>JBBMKD010000001.1:107557311-107614725 GCA_037834095.1 Argya squamiceps
AATAATTTGGAGGGAGAGGGTTTACATATTCCATTCCAAGGAACACTCCAGCTTTCCCTAACAGACACCTGTCTTTCTAAACCAAGACACATGCCTCCCCCATTTCCCCCAGAGCTCTGTCTTACTTGCCCTGCAGTCAGTACAAAGTTGAAGACACAACTTTGATGCGAGGATCCTACACTCTCTTCACACTTGCTTAATGCAGGTCCAGGTATATTCAGAAATACTTTACTCCTCTCATGTGCTGCTCTGCAGTGTGTCTTCTGCTTCTCTGCCATTTTTGATTAAGGTATGCCGAAAAAAATAAAAGTGATTGGATTGCTCTCCCCTGATTATCTTCCTGCTAGCATAATTCATTGTCATTTAGAACATAATTCACTGCTAGGGACGTGATTAGCTTGGATTAAGACACCATTAAATAAACAAGGCTGGGTAAGAGTAAGATGGCTGCAAAAAAAGACAAAGTTGTTGTGCATCAGCTCACATCTTGTAATTAGTGGTGATTTAAAAAGAAATACCTGAAAATTTCTTAAGGGCTGAGGGAAGTCCCAACGCAATCTAATCCAGCATTTTAGAGTTAGTGTGAATGTGATCAGTGATCTTAAAAACAGTAAGTGTATAATGATGGACTGAGGAGTGTCTGTATACCTCCCACACAATCTCCTCAATTTCCTCCTCATCCTCCCTCCAGTGGAGCCCTCACTGGATGTGAACACTCACATGCTCATTTGAAGCCATGGTTCTCAGTCTTTGTACTACATGTTCCATAAAATGGGAACCTTTAGGGAAATTCAAGTATCATCCTTTTTGGAATCCTTCTCTAGAGTATATGGAGGTCGAAGAGGAAATTTGTTGAATCTTCAACAATGCTACCAAGTCAAGAAAGCCATTGCTTCCACTCACAAGCTGAAGGACGAGTTCTGCTTCAAGAGCTTCTGGTATTCACATTTCTATTATATCCAGGTGGAATATTAAAATTCACATTTTTCCAGTGGCTGCAGAAATACCTTAGAACAGCCAGACAAAGTTAACAGCAGAATGCTGTTAACTAAATGTAGGACCAGGCCTCTGTGCTGCACATCAAATGGGAGTTATAACACTTTCTACATGTCCTTAGTAAGACCTAAGGATAGATTTAGCTGGGAAACAGAATGCATTACTGTAAAAACTTGTCTTTTATTTCTTCTCATCCTGAACCTCTCTGAGCTGAACTTTACCTCCTTTACAATAAAAAATGTGGTTTTGAATTGCTCAGAACAGGTACTTCCAAATAAAGCTGTCTGTGTAAAGAGTAATGTAAGTGGGTTCCCAAGCATTTATTCTGCAAGTTACCTGACCTGCTACCTTTTGTTTGCATTAATTTGGCTGTTACATCTGATCCACAACTTCACTGAGAGTAGATCTCTTGAAATTGCAACCCGAGCCAAAACTCTGGAGCCCTATAAGAAAGTGTTTAAAAGCCACAGGTTTTGACTGTAGTCCACAAATTGTGACAACTAATCATTCTTCATCATGTGTAGAAAATCAGAATTAGAAACTTAAATATAGAGTTGGCTGATTCACCAACTTAGGACAATGAATGATATGGATTAGCCTTTTTGTGGGGAAACAAAACAAGCAGAGGAACTTTGTACTCTAATTTGGCTCAGCGTGTCTGAGCTAGAATGAAATTTGCTCAGTATATATTTTCCCAGTGTAGAAAAGCTACACCTTTAAAAAGTCTAAATGAACTCAGTGGTATCATTTGTTGACCCACCTGGAAGAGATGACCGGTCGAGGTCTGTTTGACTTTCCCGGAATAGCTGGAGTAGGCTGGCAGGGGGACAGTGACCTGCAGGCCAAGGCTTTTGGTGGAATATAATCTTCCTGTGTTGACTCTTGTGTGACATTAGAGGTGAGGCTGACATTCATTTACATTCTTGTGTTAAGTAAGCAGAGGGTTCTTGTGTTGCCTTAGCACAGCCACAGGTACTTTGGGTATGTGCAAGGAAATGAGAAGCATGACCACCACTCCTTGGTGGGACAGGGGGAGCAATGCTTATCAGGAAACATAAAAAACTGTATGACCAGATCCCTCAAAACCTGAGTTAAACAGGTGAAATTCCTCCCATCAATACAACTGCATCTACTTCCAACAACAGGGAATTGAAGGAAAAACCAAAAATGTAATAATAAAACCTTGAGATGAAACTGTGCCTGTGCAACATATGGTAGACATTTGGTGTGACCCTTCACGTGCTAGCATTGCACAGGAGCCTTGTGAAGGAACCCTAAACAACCACGAATTGCAGCACTTTAGAGCACAAATCTACCCTTAAAAGGGTCTGGATAACTTCAGCCTCAACTGCTTTGCTTCCCAAGTCTGCCCAAACTGGGCCAGCTGAATTTAATGATAGAATAAGTTGTTATGACTTCACTGCTCTTTCTCTAAACCAGACCCAGCTAAACTTTGGAAATGTGAGCTGTGCTGGCCTTTGCTTTGTAAACAGGAGCATTCAGTGGATTCTAGCTGTAACAACTCTGACTTTTGGGGAAGGAGACCCAGAAATCATCCATCCTGATGAAAGGCCTGGTAGGATTTGCAGCATCCAAACAGTGGGAAGGGAGCACATCTCTGCATGCTGTGAGAAGGTGCAGGCCCACAGCAGTCCCTGCAGTGGCCTTGGTTACTTTGCAAGGAAACCTACAGGCAAGCAGGGAGCCGTGGGATGTGCCAGTCTGCTCCCAGGACTGAGACTGTGGTAAATAGAGAGCAGACCTGACCCACGGTTTGGGTACACAGGGGAGAGGGTGTAGCTCTGCACTCCAGCCAGTTTAAGGTCAGCTGGACTTCATCTGTGTTTGAAGTTGTGTCCTTCCTATGCCAGCAGCTCATTCAGGCCCAGCTCAGGTGTCCCTGGCAGTGCTGCTCTCTGCAGTGCAGACACACCCTGAGCCCTGCACTGGCATTTTCAAAACACCACTTCTCCCAGAACAAGATTGTACCTTAGCACTTCCAGATGCCCTGGTTGGAGCTGTCTTCTTCTGTTTGCAGCCTGTGGATGCCTCTGACAGCAGGCAATTGCCATGCTGCAAATGAGAGAGGGAGGATGACCTCAAACACAGGCAGGGAGGCTCTCTGCTCACCTTGTTTTATACCTGCTAATGCCTGTCTTCAACAGCAAAAGCCCAGTAGATTGTGAGTTTGAGCAAAAGTCTGTGATTTCTATGTATCCCAGCACAGACTGCCAGGAGCTGGTACTTTCTCAGTATAAAGTTTGTTGTAACACTGTAAGTTGATCTAATTTTCCTCCAGAGTTGTTCCTTAGAAGAGTGTGACTGCAGAGAGGAAAACCAGAAACTTTTGCAGGACCTTGCTATATAGGACTCTGCTTTTTCACTCTTATTCCCAGGTGGGGAAATCTCAGGATTTTAGTGAGCTGAAGAGGTGGTTAAGTGTTTAACAGCAGCATTTACCCAGCCCAGAACTCAAGCCCTGACTCACCTCTGGACCTCTGTAGCTGCAGAAACCAGAATTTCAGATCCCACCCTCCCAGGAATTTCAAGAGGGTAACATCTGGATCCAAAACTAACCATCACAGTGTTGGCTCTTCTCACATTCAAAATCCTGTCACCTGATCTCATTTCAGTGTACTTGTCAGTATAGGGAGCCACCAGCCAGAAAGCTCCTAAGTGATGCACTTAAAATAGCTGAGCCACTAAAGGGTGGGAGCTGGAAGGTGAACAGGGGTGGCTTTTTGAACCATCCAGCCCTAAGGGACCAGGCTGCTGTTTCCAGTCCACTTCAGGACCAAGTCAACAAGAAAATTAACATCTCTGTCACCAGGAGAAGAGGCTCATCCCTTTGTCATGTGCTTGAGACCAACAGAGGCCCATCAGGCAGCCAAGGTGAGAGGAGCAAATTTATTATTTGATTTCATGCAAAGTCCTGCAGTGAAACTCAACAGCCCAGCAAAGGGCTCAGCTGCAGATCTTCACCCAGCCTCAGCATTTCACATACACCTTGAGGGGTTGTTATTATGTCTCAATATATGCAGAATGCTCCCCTCAATATCTTTGCTCACAGAATTAAAACCTGCACTCATCCCCTCTCTGTGCCCTGTGGTAAATAAGTACAAATTTCTTCTGTAACTTCTGTATTAAATCAGTTACCTGGCCTGTGCTGCATCACAGCTCAGTGCTCTCCTGGATATCTGGGTGGCACAGCACATATTTTGGGATGTTTTGCATCTGTAAAAGGCAGATCCCTTTTCTCAATGGAACTTTCTAAGCTATTCCCCCCAGTGACATCATGCCTTCTCTGCTCCCACAGCCACAAAGGCATTTATTGATAGGCATGACATTTTCCTTTAATGCTTTCATTGTTTCCAGAGGTTTATTTGGGTTGTTGTTGGAAGTCAGAAAAACAAGACAAAAGGCAAAGTATGTTAAGAAGGAGACTTGGCCTGCATACAAGTATGTGGTGAGAGAAAAATCTCTGGGGCAATTTTTTAGGGAATCTGCTTTTCACAGGTTTCTCCACAGTGACAAATGAGTGTCATCCAAACCCCCTGGAACTGCCACCTCCTCCCAGCAGCTTGCTGCAGTCCAGTGCTTGGGTTTGGTGTGCTGTGCAGGGATCTGGCATGGGGATTTTAGAGCACTTCTGTAGATGTATCTGACTGCCTTGCACTTCTTCCCTATTTGCCTCTTTAGATACTTTTTTTTTTCTCCCTGAGAATTACCCACAGCACTTCCAGTGAGTTGTTGTCCAGAACGATGTGTTAGTTTATGGATAGATAAACTGACTGTTACATATTTCATTAAATATTCCTTAAGAGTTGCTTTGTGTCTAAGGGAGTTTGCAGACATCCATATAGACCCCTCTTAAAAGTTAATTTGTCTGGCAGTCTGGACAAAACAATACTCCAAAGGTTAATAAGCATGAAATGAATGGCTTGGTAAGCCTGGGCTAAATGATCATTTGGAGGAGGGAGCATCTACTACTGTATTACATGCTGCTGCTGTTAAACCTCAGCAAACCTGCTAAGTGAAAAGCCCAGAAGAGAGGAGTCCTCTAGGTCCTTCCCCTCAATAGCCTCTGGCTTTGGTCTCACATAAGGCTTGAACTGCTTGACAGAGCCGTGGGATCTGCTGGGACTTGATCTCAAAGGAGCCCTTTGGGGTTTTTCAAAAATCTTTTATTATTATTATTTATTTGGGAGTTTTTCTGTTGTTGGGATTTTTTTCTGGCTTTTTGTTTTTGTTTTGTTGTTGATGTCTGTTTGTTTGTTTGGGAGGTTTTGTCTGGGTGGTTTTGGTAGTGACGTTGGGGTTTGAGGGTTGGGATTTTCCCTACAAATTAAGACCCAGTTAATTGAGGTATCACATTGCAAGTACCATGAGGTCTTGACAGTACAGTCTCTGGTGAGGAGAGGAGACTGCAGGATATAGTAGAACCTGTTCGCCTAGGCTGGCCAGAAGCCGAGAGCCACTGGAGGTGCTGGGAAGACCACCAAAAGCCTTCTGGGGCTTTGCTCTTTTTAAAAAATGTGTTGTGGGGGGTGGTTCTCCTGTTTTATTTCTTTGGTTGGTTTTACTTTTCTTTTTGGAACAATTCATCTGAGCTTCTCCATGGCCTGTTGGTCCCAGCTGAGAAGGAAGCAGGTGAGTGCCTCCCCACCTGCCTGCTGCAGAGAAATCTCCTGTTGCTGCAGAGGACAGAGAGTGTGCAGGTGGTGACTAGAGGTGACCCTCTGCTCTGGGGTTCCTTCCACCCCTTGGCAGCTCCTGGCACTGAGGAACTTGCTGATGTTTTCTGGCTTGCACTGGCCATGCTTGGCTGACAGATTTTCAAGTACCAAACATCCTGCTGCCTGAACTCCTGCAGGGACCAGGGCACTGACAATAGGGGTCATTTCCCCATGACATAACCTCCCACTGCAGAAATCTGCAGAATATTTATAACTTTCACAGATTTTCCCTTCCCTGCAAGATTGACTCAGAAGTTAAATCAAACATGTGACTGTGTAGAATCCCCTGTGCTCTACAAGGACCATCAAACCTGTGTCCATGTAGAGTTCCCTGTGTTTTACAAGGACTATTTACTCCATCTGAGATGCTGCTGCAGAGGACAACTCATTTTTGCCAGTAATCAGCACCAGACCAGCCAGTCTATAATTACCTGACTGTGTGGTGTTATCAGGGGCAGATAGTGTTGTCTTGAGTGCATCACACACCACCATGGGTCCAAGGCTGGAGGAAGTAACAAGCCAGAAAGTGGGAGAAAGGGCTGGTGTGAGAGTGGGAGATGTGAGGGGAAAGAAAACCCAACAGCAAGGCAAGGTAAAGCCAGGTCAAGCCATAGCCTTCCTTAAACGGTCTTTGTCACCTGGCAGCAGCAATCCTACAAGCCCTTTTTATTTAGTTCTTCCATTGAATTACTTTCAGCAAACAGAAGTGAACCAAAACAACCCTGCCTTTTGCCCCGGGTTTGGCTCGGGGAGCTGGCTCCTCTCTGGCAAGTCTCCAGGAGGGCACAGCTTGTGTCTGTGCCTGCACGTGGGCTCCAGAGCTCCTCACTGAGCCCTGCAGAAATCTGTGGAGGTTTTAATCTTTACATCTTGGCCCCAGACAAATCAGTTGTTCATGTGCATCATCAGCTGTGTGGTGTGTCCAGGCAGAGCAGCCTGTCTGAGGGTTGGGGTGATGACCAGGGCGAGTGCCTGGGGCTCCCCTCCTGTCCTGGAGCAGGGTAAAGGAGCCCACAAAGCTGTCCCATCTCCTGTCCTGGAGTATTTGGCCCCAGGAAGGTTCTTCAGGGCTTGCCAGTCCCAAGTCACAGCTCAGGTCTGAGCCTCCAGGGCCTGAGGGCTGCACCTTGGCTGGGACCAGAGGTTTCTGGCTCTTGGCCAAGAGGAACCAGGTTGTAACCATAGGAAAGCCAACACAGCAATTTCTTCTAAAATTGCAGTCCCCTGTGGAAGGCTGACAGCTCAGGATCCTGCTTTTGATGAGGTCTGTTGCCAGCAGGGCCTGGAGCACCTGTCCTGCCCTGTGCCCACCTTGTTCCAGGCTGTTATTGCTGAGAGACCCTCCTCACACCCCCTGTGCCTGCCAGCAGCCAAGGGGACAGGCCAGGGGACCTGGCAAGCATTGCTGCAGCCCCAGGGATTTAAACAAAACACATCTAGACCTCTGAATTGACAGCTCTCTTCTCCTGGTTCCTTTCATCTCAAGGAGAGGAAACCAATTTCCTTTGCAAAGTAATCTGAGCTCCAGGAATTAAAAGTGCTGTTTAAAGAGCTCGCTGGTGATGTTGCCCAAGGAGCTTGCAGGCTGGAGAAAGCTCTCTGCCTCAGTGTGTGAAAACTAGGCTAATAATGTTTTTCTGCCTCACACAAGCTGGTGAGAGTTAATTAATTTTAAAAGCAGTTTGAAACACAGTCGCAACATAGGTGCTAAGTTTTATTTATTAATATTCCATATTCAAAATTCAAGACTAATTATTTATGTGCATGGCAAAGGGTGCATTTCTGTGCTAGTAATTCAATTTTAATGGTTTAGGTGGTACTTGCAGTGAGCTGTACCCAAAAAAAAAAATTTCATTAGGTAAAAAATGTTGTGTAAGCCTCTCATTAAATGTTATCTTTATTATGCTGGTTTAAAATTATTTCACGCTGAATTTGTTAAGACCAAACATCTGGCTTTTGCTGTAGCATGTGGTGCTTCCTGAATTGCCAGTTCCCAGCTAGGAGGAAGGGGCTCAGGAGGAGTTAATGGAAGTGGAGGGGTGGGATGGAACCAAATTTGTTCCCTGTGGTTTTGCTGTCAGTGACAAGAGGGCAGAAGGGGTTTGTGCCTGGTGTGGAGAGGGATGTGGAGCCCTTGTAGATCTGTGACCTGGGGATGTAGAGATCTTCCCTATGCACTGATAGGGATGCAAGGGAAAACACCCACCAGAGGGTTTTTCTCTCTGGGTACCACATGGTCTTTGCTGGTGCTTTAACCCCTCTACAGTTGGACCATATTTTCAGAGCTCTGACAAGTTTACAAACAAAAGAGTGAGATCTTGCAAACAATTATTTCTGTGTCACTGGTTTAGAGAAGACATCCTAGTTGTACATGCTATGAGGCAACAATTGTCTCTTCCCACATGTTTGGATATAATTTAGAGTGGCCTGGCTCTAAGTGGAGCCCCTGGATGCCCTGGTAGTGAATAAGTTCCATGTTCCACTCTAGAGAAAAAAACCCAAACCAACCAAACTACATTTGAGAAAATCAGAAATGAAACTGAAAAAAAATTCTTTGGAGATTTTTCTGCCTACTGAGTCTGATGAAGATGGAGATGGTGCAGAAACCCCTGGGAAGTCCAGCTATGGTGAAAATTTAGCAATAAGAAGATACAGATACACTCTCTAATGTATGTAAGAGATGTGAAAGAAGTCCTCTGCTCCAACTTACCTAGGATTGGCAGTAAACTCTGACACTTCCTAGTGCTTCAACCACATGTACAGCAAGGATTCCAACTAAAGATGTTAGATACAGACAGCAAAAGTCACATTTGCTCCTCTAAACTTTGAAGGTTGTCCAAATTGCAGCCCAGTGAGGTTTAGCTTAAGGAAGCTAAAATGTAAATGCATTGGAAGTAAAATTCCCTCAGTTTGGGTGATTTTTTAAAGAGAAGTAAGTCACAGTGAAGAAACCTTGGTAATGCACAAAGTTCAAAGTTGGTCTTTGCATAAGAGCAAAAGAGCCAGGTGAAGGATGACTCAAAATTATAAGCAGAAATTGGAGAGGTGCCCAACTCTGATAGTCTGAGCTCAGCTTAGAGGCAGATAAAGAAGGAAAGTTAAAAATTAACTTTAAGTTGTGTGTGTTAATGGATGTGCTGTATTTCCTTATGATGCAGCATAATGAGAGACAGAAATATTATTTAGAGATTTCACATTTCCCTTAAAAAGGTATGAAACACAAACTTGAGTGTTGACTGGATGTACATCTGCCTCACCCAAGCTTGCTAGTGCTTTTCTGAGAATTGCTCTTTGCCTCCAGATAAATTCATATCAATGCTGGCTCTCCTTTATCTCTCCACAGGATAAGTGGGGGGTAACAACAGGCAGATTCTTGCTCCTGGATGAGAATGCCATATGCTGACGGTATCCATTCCACCTTTTTCATTCTAACTGAAGTCTCCCATGGGTTCAAGGGGGTTACAACTGCCCAGTGCCCCCACCAGCCCCTCTTTCAATTCCTTGGTACCTGGGTTGGAGTGGGGAATTCCCTTCCAAGGGACATATTAAGACTCTTCTTTCTTAGGTTACGTGCATTTTCCTTCTTGAAATTATGTCTTCCCTTTAAATCATGATTTTTGTAGACTTCCTTTACAGCTTGTATGCATATTGTGAGCTGGAAAAGAAACCTTTAAAAGGCTTGGAGCTGCTGCTGGCTGTAAAGTAACTGGAGCTGACAGTGGGCTTGCACAAGCACAGAGCTGTAAATCAGTTAAATGTATTGCACATAATTTCCTGGTGCCTGCTCTCCTCGGGAGCAGACCCCTGCTGGGATGAATGTCATCACAGCGTGCAAACTCCTGGATTTGATGCTCCTTTTGTTTGCAGGGGGAATAGGGCTTGCTTCTGCCAAGAATGGTCCATTTCGCCACAGGGTCAGCCACCAGCCACCTGACTTCTCTGCAGCCTTTCTCTCTTGCAGCCTTAAAGATCATGTACTTCACCCCACAAAATGCCCAGTGATTTTATTTATGTGTACAGAAAGGTGGGGACTCTCTCCTGAAGTGCTGCTGTCTTAAATGGGCAAATCCATGGGGGAAGAATCTCTGAGTGGCTGAGGGCACTTGTGCATCTCTCAGTCCACTGGTATCTGGGGATTAAGCTCTTTTTTTCACCTTGGAACTTGGAAGAGATTTTTATTGCAGTAGTTACATTAGTTATCAAGTAAAATTTCCCCACCTTGGCTAATGCATGGGGATCAGCATTTGATAATTTAAAACACAAGGTAAGAACACAAAATAATTTCAGAAAAAATTCTCAAGGTGGGCATTTTTTGAGGTTATCTGTCCATGCATTCATTGTAACTTCTACTAAATGACTGGAGTGCCAACAGCTGCCTGGAGCAATGGGTGGCACTGGTGGCTGTCCCCAGAGGAACAGCCATCACCATTCCCAGTAGTGCTGGGCTGGGAGCAGTGTGGCACCCCTCCCTTTGGATCGTGGGCACTCACCCTGCCATGCTTTTCTGTGGATCCAGTCCCGTCTGGTTCCAAAAGCTGCCAGCAGATCTGGTTACCTTTGTAAGCACGTAGCTTTCTTTTTATTATATTTCCTTTCTTTCTTTTTTTTTCCTGAACCCAGTGATACTATACAATTACAATGTATATTTATTTCTACTCTCGCTACTTCCTCTTGAAATTATGCAAGCTGTTTAAATCTCTCTGGCATTTTCATGGAAGGATGGATTCTGCAGGGTGTGGGTGTGTGTGTAGCAGCCATATAATTCCCTGCCTCTGATTTCCCCTGGGGAAGGGTAACAAAACACCAGCACCATCTGCACGCATCGGGAGGCCCTAAGAACCTGGCACCCTGAAAGTCAGCTGAGGGGATGCAACATCCCAAAGGCTGATCTGGGGGACCTCAAAGGGGAGGTAATTATTATTCTCTGTCCTTTTGGGCTACAGAACTTGGAGATTGCAACAGATTTGTGTCCTTGAGGACCTGGCATGGGAACAGTGGGGCACGCGAGGGAGCAGATGAAAGAAACACCTATCGAGGGTCAGTGTTTGCTCTTTGTACCAACAGCCTGATTCTTCCACAAACACTCATTTCACAAAACACCACAAACATTGCGTTAGGAAACACTGAAGAAAGCCACAAAAATAATCTGGATGTAGATCTTGCACCTGCTGTGGAGTGACCCTGCCTGGTCAGTGCTGGGTTAGGAGGTGAGGGCATCCCTTTATCACCTCCTCCATGGTAAAGTTGCATCAGCCCCTAGACTGGCTGCCCTCAGCCTGCCTTGACCTGCCTTGTGGAAGAAAACTGCCAACTCCTCCCCCAGAAAAATACACCTCATGTAAAATGCACTGCTGGGATTTTTATGAGACTCTGACTCTTTCAGCGCTGAAGTTGAGAGGAAGTTGAAGTGCAGCTTGCTTACACTAACTCCCTGCAAAAAAAAGTTACCTCTGTGGCAAAAAAAAATCCAAATCTGGGCTCTTTGAGGTAGGTTCCAAAATCCCTGCACACCCATGACTCAGGGCAGCTGTACCCAGTGCATCTATGGAGAACAAAACACAATTTGGGGAGCTCTGCTGGCACTGAGCCCCACTGAGCCCTGGAGAGTTCTATTATTTCTGTCAGGCTGCTAAGAGCTCTGCTGTGCTGAAAATGAAGTTTGCAACATGGAGTAAATGGAGAAGAGGCAGACTGAGGCACTTTCCTCCAAGCCCCTCACCTTTGGGTGCTCTGGACATAGAGTAATCCTTGGTAGGCTCCTTCACCAGTTTTGTCTCATGGTTGTGTAGATGAAAATAACAAGTCTGCTGGTGTTAGACTATATTTGTCCCTCAAAAAAATGCTGATGAACCTCTACACATTTACATATTTTGGGCATGCCAGTGGGTTTGCAGCATAAGCAATCCAGGAGGATGGGTAGCACTAAGATCACTACACATCCATGGCACATTTCACCTTGTATCATTTTTCTTCCTCCTCTGGAAATTCAGCTGCTGCCTTCATAGTTTGTCATAACATTATCCAGGACAAATAGATACAAACAAATGATACTCTGGGGGCAAAAAGAAAATTTTAAAAATCCTAACTAGTTTAGGGAAGCAGCTTAGCAAACTATTGAAATTTTTGAGCTTTTTGAAGCTTTCCCTGACAGTGTGCAACTGGCCCAGACAAGCAGAGAGATCCTTTTGGTCTCTGTGTTTCCAGTGCCAGACACAGCATTGCTGCTGGTTCCAGGACGCAGTAGGTGGCTGTGCTGGAAAGATGCCTGATGTTTGGGGAATGTGAAGTAGATTTGGTGTGATTCACTTCTTTCTCCTCTCTCAACCTTTTTTCATGAATAAAGGAAGCCTCTGTCTCAGCCTCCTCAAGAGTGAAAGGGCTAGGGAGGGAACAGGGCAAGGAGAAGGGAGGAGAAAAGCCAGGAAAATGGGGCTAAAGAGAAGAGGTCCCTCCTCCACCCTGCCTAAGTTCTCTCCAGAAAGTTCTCCAGGATGTCCAAAGGTCCCTGACATGATTGCTGTCATGCCTCCTTCTGCTGACTGGCAAGGTCTTTTCTGTACTTTTGCCAAGCCACATTTGGAAAGAGGGGAGGTGTGTCTTTCCCAGCACCCCAATCCAGCAGGAGGCTGGGGCAAGAAGGGAAATTGCCACTTCTTGGTCCCTATTAACACTTTCCCCTGGCTTGCCTTTGGCTGCCTGTTTGTGGCACCTCCATGTTTTAGTTACATGCCATGATTAGATAATCATTTTAATGATTAAATCAAAACATTTTAATGTCCCAGTCTGGGCTGCATTTGTGGAGTAGATACCAACCATCTTAGAACACACAACATTCACTGATGCATTGCACAACTTTTGGTACAAACGATTTCCATTTGGTGTTCCCTCACACTGCACAGTTTTAAAACAGGTAAAATAGAGCTGGATATGTGTGTGTGTGTGTGTGTGTGTGTGTGTGTGTGTGCAACCACGGTGTGAAGTGAGGGGTGCCCTGAATAACACAGGATGAGATGTAATTCCATGAGGAGCAGCCCCCAAGTTCTCTGTAAGGGGGTGCAAACCCAGCGAGCTCCAAGAGCCTCAATCCAGCAGCGTGGAGGTGGATTGAAGTGGCATTCTCAGGAACTGCTGTGGGGTGATGGGGTTGTTTGGGGTGCAGGCTGGGCACTGCCAGCTGCGGGGCACAGGCTGGCACTGTCACTGTCCTCCAAGTGCCCCAGGCAGGGCAGGCTGGGACCAAAGGTGCCTGAGGAAGAGACTTTCCCTAGAAATACATGTTGGTCTGTGAAAGGTCAGTGAACGGCAGAACCCTCTGACTCTCCTGTCTGCCCTGTGCCCTGTAGACATCCAAAGTTCCCATGCCTAAGTGCATTAAATCTCCCTAATCCCTGCTGTTCCTTGCATGACTGTGAGGAGTTTCTCCTCTAAAGGGAGTTTCTCCTCTAAAGGGGGGAAATGATGCCTTAAGTTTTAGCTTTCTTGTTTTTCAGATTCTGTGCTGCCTAGGGGTGTAGCTCTGAGCCTCATATTAAGGTGTTAGTAAGCTTTCTTCACAAAGTAGGTAGAAAAAACAAATCCTTTTCCTGCTGAAGACCAAGGACAACTTTCAGGCCCAAAAGCACGAACAATGGTGGATTGAAGGGAGAAACAAGAAGGATGAGTCTTCATAACCTGAACCTGTAATTGGACAATTAAATCCCAATATGCAAATGCACCACGACTTATAAAAATGTAATACTTTGTGACTGGTCAACCATTTTTGTGACCATTCTTGGTCCATGTTGGGTGTAGCCCTGGTCAGGCTCTTGTCCTGCCCGAGTTGGATCCTAGAGGCCTTTCAATATATATCTACTTTATTCTCTAGCTCTGTCCAGTCTCTGTTTCAGATCAGCCTTCCCAAGGCATCATCTGCAGCAGACTCACCACCTGGGAGTTCTCCTCTCTGCCTCTGCAGAATGTATTTCTTCCTTCAGCCGACTAAACCAGGCTGGCTTCGGGTCTGTCAGGCTGCTGCCCCACACCCAGCCCCCAGAGCACATTTTGTGAGGAAGGGTACCCCTGCCTGACTTCCAGCAGTGTCCCCTGGCTGATGATTGTCAGATGGGAATAGAGATGGGTGCAGTGCTGCTGCTCCCAGCCCACCTGGAGACAGCTCCATTTGTGTCTTATCTGTCATGGTTAATCATTAGGCTTTATATGCATCCCCTGGCACGCACATTTTCCTTCTGGAAATGAGCTGAGTCTCCTGAGACTTGAGTGAGTACTGGTGAAAAGGAAGAAAAACTCCAAGAAACTGAGCTGAGAGTCTCTCATGCCCATGTGTAGTACACCTATGTGATCAGACCTAGGGGATTTCTGGAGATCCTGAATCCCTGTGCTGCAGCAGGGCCAGGGAGGAGGCTGAGCACATCTGCCTTTCAGAAATGAAGCAGCTTTCCAGGGGGAGAGTCCTGGGGCAGGGACTCATGGGAGAGGCACCATGTCCTCCCTCCAAGACTCAGAGATACTGGGTAGATTCTCTAACACTGATCTGTTGGGGGCAAAATGGAGTGAGTTTCAGGTCTCACTAGAGGGGTTACTTTTGATCAGCTCCTGTATTTAGAAAGGGCAGAATTCTGTGTAGCAGCCATCAGTGCCTGGCTTAGGGCCAGGAAAAAGGGGAAAAATCTTTTACAGTGGGGGTGGTAAAACTCTGGAACAGGTTGCCCAGAGAGGTGATGGATGCCCCATTCCTAGAAACATTCAGGGCCAAGTTGGAGGGGCTCTGAGTAACCTAATCTAATTGGAGAGGCCCCTACTCGTTGCAGGGAGTTGGATTACATGGCCTTTAAATGACCAGTTCAATCCAAACTATTCTAAGATTCTGTGATAGGGTCTCTGCTTGGGGTTCCCCAGGCTCCTCCTCCAAGATTTCACTGAGGAGAGAGCAAACCTGGGTCCTGCTTGGTCCATCCTCAGCTCCACAGTGCAACAGCTGCTCCAGGCAATGTGCAAAGCTGCTGAAAACTTGCAAATGCCCATTTCTGTTCAGCTTCTTTGAGGAGTCCTGCCAAATGGAGGAGGAAGGTTCTGGATCTGTGGATACCTGCTGGATACCTGGTGGTTGTGCTGCAGGGAGTTTGAGCTCCTGCTGGTGAGTTTTGAAGGAATCATCTCCAGCTCTCGGACAAATGCAAGTTAACAGCAAAGGGGCAAAACAAAACAGTTGTTTCAGCCAAGATGAGAAGATTTAAAATGTAGAAAACACCAACGGGTTTGAGCACAGCACCACAGGGCAAAAACATGGATGAAGGGATCACAGGAGAAGTCATTACATGGAAAACTGATATTATGGCATGAAACAGTCCCATGAATTCCGAGTCCCAAGCTCCTCAGTCTTGAGCCTGGTTTAATAATCACAGCTTAACTGTAAAATAGGAGAAGGGCTTTTTCTCTGCCCTGTGGGTTATTCCATAAGGACTCTGGAAATCAGTTATGTTATATTTTCAAGATTATCGAGTCTGTAAGGAGTTTTAAAATGTTTGAAGATGATCAAGTAGGAAGGATTTGTGAAGAAACTTGTTTTAAGGAAAAAGCTTACTATAGTAAAAACTTGGGAGCTAAGAAGTTCGAACACTTTCAGACTTTTCTCCTTCCTAAAAATAACATCCTCCAGCTTGGGCCACAGCTTGAGGACTGGATCCAACACCTGCAAGTGGTTTTAGTTGTTTTTCTCTTTTTAAAAAACTTTTTTATTGTTTTTTGATGTTCTGGTGGGTTCTGACCTAGAGGCATAACTTTATTATGATGAACCAAATGTATTCAAAATCTTGTGTAATAAACCAGTAGGTAAAAGATGCCGTCTCGATATTTTTACTGCTTGTTGGGGTGTTATTTGACATTCTGATGGATTTGGTCCATAGTTGTACCCCTTTCAGTTCAATTTATTTACTTAATTATTGATTTTTACACATTCTTAATACACACAATCATGAGATTTACTCTTTCAGTGAGAAACAAAGATCATTTCACAGGACCAAGGTGGGGTTATTCTGCTATTTGTGAGAATGCCAGTCAGAAACATCATGCAACATTTTTATAGAATGTGTATTCTCTTGACAAAAAGTTATTTCACAATTCTGTAAAATCTCCAAGGTAAGAGTTAAAGCAAATCTATTTCAAGCAATGAGGAAAAAATAAGTGAAGTGATCAAAAGAAGGCTGAAATGCCCATAAACTCACGAATCTCCTGGAGTGGGTGCTTTAGCTGGCATACTAAGGGCCACAGAGCTTTTGATGAGAGCCTGAGATCTGCCTGTGTGACTGCTAACAAATTAAAACATGCAAAAATATATTTTCAAGCAGGCAAAATTTTACCTTTAATTGAAACCATCAATAGAGGAAAAGGGTGACCCTGGCCATGCAGACCAGGGGCTGGGAACAGGATAATCATCCTGCTGGATACAATTCCCAGTGCTGTGGGTGTAGTCACTCCTCTCCTCAGGACAGAGAGGGACCAAAGCCCTTGCAGAGGATGCCGTGGTGGTGGAGCATGTTCAGAGCCCAGAGAAGCCCCCTGGAGAAGTCTGGAACCTTCCTGGTTGCAGGAATTGCCCTGGCATGGGCCACTGGCTAGCTGACTCAAAACTGGAATGAGAGGTAAATCTCTTTGAAAATCTTTTTGCCTTGGAAAGAGAGAAGACAATCCTTTTAAGGAACACCTTTTAAAGAAAGCCACCTGGTGCCCTGTTTTCTCTGCCTTCCCTGGGTGAGCTGGGCTCAGGTGGAGCAGGAACATTTCCCAAGGGCAACATCCCCCTCTGTGAGAGCTGAGCCCTGCTCAGGTGTCCCCAGCCCTCTGCACGTGGCTGTACAATTGCAGAGCATTGTCACCTTCTCACTGAGGTTACAGGACAGGAGCATTTAAACTCCTGCCCAGTTCAGTGGCAGCTTTTTGGGTAAATACCAGTGTGGACAACAGGTTGCCACTGATACATGAAGGTTGGAGCTGGGGTGGGGAGGACTGTGCAGGAATTTTCCAGAAAGACTATGTGTGCTGCTGATGAGTTTTATTCATTAGCTGGATTTTTAATCAACTTCAGTTTAACCAGATTAACAGTGACTTCGAATCCACTGAGAAAGGAGTGGGGAAAGCACAACAAAAAGCCACAGAAACAACACCCTTTATTACATATTGATAAAAGACAAAGCTTTGCTGCTCATCTAAAATTTAGTGGTGTTACAAATAGTGAAATTCAGGTGTGAAATGTTCCAGATTTTGGACAAAGCCTACTGCTGAAACCAGCAATGTAGGGAAGCACAGGAGTGTCACATCAACTTCCCCACACCTGCAGTACCCCTGGCAGGTAAAGGACAGGGGATTTTATGTGCCCTGGATAAGAGGGTTGGGACTCAGAACAAGTGGCTTTTATTCCCACTTCTCTGTTTAATGTGCTCCTTACTCCTGGACCATGTCAACAAACTTCCTTCTTTACTTTTCAATCAATGGGCTGAACTCCATGGAGTGTTGTGATACTTAAAGCAGCTGGACAAAGTGGCTGAAATATGTTATCAGACCTGAAAAGTGCTCAGGTTTTTTCTAAGATAATAAAAGTGACTGGGTAAACTGAGTGCCCTGAGCACCGAGGAACGATGACAAAATTAATGATGGCCATGTGGAGAGCCAAATGGGACCAAACCCCACTTTCTTACCATTGGGAGTGCAGATATGAAGATTCTGAGAGGGGGTGGCTGTGGGTGTTTCCAGAGATTCTCAGTAGAAATAAATGCTTTTGTGGTGAAACAAAAAATTCTGGGTGAAAGCAAAAATGCAAAGATAAATTTCATACCTCTGTTGAGTATGAAGAAGGCTGAAGTGTGCTTCTGTGCAGAAGGCAAGCAGAAACCTGAGTACCATTCAGGTCAGGCTGTAAATCCACTGAAGCCAGGGGTTATTCACAGGAATTCCAGGGCTAACGGCACATCCTGTTGTAAAACTGAACTTTAGCTTTTATTCATTTTTCAGCAACTGCTGTGGATATTGGCCATTTCTCAACATCCTCTTAAGTATTTTGTCTTGGAATAGAAATCTGGAGATCATTTCCATGTATCTAAATATTTATCCTGAGACTTTTCAATGATTAATGTGCATTTAATCCCTTACCTATGTGACTGAACATGAAAATGCAAATATCTCAGTGACTAATTATATCCTTGAAATCTGGTTCTCTTTTTTTTTCCTTTTTTGGTCCCCTAACTATTTTTAGTTTAGTTCTCCAAAACAAAACTCTGTTATCCTGGCATTCCCTGCCAGTCCCATCACCCCTTCCAGCTGAAAGGATGCTCAGGCCCTTGGGTGTGCACTGACCAAGAGCCAATTCAATCCCCCAGTGTAAAATTTCTCCCATGAACGAGTCACTGGGTAGAGAGCTCAGCAGTGTTTGTTTTCCCTGCCCTGCACGATAAGGGATGACGTGTTCTGCAAATCCTGAGGCCTCTAATGCAATTAAAACCCTTCATAACAAAGAACAGGGAATCATATCAGATTCCATTTCGGTGCACTAAAGGGAGAAGGTGCCATCTGTTCTTTATGTTGCTGTTAATGAATATGCAGCAGAGACACAGACCCAGTCATGAATGGCACCCCAAAGGGACTTTGTTGCAGCACAGGACCCAGGTGTGGAGACATCCCTGGTCTGGACCCCCAGGAAAGGCACTCACTGCCAGGCAGAGCCTGGGTTAGTACCTTCAGTCACCTCAGCGACAGGAAACAGCTTTAAACTGGGAAGGGATGGAGGAGGAACCCATTTATGCAGCCAGACCTTCCCAGCAGGAACTAAAAGGCCACAAACTTGGAGAGTGGCTGGAAGAGGCTCAGCCACAGCCAAAGGCTGTGCACAAGCCCTTGGGGCCAGGAAAAGAGCTTTTCTGCTCCTTGCAATAAATACCATGCTCCTAATGATCTGAAGTTAACTCGGCTGTGAAAACGCACGGCAGAAGCTTTGGTGTGGGGTGTGTCACTTCAACAGGAAACAAAGGAGATGTACCTACATCTTTTTGCATGTGCAGGCAAGGGAAGAATGGTTGGCAAGGGTTTTCCAGCTGCAGAAATGCCTTCATGGTTTTATGAGCAAAGTCTTTTGTCAGACTGTGTTATAACGAAGGTTTGGACTGAGACCTTCTGGGAGAGATTAAAGGAAGGCATGGAATTACTGCATGACAAAGAATGAAAGCTTGTCAAGAAAGAGAGGTAAATCATGGAGGGGGGAGGACAGTGCCTTGACAAGAGGGACAAAGTAAAAAATCCTTATGCTGCAGGTAAGGGCTTGACACGAGGGGTCATGTGAAGTTCAAAGTCAGACTCACAAAAATTGACATGTGAAGAGGCACAGCCTGTGACAGCCAGCATAAACTAACCCCTGTGCAGGCAAAGGCTGTGCAAAAATCTAGTGCACTGCATTGCTGTGCAGAGGAAT
This sequence comes from Argya squamiceps, assembly GCA_037834095.1. Taxonomy (NCBI): domain Eukaryota; kingdom Metazoa; phylum Chordata; class Aves; order Passeriformes; family Leiothrichidae; genus Argya; species Argya squamiceps. The sequence continues at coordinate 107,576,497 of JBBMKD010000001.1, forward strand.
TGGCAAGAACCTGTGGACTATGCATAGCCTGGACAGAGAGAAAGGGAAAAATGCTCCCACCCCAAACAAATCCTGCAGTGAAACAAAAGCAGTGCAGGCTGGCAGGAGTGAACCAGCCATCTAAAGACAGAGGAATATCTATGGATCCTGAGCTGGACACATGGAAGAGCAGTGCAGACAAACTGTGGTGGGTGAAAAGTTCCAATTTCCAGTGTCTGCAGGCAAAAATACTCTTTGAGTTACAATACTGCCATGCCTCTGTTCCCATCAGCAGGATGCCTTCATGCTGGGCCAGAGCAATGAAGGAGGGATCAGAGGGGTGTCCTCCAGGGGATATGAGTGCTCTGAACCCAAGAAAGAGATAACTCATGCAGCAGGGCTTTACAGGGTCTCCTGGCACACAGTGCTGGCCAAGAGAAGTTCAGAATGTGAAGCAGAGTCCTTGATTCTGGGTATTTTCTGAAGCACAGGGTATAACCCTTTTCTCTCTGCATATCAAACCTGGAGCTCTGGCTTCTGGAAGAGGCTTGTCTCCCAGGATGACTGTGCAGCGTCTTGTGCTGTAATTAAACCTCCAAACAAAATGGGTCACCTCTGAGAAGCCCACTGCCATCCCTCACACTGACAGATGTTTCCTTTTTCCCCCAGCAATCCTGGGATGTGTTTGTGGCAGCACCCTCTGCCCCTCACACCAGCCCTTCCCTCTCTGTCTTCCAAGCAGCTGAATAGTTCTCACTGGTCTGACATGAGCAGCTCCCCATGAACAGAGGCTGTTTTTTCATCAATACCAGCTTCCCAGAGACATTTTTTTTTTCCCTAGACTGTTTGTTTACTAAAATGCTTACTCTAAAAATGTATGTGTCCTTAATTTATTTGCCCACTAGAGAAAACTGCACCACATCTGAAACGCTTTAATAAGGATCCACAGCGAGGGATGATCAAATAAATGACAATTACAGTGTCAGGGAGGCATTCCCAGATCCCCCACCCTCCTCAGATGTCAGATATTGCGCTGCAATAACCAACCAGGAGCAGGAGGCTGGTGTTGAAAGCCCATGAGAAGCTCCTGCTAGCCACACACCTGCAGCAGCTTGTCCCTGTCCTGCTGGACACACAGAGGACTCCTTAGCACAGCAGCTCTTCCAGCTGTGCTGCTGATTAACACTTCATGAGTCAGAGCACCAGGGGACTCAACAGCACAGTTTTTTAATTGGTTTTTCCTCGCTACCTCATGTGGGTTACCACCCCATGTTGGTGGAAGATGAAAAGTTTATGGTCTCTGGACAGTGGGGGCCTGTAGCAACGTGGAATTTAGATGGTGGTTGCTGCTGCCTATTCCCATAAGGATCTCTTCTGGAAAGGCTGCTTGGGGAGGCACTCAAGCAAAGCAGTCAAGTCCACACATCACACACACCACAGCTAGCTCAGCAAAGAGAGGCAAGAAGGGCCTTTTGTATGATAAATTCCAGTGAAGGTTTATTCCAACACACTGAAGGGATCAGGGACAAGAGACCAGGATCAAAGGTGTATGTATTAAGTAGGGGGTCAGGAACCAATGGTCTGAGGGCACAGAGGTGGTACAAAGGCCAGGGCAAAGGGCAGTGCCCTATAGGGGACACAAGGCTGGCCATCAGGGAAACCACAACCAGTGGGGAAACAGGGAAAGGAGAAACCATGAGAATCAGGGGTATGCGGGGAGAGCAAAACTGGGGTAGATCACATAGTGTTGCAAGGCACCATGAGGGAAGTCTTTTCTTTTAGCCTAGGTGGGGAGAGTCTATGGTATATTCTTCCAGGGCAATGCCCTGGGGATTCCCCTGAAGGGTTCAAAGGTTTCCACCAGGGCCCAGTTATGTCATGAGCCAATGCAGAAAGGAGCCAGGTCATGGCTGGTAAGAGGGGTCTGAAATTGGATATGCAGCCAGGAGGGTTTTAAGGCAAGGGTCCCACAGCCCTGTGCAGCATGTGCTGGGGAATGCCTGTATGCAGAGGGGAATGGTTTTCCACTGGTGCTTCAGCACACACAGAAAACCCTTGCTTTCCTCTCTGTTCCTCTGTTGCCAAGGCCACAGTCTTCATAGGAATCATGTGTTGCCAGAGCTCTGTTAGCACCACAAACCTCTTTCACACGAGGCTTTACCCACAGACTTCTCTGTAGCATATTATATAGCCCCAAATGGCAAAATCTGTACACTACACACCCCAAAAACTAACTCCAGGAATGATGGGTACATCCATAACTGCAGGTTTGTCCTCATGTCCTGAGAAACACTTTCTGCTCTGGGCTTTGCCCTTGTGCCCTATCAACCACAGGGATTATCCCAGCAGTGATCAGGGGAAGGACATCTGGCTGAGGTGCAATGGAGGAAACTCAAAAAGTCCCTCAGGTTTCTCCCAGGTGGGAAAAAAAGTGCAAAATGTGGGTTGGGAGGTTGGGGAGAAGGCTTCTCTGAGGATTTCCAGTGAAGCTGTTCCCAGAGACTGAGCTGGGACCCAGCTGATACATTGCAGGTGGGGAAGAGGATCTTTCCACCATGGCTCACTCCAGCAGAATGTCCTCACACAGCCCAGCTCTTCATGTGCCCATGCAGGGCCAAGGGGCTCCCAGGCACCAGTTGTCACAAACTCCACCTCACCCAGTTTCAGCCCTCCTGAGCTTTCTGGGTGATAAGGTCTCCAGTGAAGCTCCTCCATAAATCATCTCTCTGCCTTTGCCTTGTACTGAGAATCCAGCAGCTACTTAATATTTATAGTATGGATGGTATTACACAGTGTATCAAAATATGCATATTATTTTATATCAATTCTAATGCTGCAAGTAGTGTCAGCTCTTTCACCTGGCATTGTGTGCTGCTGGTGAGGAAAAATACTGGGGTTTAACCTACATGGTTAAAACCTTTGTGGCATAGGGCTGATTTACAGCGTGCTTCATGGGCTGCTTTTTCAAAAAGGATTTAGTCCTTCTCAAGTGTTTCTCTTGTTGAAAATATTTCTGGAATGGCACAGGCAGAGCCTGCGGCACTGGCAGTGACCAGAACCCATCTCAATCCCTCACTTCTGACAATCCATATCTAAGGTACTGTGTTTGTCCAAACACAGGGGAAGGCACGGTCTCTGTTCCCTGCTCCTCAGGCACCCTGAACCATCACGGTGTGATCAGGACACTCAGAATCACAGGATGGGAGCTAAATGCTCAGACTGTCGATGGAATTGCTAATGAGGACCTAAAGATGACACGGTGAACGATAGCAGATCAGTAATTGCTTTTTCCCTGCAGTGACTTAGCAATTAGAACGGAAGAAGAAAATCCGGGTGAAATTTGAGAGCTGTGCTGTTTGGAGTCCCTGCTTTTGTTTATTTTTAACTCTCTCTTTTGTCCCTCTAATCCCTCCTGCCATGACTTTGCTCCCTCGCTCTGCCAAGCGCTGCATTATATTTGCAATGCCCTGTCACTCGCATCATGTCTGCAAGCTGTCTTCTTCAGGCATGAGCTTATTTAGACAAGGTGTCAGCCTGAATGGGGAAAATCTTAAATCAATGTATTTCAGCATGCAATCATACACAGGCTAATTTATCTGCTGGCCCGTTCAGCCTGCCAGGTTAAAACGAGGTCTTTCAGGCATGGTGCCTCTGAAAGTCTCCTGATTAACAGAGCAATTTTTATTGGTAGGGCGACAACGAGATTGTTTTATGGTAATTGTTATCATTTGGACCTGTGTATATGCAAATGGAGGAGATTAAAGTAGAGAAAATATAAAGATGATGAATATGCAGCACGTAGCCAAGATGGCAGAGGGATAGAAATAATTTCCACGTTATGTTCTCCACCGTGGCTGGGGCAGTGAAGGGCTGGCTGCTTTTCCAGGCACAGGGACATCCTCATCCTACAGTGACAGCCAACAGGACACCTGCCTGCAGGGTACAGAACTGTGCCCACTCTCAGTCCCGTGTTTCTATCTCTCTGTGCCCTGACACTGATCAAGGTCTGGCTGCCTCTCCTCCCAGTCAAAGTGCTTTGGGGGTGGAAAATAGATAAATGGACAAAAAAGAAGAAGCAGTAGCACAAGTCACATCAGTGCAAGACTTCTTGAGGTGGACTCACTAGTCCTAAGGGTACAAACCCTTTAGGGATGGGTTTAAATATATATCACTTGTTCTTTTGCTGGCTTTCCTGCTCATTTATTCCTATCACTTCTATTTCTCTTGCCTGTTTTTAAGTGAAGTTTGGATGTGAGAAGTACATTGTCTCTACAGACATGGACCTTTCTAACCCTCACTGGTGCAAAACCACAGAGCAAGACTAACCCACCAGTAAATCTAATCCCTCACCTGGGAAGAAATACTTCTACAAATAAAGAATGCTCCAGTCTCTATCCCTCCAGCTCTGCTGCCCCTGAAATGGAAAGTAAAACCCCTGTGGGGAAGGTCTGGGCCATCAGTGCCAGACTTTCTTGAGGAAACCAGCAGCAGGTCAGGAGTGTGCAGATGCTCACTGAGCCTGGATCTGCTCACTAAGAGCTGGACTGAGCTCAGCAACTCACTTTATATAAATCACTGAGCATGAGATCATATCCCCTTTTTTTTTCTTTTTTTACATTACGTTATTGAGGCTTGTGGCAAGGGGAGCAGGACAGCAAATTTTTGTCTCTATTAAAAACATGTCAGACTTTTTCTGTTTTGTAATATATTTTAGTATCCATGTGGGAGAGCATCTCTGGCTGTTCCCTGCAGTTACAGCTGCACAGCTTGAGCAACTGCAGCCTCCCTTTTTGTCCATCTGCTGACAATGAGGAGATCAGTGCAGCCCCTCCATTCTTCTCCATGTGCCACCATCCTCAGGTGTGTATTTTTGCCTTGCAAGCCTCAGCCACTCATTCTCACTGCATCTCTCAGCTCCAAGTGGCTGCTAGTTGCTTGTTACGTCTTTTTCAGGAATGCTGCTGGAGCATGGACTGACTCTGCCTTGCCCAAAGACCCCAAAGAAAGGTAATGGCCAGCAAAAATCTGTGCACAGCAAGGGTCATGCCCAAGCTCATAATACATCGGTGGGTGGGGCTGCTCCTCACTTCTGCAGAGGAACACGAGAGATTTTACAAGTGTGCTGACATCTAGATGTGCCTGAGCAGATCAGGCATGCAGTGCTCCAGTGTCAGAGATGCTGTCTTCCACCAAGCATTGCTCAGGATTCTGGTCCTGCCTTCCTTCATTGTAGACCAAAAGCTGGGTAGTTGTAAAAGTGAAGTCCTTTATCGTGTGGCTAAATCAGCCCCATGAAGGCAAAGGTGTTACAGTTCGTGCCAGTGTGCAGAAAGCCTTCTAGCATAAAGTCCCCATGTCCCAAGCAGAACTGGCAGCCTCTTAGCAGCAGCAGCAGCAGCAGCAGCAGTGACAGCACCCATAATCTGTGCTCTGTGAGTGTACTACCATTCTCAAAGCAGTGCATTTTATTCTATTTTTAGCCAATCAGGTACAAATATGAATTTTCTACAGTCTTGCTGGACCTATCCAAATCTAAGATTGATGTGCAAAAGCAATTGTAATTTCTTATACAAAGTCTACATGTATAACTCTATCTTGTTCTATCTAGGAATGCTAGCTACACTCTTTTCGTTATATCTAGATTTTAATTAACTTTGTAAAAGGTAAAGCTACTGAACTTTAGGTTTTAGGTCCTTTTCTTACTAACTAATACTGGCTCTTATTTATTTAAGGCACTTAAAATACTCTCTACTTATTTAAAACTAAACCTGCATTTCTACCTCATGTCTGTGTGGATTTATGTTTTGGGGTTTCTCTGAAGGTTTTAATTCAGCCCTCACATTTCTGAACACCTCTGGGCCTGTGTGGATGGGGACCAGAGGGATTTTGCATCCCAACAATTGCACTGGTTTTAGCTGGGACAGAATTAATTTTCTTCACAGTGTCTTGCATGGGGGTTGATAATTCCCTGTATGTTTTAGTCGTTGGCTTACACAAAGTCAAAGCCTTTTCTGCCCTTCAGGAGTGCACGAGGAGTTGGGAGGGGACACAGCTGGGGCAGCTGACACCAGCTGACCACAGGGATATCCCACAGCACAGGGCACCTGATCAGCACACAGAGCTGGGGAAAGAAGAAGGAAGTGAGGGACATTCAGAGCAATGGTGTTTGTCTTCCCAAATCATATGATCCCATATGATGGAATCCTGCTGTCCTGGAGATGGCTGAGCACCTGCCTGCCCATGGGAAGCAGCGAATGAATTCTGTGTTTCTTTGTGTGAGTGCTGCTTTGGCTTTACCTGTTACACTGTCTTTACCTCGACCCATGAATTTTCTGGTCTTTACTCTTCTGATTCTCTTCCCCACCTATCCCACCAGGGGAGAGTGATCAAGAGGCTGTGTGGGCTTAGCTACCACCTGGGGTTAAACCACAACATGCACATTTTCCTTAAAAGCCTTATTTCCTTGTCTTCCAAGAAGACAGCCAGTGCCTGCAGTAGCAGAGGTTTGTCATGAGTGGGAAAAACTGAATACAGTGAAGACACATTTCTCTCTGCTCTGCTGTCCTGTTTCGTTCCTCTTTTCCTGTGGTTCTGAATGTAATCAAAACCTGGCCTTGAAAACTCAATACACCAGAGTATAACATCCTGGCTTGGATCAGCAACTGTGTGAGCAGCAGGACCAGAGCAGTGACCACTCTCTGAACTCAGCACTTGTGAGGCCACACCTCCAATCCTGAGTTCAGTTTTGGGCCTCTCACTACGAGAAGGACATTAAAGGGCTGGAGTGAGCCCAGAGAAGGGCAGCAGAGCTGGGCAAGGGTGTGGAGCACAAATCCTGTGAGGAGCAGCTGAGGGAGCTGGGGATGTTTAGCCTGGAGGAAAGGAGGCTCAGGGATGACCTTATTGGTCCCTACAAGTTCCTGACAGGAGCATGTAGCCAGGTAAGGGTTGAACTCTTCTCCCAAGTTACAGAACAAGAGGAAGTGGTCTCAAGTTGTTCCAGGGAATTTTTCAATTGGGTTTTAGGAAACATTTCTTCATGGAAAGGGTTATCAGGCACTGGAACAGGCTGTCTAGGGGAGTGCCTGAGTTCCCACCCTGGAAGTATTTAACAGATGTGTAGATATGGCTCTTAGGGATACACTTTTGTGGTGGACTTGGAAGTGCTGGGATAATGGCTGGGCTCGGTGATCTTAGAGGTCTTTTCCAATATAGATGATTCTATGATTCTACAATTCTGTATTTACCAGTGTTTTCTTATGAGCCTCTGTTGTTCCATGACATTTGATTAATGAGATTGTTTGGCTTGGCATTCTTTTCAGCCACTGTGTGGATCATGGACCCAGTCAGGGACCTGATCAAGGATATTCCCTCACATTCTGGTCCCTCACACTCCAGCTGGCAGCACAGAGACTGGAAATTTCGAAGCATCTCCACTAAGTGGAAAGGATAATAAAAGTGTTTGGTCATTGAGGGCTGCCTCTGATTCTCTTCCGTTCACCATCACACAGCCTTTCCTTGCAGGGCTCACCCCAGACCGGCTGAGATGTGCAGTTTCATCATTTCTACTGCTTTCAATAGTGTTTTCCCCAAGAAGCCACCCTGGTAAAGCCACAGGCCTGTCCAGAACACTCTTCTGTTTGAGGAGCATTGGCCAAGCATTGTGCATAAGGAACTTTCACTCATGAGTTACACAGACCTGAAGACATGTCTCAGAGCTGTCCCTCCCCTGTGTCACTGACAGACATCTGTGTCAGGGATGAGGCAGCAGTCAGGCTCAGCTTTGTCCCAGCAAGGGGCTTACTGCAGCTCACAGTCCAGACAGACTGGATTTTTTTAAGGCTGGAAGTCAAATTGCTGGAACAAAATCCTTCAATTCCAACAGGAAAATCTGTTCAGCTGGAGCTGGGTTGCAGAAGAGGATGGATATCTCATTTTGTGTAAGACACCAGCAAGTAATCTGATGCTTTTCTATGACTAACACAATAGGTCGTATTTGAATGGTCGATGGAGAGATGAGAGGTTCATATTCTATTACCAAATCCCTGAGCCATCTGGTTCCTAATGGCTTCTTTCAAAACAAAGGGAATAAAACTTCCAAATTGTGCAATGCAAACTGACATCCTCTCTTAGACAGAAGATGCCCATTGCTTCACATCAGCAAATGAGATCAATGCCTCCATCAATTAGTTTCAAGTATTTCTGCCCATGCACTTAATGGCAAATATATCCTCCTCATTGCTCAAGCTGGTTCAGTCCATCACGGGGAACCACACGTTGGAAAGTGGAGGGCAGTGGCTGTTGCCACAGTGAGTGTTTGTTTCCAGAGGGGCAGGGCAGGTTTGATGGCAGGAAGATGGAGAAAAGCCCAGCAGGACTGTGGCTTGGCAGGGTGCTGTGGGCTGTGCCACCTGTCCCAGCTGTGGTGACACAGCTGTGGTGACACCTGGGGACATGTCTGTCCTCATCCCTGTGCCCTGGGATGGCAACTGCTGGCTGGGCTCTGCCACCAGAGCCAGGTGCTTCCTCATGGCCCACGTGAGCTGGAGCTGTAGGTGAGGAACAAGAACCTTTCCTGTGTCACAACCTTTTTCTGTGATTATGTTTTGACACCAGGAGCATGTGCAGTGTGTGCTTTGCTCATGGCCTGGCTTCTGACACAGCTTGGCACATTTTGGGGGGGATTCCTCAGAAATGCTCCTATGCTCACAGAGGCTCACCTGCTCAAAGGAGAGGTGCCCCATGCCAGCCTAAATCCTGGGGACAGAAAATCCTGAAGAAATAAAGTATTTTTAAGGGGGAGCTACCACCTTTCCTTCCTAAGGCCAAGGCCCCAGCACAGCCATGAGATGCCATCACAGCCTGGGTAGGTCAGCCAGGCTGGTGCCTTTTAAATTACAGGTCTGACACAATATCCATGGCAGTGACAGCCACGAGGGCTCTCAGCAGCCACGACAAAAGTCTGTGGTCCTTGCAGCCCGTGCCAGGCTCACCAAACTGGTAAAATTTCCTGAGCTGGTTTGCTTAAGTGGTAGCACAATAATGTTTATTTTTTGTGGTCACAGTGCAAATCTGCCCCAGGGAAATCCAGGCCAGGAGTTTTTCTATCCACACTTTCACTGTTGCAGAGCATTCCATGCTGTGGGTTTGCTTGTTGTCTACCAAAGGTCCTGAGCCCCCTCCCCACGCTGCAGCCTCTGCTCCAGGTGCTCCTGGGCCACAGCAAAATGTGGGCAAAGCTGCTGATGTGTTCTGCCTTTGGTCCTTCGTGCCCTAGTAATCTGAATTAAACACATACACAAATGAAAGGACACAGAATGCATATATTTATTATTCTGTGTTTATCACTTGTAGAGTTTAACCAAGAACATCACAACACTGTTTGTGTGATGCTATCAGGGATTACATATCCAGTAAGTGCTGTGTATTATCAGCATACTCTAGCCCCATTATGTATAATTATACATGTTTATGCATACCCCATCACAGGCCAGTGTAGCTCTTGGTTATATCTGTGATATGCTGCTGTTGTGTCACATTCACAAATGTTCTGCTACCTCTAATTACGTACATTTATAGATGTATGCTGTACTTAGTGCACACCATCATGCTTGCACCATCAATCAGAGTCATCCTGTTGATAGGGCAGCTGATGTTTATTTGCCTGATGTCTTCTGATTCCTTAAACATCTGTCTTTTAAGTGGTGGGTGCCTTACAATGGATTCATCCTGTAGTTAGACCTGACTTGCACAACTAAATGAGCTGGTGAAACCCTGGTTTCCCTACAAGCTGCTGGCCAAGAACCTGGCAGCTCCATAGGGGCCAGGGTTTCACCAGCTGTGAGTTACACATCAGTTTATTTGGGAAGAGCACTGACTTTGGTGGGTTTGAGGTTGCAGCAGACCTGCACTCAGCTCTCAAGTGAAAGGCTGGAATGATGAGCTGCAATACCACCCAAAATCTGGGCTGTCAGCTGTAGCTGCTCTCTTTTTATTGCTCAAGGGCAAGAATTCTTGGGTCTGCAAGAAGCACTGGTCTGCTCTGCTCCTTTGGTGCTTTTCCTAATGTCTATTGAATTGCTCCTCCCTTTGGACTGTATAATTTAGGTCTGGTTGAGTACAGAGTATTTTATTTATTTATGTATTCAAATTTTTAAAATGCATCTCTAGGCATCTTAGCAGTACACTGGGCGCCTACCACATAAATTAAAAATAACAGCATAAACTTAGACAAAGGACCTTTCATAAATAATTCCTCCTCAGCTCACACCCTTAGCAATAGCCTTAGCTTGGAACAGGGAAATAGATGGGCTTTACAGCCTGTTGGGAAGGTTAATAAATCTGGGCACTGATGGACCAAAAGGGAAAATGAGTTTCAAAATTGAAGCCCACCCTCTCCATCCCCTTTGTGGAGACTCCATGCCTTGAACTCTTCACCTCTCTGGTCCTTAGTGGAAGATCAGATCCTGCTGGACAGCTTAGGGTTAGAAACATAACTGTCAGGGACATCTCACACTGCTACTACCATGATGCAAATTAGCTGACCACATTCTGATCACACAAAAAGTTGTTTTTAAATAGCTTTTGTCCACAGCTCCAAAAATCATTTAATTTAGCACTAGGTTTAAGTATCCAGTCTAAGCCATACTGGATGTAGGTGGATAATCAGAAGATGTCTCTACACCCTTTTCCAAAGATCAGGCACCTTTTATAGATGTCAGATTGAGCACCAAAATCACTGGTTAGATCTGAAAAGGTAAATCTGTGTGTGTAAGTTTACAGGGGAAAACATCCTCTTTAGAAGTAATTTGCTGAAAACAGTTTTCACATTTTGTTCCTGCCTATGGCAATTTATGAAACACAAATGAGATATTGTACCTGTACTGATGCTGAAATAAATCACTCTAAAAACAGACCTGAAATTTTATTTCATTACTAAAGTAAATATAAAAGTGCTTTAGCACAGTTTCAAATTAGATTGGGGTTTGGTCAAGCTTGTTATAAATCCAATGATTTTATAGCAAATGACTGGGGATGACTCTCAGTAGAGCAGCATTGCAAACACAGCTAATGGGATGCTGTGAGGTGCAGAGCAATAAACAGGGAGAAGCAAAAGGGTAGATTCTGTGCCTGCACTATCAGAACCAAAAGCAGTGATGCAGCCTGCTGTGGCCAGGTCTGCTGTCCAGTCCCTAAAAGGATGCAGAGAAAATAGAGAAGGGGACAGAATATACCCCCAGAAACTGTCTCACAGCCTGGACAAAATGCCTTCCTCTGAGAATGTGGAGGGGAGAAGCAGCTGAGCTCAACCCAGGGTCTGCAGCCCAGCTGTAAGTGGTGCTGGAAGACCATTAAGAAGGGCACAGCACAGGAGAGAAACACCTGCAGGAGGTGGAGTCCTAATGGTAAAGGCCACATGGTGAGGCACAAGGTGGTGACTCTACCTCCTTGAGACCAGGGGTGACCCTCAGCTCGGGGTACCCCCCCCTCATCCCCCCTCATCGCCAGGGATCACTGATCATACAGAGGCAAGGAGATGTTCTGGTACCACAGGTTCTTCCTAAGGACCAAAAGCAGGTGATAACATCAACCAGCTGCTGGGAGCAGATGTTCACACCAGAAACACCTTGCAAAATGTGGCAAGGAAGTCACAATTGGCTGTGGGAGGAAGCTGAGTAAACTTCATCTGGGTGGACTTTGGGAGGGGCTTGACAAACCACTGTTGCCTCCAGCTACATCCTGACATCCTCTTCTTGGTCTCAGCTTGCAGAACAGCTGCCAAGAAGTGAGGAGGAACCATCTCAGCACTGCAGCCAGTGGCTCCTCAGAGGGCTGTGTGTCCTGTCAGTGGTCAGCTTTGTCTCACCTCTGATTTCCCACCTGGGCCAGGTACTGGTTCACTGTCCAGCAAGCTGGTGGCACCCGAGCCCACAGCAGCTGTACCTGTTGAAAGTACAACCCCTCCTTCACCTCCATGGGGCTTTGGTGGGCTCTTGGTGGAAAAGCCCATAGAATAACCCTAAAAGCCCATAGAATAACCCTAGCTCATCCCTAAAACCTGACAGCTCAAACACCAAACTGCCTTCCAAAAAGGCAGGACTTGATCCCATCAGAGACTCACAAACCTCTCTTTAGCAACATGCTTTCCCTCCTCAATATTTTCAACCTTGTAAAAATGGAGCTGCCTTGCTAATATTAACCTGCTTGGGGGTTGATTCAGAGATATGGAAGTTATTGGAAAGATGCCTGTTTATATACAAACACCTGCATCATAATGACCAATAAACAAAGTCTGTTTTGCTGAAGAGGGAAAATTGAACCTGTAGTTTCAGGTCATTTCCTAGGGGGCCAGATGCTGCAATCTGTGCAGCACCCTGGAACTGACACGTTTTCTATATTCTGTGCTTTACCCGCAGCACCTGCGCCAATGTAACTGAGCATTATGCACATTCATCAGCTCAACAATAACCCCTGAGGAATTAATGATTCATTACAAAATGGTTTCTTCTGGAAGAGAAAGAAGGTTTTGTCTAGTTTTTAAGAGTACCCCAGGAAGCCTCCATTTATTTATGCCTGCTTTTGTTTGACAATAGTTTCTTTGTTCCCCTCTGCTGTTGCTTTTTCTAGTGGCAGTTAGCAGCAACGGCCGTGGGGAAAAGAAAGGAGAGGCAGAATCTTTGTCAGGAAGGAAAAAGAAATCTCTGCCTAACAAAATAGAATTGAAGCAACATGTTTAAGCAAACCAGAGAACATAGACACTTGAGGGTTTTCTCCATGTGTGTTTGCATTTTCTAGTTATTGGAGTCTGTCATTTCCCCCAGCACCTCTGATTTCTCCAGATTGTCCCTAGCTCATTACCTTACTCTGGTCAGAGGAAGTCCATCCTAAAGGCTCAGCTGCTGTTTTGCTGGACAGCTGTGGTCTAGAAGATGTTCTTAAGTGGGCACAAGTAGATTTGTAACTGTGAAGGCTCTACTGAATGTGCAGAGCCATCACCAGTAGTCATTATCCACCCATACAAGTCCACAGACTGCTTTTAGGCATCACTGGCTCTTAAATCAATGCCCTGTCCTGGGAGGTCATCCCATGCAAACAGACATAAGACCTGATACCCCCTCACCTCCTGTCACTGTGAAGCCCCAGCTCCAGGAGCCCAGTTTCCATGTTAGGAGGCATTTTTCTTTTTATTTAGCAAGAAATCCACAGAGAGGAGGGGAAAAGTATCCCAAGGATGGACAAGAAGACACATCTGTCCACTGATAAAATAGAAAAGAGGTGCATTAAAAAAAATATGTGCACTTCCTCCTTAAGGCTTCCTTCTGAAGTTCTTTAAGTAGCTTCACTAATGAAAGCAATTTGTGGTATTTGGAAGAGGTAGGAACGAGAACAGACACACAGAGGGACTCAGGAACATGCCAAAGTCTGCAAATTTGCCTTTTACTTTATAATTCAAAGCACAATAGGCATAAATAAAATGGGATGCAGAAAATCAATGATGGTAAATAGTAAAAGATGCTTTGGGGGAGATTGGAGAGGAAAGGTGTAATTGCTGCTGAGGAATGTTTAGCAATAACTGAGATAAGGGGCATTAGGACAATGGTATATGGGACTGGTGATTCAAATCAGAGGCCCACCCTAACTCTTGGGACAGATTAAAGGATGTTTTAAACAATCTTCTGGCTGGCACGGCTGAGATAAACCCGGCCCTGCAGATCCCCAGAGGAAAGAGGAGATTCATGGCTTTGCCCTTTCCTGGGTTTCTCTGCTTTCTCAGCCCCTGGGGCGCCCCTTGCAGTTTAACCATTTCCTGCGGCACTGGGAGAGCTCTGCCATGCCTCTGCTCCACCTCACTCCTTTTAACTCCAGTCCAGTCCCTCCAGCTTCAGTGTGACATTGAGCATCCAGACATCCCTACATCCTTGCTGGGCACTGAGCTGAGTTTGGGGCCAGCCAGGTGCTCCTGGTGCTTGTTGAGGCTGTTTGGAGCTCCCACCTGGAGAGAGGCAGAGCCTGTGGGTCCACTAAATCCCAAAGCAAGGTGGAAGCAGCTCCCAAACAGGGAGAAGCAGAGATATCTTCTTCTAGTGCAACTGCATAGGGAAAAATGAGGGGTATGGGTGAGTTTGAACCAGCCATGGTAAAGGAGAGGAAAGGCATGAAGTGGGCTTGTTACAGTTCTGGTTTCTTTATCTCTGCCAAGGTCAGGATGAAAGACACAGGAAACTTAGATTTGAGTTCAAACACGGATGTTTATTGTTTCTTGTCTATGTACAGACTTACAAGGAGTGAGTTCCAACTAGCAAGTTAGAGAAATGAGGCAAAATGGAATACCTCTAACTCTCTCCAAGGTTATTTAAGTGATAATCCTCTAATAACAAGGTGACACTTATATTATTTATGGTTTTGACCCAGTAATGACCACCCAAGGCCCACAATGTGGACCTTTTTCACCCAATTACAGAAAACCACCCAAACCCATGAAGAGGGAAAAAGAAGGTGAAGAAGAAGTACTTAGACAACACCCAAAATCCTCCATCTTGACTCACACACATTACTCTATACTAAAATCTTAAATCTAAGTTTTTCACCCTGTGAGATCACACAATACTATTCAAACTACACACCCACAACCCCCGTGCTACCACTCAATTTTGGAAGCCTGTTTCATGGCCTCAAGTCAAATGTGGTGCTTGCCTGAGGGTCAGCATCCCTCAGCTCAGCAAGCCTGAAATTTTCAGCCTCTGGGGTTCCAACATGGGCTGGCAGAGGATGAAAAGCTGTGGCACACAAATCACAGCCTGTCCACAGGTTTTGTGTGCCACACAGGAATAAATGCCATGGGACTTAAAGCAGGGCACTGTGAAGGAGTATGGAAGAGCAGACAATAATCAAGGATAAGGGAGAGGCTTATGTGAAGTGTAAAACATCAGCACAGAGCAGGGAGGGAGGAGTTACAGGGTAGAGGGGAGAGAGTGAAAGAAGTAACATGCACGTGTGCACACATACAGACAAACACAAAAAAGAAAAATAAATAATGAAAAAATATTGTGCAAGAGATCAAGGTAAACATGAAATTCTTCAGATATGCAAGGGAAAAGGTCTCAAGAGGAGACAGCAAATTTACTTGCACGACATGGTAAGGATAATTAATTGATGTGAGCTGGCCACTGGTAAATGGAAAAAAATATAATTAACTGTTTTCCTTAATATTCCCAAAGGAGAGAGGCCAAGGCATGTCCCACATTAATTTACATTGTAGGAGGACAAAAAACACTGGGAGACAACAAGAGAGCACAGCCTGACTATCAGAGCACTGAGAAGTGACAAATCTCTGTGGGGAGGTCAGGGAAGTGCAGGAGGCAGGGACAGGAGGCAGGGGCAGGGCGACAGGGCCCAAGGGAAGGGTGATGGGAGCTGTTGGCAAAGGGGTAGGAGGGTGGGGGAGCCTCTGCTGAGGGCATCCTGAGGCTGGGACTGTGAGAGCTCCTGTGCCTCCCAAATCCACCCCCTTCCATTCCCCTTGCAGACCAGCCTGCCCAGTGGCTTCTTGCAAATTATAAAGATGCCCACTTGTGGGAGGTGCAGCAAAGATTAGGGAAGCTTTCAAAGTACAGGAATGCAAAATAAGCCTTTTTATGGTAAGGCAGAGGGGGCAGAGGGGTACTGGAAAAGTTACAACTGGACAGCAATCTGTGAAGTTTGGCAGCTTTTGTCACAAGGATCCACCTCAGATGTGCTGCTGGGCCTGGGCATCCCCAGACTCTGCTGAAACCTGACATTAAAGGACTCTCTGGCTTGACACTGGGTTACTCAGCTGCATCTGCAGCATTCCTAGGGTGGGTTCCTGTCCTAAGCACCATCCATGTTCACATTGTCACCCCAGCTGTGCCTTGAGGGCTGGAGGAGCAGCAGGGACACACACTGTGCCAGCAGGGAGAGCAGCTGTAGGGACCCCTGGCACCTCTGCCAACCAGCAGGAACACTTGGCAGCATCCACCAGGTCCTGGGGCATGCCAGGAATGGTGAGAGTGCTCCAGGCAGCTGCTGGAAGTATGCTGGAGATGAGGGGAGGCAGGTGAAGAGTGCCCTGTGGCTTGGTGGCTCAGCTCAGTGTGAAATGACCATATCATCCTGTTACTCACAAGTTTAAGAATTAACAGGGTTCAATATCATGCAGCTTTTGTGACCAATGTGATGAGCTGGTTTATCAGTCTCACTTAACTTTCCCTTCAAACCTGCACTATCAGTCTGTCAGTGTCAGGGTGCTTTTGCTAGTCTCCCCTTTCATATCTGTGTAAGCTCCAAGGGCAGATCCTGTACCCAGTGCAAAGGATTGTTTTAGGAAACTGATAAATAACCCATGCCAAATGGAGGCAGCAGCATCCCTCATTTGATTTTGGAGGACAGCTCCCAGCTGCATTTCTGTGTGGGTGCCCTAAACAGTAAAAGAAGAGTATTCCTGATCTTTGCTGTGAATCTGGGTGCTGAGTCCTCAGGAAGTCCTGTGTCCTGGTGGTTTTCCCTTCTCTGTGGGTCCCTATCAGTGTCAGCACTGGTGGGTACAGGCAGCAGCATGTCTATTACAAAAAGAGTATATTAAATTACTGGGGTGTAGAACAGCTGCACTGAAGTAAAGGACTGCAGCATTTCTTGATTCTTGTTCTCCAGCTCAGCTCCTAAGGTTTCTCTCTTGTTTCATCCAGCTAAATATGTGTCCAACTGCTTGTGTAACCTTTGGTGGTAAGAGGCAATCTGCTGCTTCCCCCTGCCAGGATCCCTGCTGCTGGGCAAGCTCTGCTCTTAAAATGTGCATTTTCTCCCCAGGGCCCTATTTCCCCTGCAGTCTCCTGTGTTTTATAAACTTCACCCAGACACCAGTTTTCATTGCATGCCCTAAAGACTGCTGGTGTCAGTTTCACTTGAGAAATGCTTGGTGAGCCCTCTGCTTTGCAGGCAGGAAACTTGGCTCTCCCTGGGGGTGGGAGCCTAAAGACCACCCTGGTACATGAGGGGACTGTGACCAATTCACATCCTTCCCCACAAATGGATTTTTCCCTCCAGAGCAGCAAAGCTGGTTTTGAGATGTGCCTCATAACCCTTCACATCCTGATGTTTGTCTCAGAAACACCTGAAGGGGTGGCCTGGCCTCCCAGGGACAGGGGAGGAAGGTGAGTTCAACCACTGCTGTGGGGAACAGAGCCACGGGAGGGACACAAAGGGCCCCAGGGGTTTGAAGCCCCCAGCTGTCCTAGAGACTGCGAGAAACCTTGAAACCATCCCCTTTTCCTCCTTATTATATGATGTCCAGTCTGATGCTGGTCTCCCAAATCACTCAGCGATATTCTCCTAACATGCTTTCTTTTTTTTTTCTTCTTTTCTTTTTCTATTTTTTTTTTCTTTTTTTCTTTTTTCTTTTTTCTTTTTTTTTCTTTTTTCTTTTTTTTTTCCTTTTTATTTCTTTTTTTTCTCTTTTTTTTTTTTTTTTTTTTTTTTTTGGTGGGTGAACTAAGGAAAGCAATGAGCAGCATATGGAGAAGGCAGCTATACCACAATAGCAGTGTCATCTCTGTTCCTGTGCTGGGGCATCTGGCAAAACTTTCCTGTGCAGGTAATGTTTAGGGTAGTCAGTTGTTCAGGACGGGGCCAGAGCTCACTGGGGATAATCAGACAGTTCCTACCAGCCTCATAGGTCTCAGGAGAGGAAAAATAAACCACAAAGTAAAGAGATCCCAATTTTGAATAAGCCAGAAAAGTAAGTGCCTGCATCTTCTCCCTACAGGATGCTATCATTTTTTATTTTATTTGAAGCTTTCCATTAAATTTTGGGTTTTTACTTAAAAAACTTCTAATCGGGGAAAAGCATCTTTAAAGCCTTATTTTCAGTTTTTGCTGTCCTGTTCCACAGGGCACAGGGAGGAAAAACACTGGGGCCTGTCAGATGTCCCCACTGAAATAAATCTAACCAGGAGGACAATGAGGTGCTGTGATTCCTGCAGGAGCTGCCTCATACCCAGGAGCATGTGTGGTTTGCTCCTGGGGCTGGCTGACACAGGCAGCAGCCATTCACCAGCCCTGCTTTGCAGGTAACCAGGGCTCAGCTGAAGTTGTGGGATCTGCTCAGTGTCTGAGGCTCCTCTTCCTTCCACACTGAGACATCCTAAGGCTCTCCCAGATTTCCCATGGCAGCATTGCTGTTCCTGCTCTACCCTTGGCACAAGGATGCTGCTGCCCAGAGCCAGGACATCCCTCCTCTGCTGCTCTCCTGGATCCCGAGCACCTCAACGAAACTGGTTCGGTAGGAGCCTCCTGGGCTCTGCTGGGCTCCTGCTCTGCCTGCACCAGGAACTCTGTGGGATCTGGTTGTCCCAGCACCTTCCAGAGAACCTAAGAGATCCCAGGAGGGCAGCAGATTCAGCAGAGCAGCTGCCAGAAAAACCTCCACCCTCCCGGGGCAGCTGCTGGGAGCGGAGCCGGATACCCCGGGGCATTTCGAATGGCACTAATCCCCGATATTTAAACTCCGGAATCCCACCTGGTAAACCGGCAAAGCCCTTTCCCGGCAGATTCCCCTCCCTGGCGTGACAGGGTGGGGCAAGATAGATAAAGCAGGAGAGATAAAGCATGCCAGTACTTCCCTGCTGGGCATTCCCTGAAGGCAGCAGCCACAGGAAATTCCCGTAGAGGAGAGGAGACGGAGAGCCTTTCAACAAGTTTAATTTTAACCATCCTGCAGAGCTGTATCATTTCCTGGGAATACGACGGGTTGAGTTGGGGGTGTTGCCATTCTCAAATGAGCTCTTCTAAATAAATACGTACATACATACATACATACATACATATTAGCATGCCCTTTTAAATCTTTGCTTCTTATTTGACTAGCGTTGGATGTAATTTGTAAGTTTAGTTCTTTTTTGATTCTGCATGGAGTTATGAAGGCTGCCTGAGGTTTTGTGGGACAGGTGTGGTAAAAAAGGGTCTGTCATAGCCAATAATGTGGCTATGTGTGTGGGGAATACATCCATTCAGAATGAAAACTGACTTTCCCTGCTGTAGGTTGCCTTCCAGTCTCTGGATGCATTGAGCATATTGCAGTGGGGTTTTTTTGTTCTGGTATCCTTGTTTTGTGAAGAAAAAAATCGACGTGACTGAGCCCCAGAGCATCTTAACCCCAGGGAACCTGTGGGTTTCTCTGCCCACAATTACCCAGCAAAGTGAGGACTGTGGTAGCTCTCGATGGGACTGGTCTCCCCTGTCTGAACACTGGGTTGCTGTTTGAGCTGTGCTGGAGCTGAGTCCTGCAGGGTGGGGTGGCCTAATCCTGAGTGCTCAGGCTTTGTGCCCGAAATGCTCTGATGCATGTCCTTTCCCAGCTCCACAAAGGACAAGCACAACTTTTATTTCACCCTTGAGCAAAAGAGAGAAGGAACCAGCGACTTGTGTTTTATTAAAGCCAGGCCAACTGCTTGGGGCTTTCTTGTGACAGGAATTATCAATCTTAAATATATATATATAGTGGAGCAGGGCTAGTTTTGCCAAAAGCCTGAAGGATGAGCTGGGCATTGCACTGCTATGTACAATGTATAAATACCCTTTTTTTTTTGTGCTCCTGTATCTGAGGCAAGGCAAAAATTTCTGGCCCAAATGCTGCCCCTTCATCAGGGACACTTTGCCAGACAAAAGGCAGTGTTTATGACCCTAAATACATCTGATTAGAAAGAGAGGCTGGGAGCTGGCACTGTTTTATCAGTTCCATGGTTGTTCCTGTGTTCCCCTCGTGGGCTGGCAGTCCTCAGGAACTTGCAGCTCCCTGAGGTCCCTCCTGAGCACCCCTGGGCTTTCAGCTGTGCTGCCAGAGTACTTACCTGTGTGTTGTGGGATCCCTTGGTGCCCAGCACTGTGTTCCCCTCTGGTGATGAGGGACACAGAGACAGGCAGTGGTTCAGTGAGGCCCTCTCAGCTCTGAGCTCAGATCAAAGTGTCACAGCAATGCAGGATTCCCAGAGCCTGGCAGTGTTGTGTCCTGCAAAGCCCAGACTCTCTCAGGGAACTCACTCTGCCAGTTCAGCCTCGCTGTGTGGAGCTGTTTGAAGGCTGTGGGCTGCCAGGCATCCTGAGAGTTCAGATATTGTCTGTCCTCCCACAGCCATCACAAAGGCAGCACAAAAGCAGAAAGGAGGATTTTGCTCTTTGGCTATTTCATCAGAAATATCCACACCTGCTGCCAGGCAAGTTCCTGCTGGAGGGGGATGCTGCAGTCATGGAGGGCAGTGGAAGCATCTCACTTTTCTGCCATGCACGGGATCTTTTTTCTTCAAGATGCTCAACAGGATGAGAGGAAGAAATTATTCTTAATGTTTCCCCCCTGAGAATGTAGGGTCTAATTCCTCCCTCTCTAAATCAAAAGTGGGATGAGAAGGCAAGAATCCAGTTTTGTCTCATCTCAGATCTCTGTCTCAGGATATAGGGCTGTAAGATCACTGTGCCCTAATAGCTTCCAGCTAAGAGAACAACATCCAGAACAAACACCAAAATTGGTTAAAAAGAACCATTTAGACAATAAAAGCAGGCTGGAGACTACTTCCCATCCCAAATGAAATTAATCTAATTGCTTCAGCCTTTTCCTCTCAGGCCCAAGGTACTATGGGGCAGTTTGTTTTCCTCTTCCTAACACACACCATGTGTTTTTTGGACTCGTGCTCCAGTCACCACATGACTTGACAGCTGCTTTCCCCTCTCATGCTCAGGCAGCTGTGAGCAGCTGCTTCCTCTGCCACACCCACACCAGTGCCTCCACAACCAGGGGAGCAGGAAGGGGCTCTGGCACTTCTGTCTCACTCCTTTTGGTGGCTGCACAGCTTTTCCCCGGCCCTGAAAGGCCAGAGCAGAGAGGGCAGGATGCCTGCTGGGCACCCCCCTCTTTGCCAGGGCAGCACTTTTTTCTGCAGGACAGATTTCAGCATTGCACACCAGATTTCAGATGGAATTTTGCAGCACTGGTTCCCTTCTGGCAGTTGGGCTTTGTGACCCCACCCTCTGTTAATGCCACTGCTAATTGTCCAGAGAGCCTCAAGAGTAACTGCTGATAATTGTCCCCGAATTTCACAACTGCAGCAAGAACAGACTGTGTCTAACCATGGATTGAGTGTGCTGCCAGGCCATTAGCTTTTGTTCATTTTGCTGTTTAGGAGGCACCTTTAATTATTTAATTTTTTTTCTGTATTACAAAGTGAGAAATATTTAGCATTTATTTAATTAGCTTGGCTACAATACAGACCTTCCATGATTACAAACCTAAGTCAGTAAAATCCTAACATGAATGGGTAAATGGTACTTTTTTGTCCCATTGGAAATTAAAAATCAGTTGCACTATGATTAAATTGATTCCGGGTAGTTTCTTTTTGAGCAATTATGTTCAAAACCAGTCTGCCAGTCCAATTTGCTATCAAACCTCACTTTATCACTGGCATTCCACATGCAGGTGCACAGACAATATAAGCCCAAAGTCCTACAGAATTATCATCCTTTTGTAGGAATGAAATGCTGATTGTTTATTATCTGATTTAATTTCTGGTGCTTAAATCTGAGCAGTCTGATTTAGCAACATTTTCAATCAACCTTACAAATATTTGAATGCATTTATGTAACAATTAATGTGCAAAATAGCATGGAGCAAAGTAAGCTCTTTTTTTCTCCTTCAGTCAGGGCGTATGATTCCTGTCCCCTAAAGGAATGGGATGTCCCCAGGGCAGCCCAGTGTGGGGACAGCACGTAAAAGAAGTTGTGCTGCTATCCTTTGGAAAAAGGCACCATCAGGACCAAACAGCCCCTCTTCTCTCTGTGGGGCCACCACTGAGATGGGCTGGAAGCAGGGCTCCCCTGGGATAAATCTGGGGCCACAGCCCAGTCCCATACTTGTGCAGGGGCACCTCTGAATGGAATTGCACCCTTTGGACTGTGCTGGCAGCTGAGAGTGAAGCTGAGGCTTGAGGGCAGGAGCTGCTGCATGGGACAAAGTCCTGCTGCCCCTCTTGGGCATGGTGAAACCAGGTCACCAAAGAGAGCTCCTTTGTGAATTCAGGTCACTGGAACAGCTCTAACATCAACTGCATGACTTTGTTTATCAGAGGCATTGGACAAATTCAATATTGCCCATAATCACAGAATGACAGAATCACTGGGTTGGAAGAGACCTTCAAGATGATCGAGTCCAACCCAACCCCAACCTCAACTAAACCATGGCACCAAGTGCCACATCCAGTCTTCCCTTAAACACATCCAGGGATGGTGAATCCACCACCTCCCCAGGCAGACCATTCCAATACTTTATTACCCTTTCTGTAAAACACTTTTTCCTAATATCCAGCCTATATTTCCCTTGGCACAGCTTAGGATTGTGTCCTCCCATTCTCAGTCATCTCTCAGTCATTTCTTTTCCAAGCCACGAGGCATCATTCTTGTTTGCAGGCAGGTGGAGGCAGCTCCCACGGCAGTGGGTTGGAGCTGTGCCAGCTGCTGGAGCAGGGATGGACCCTCTGAGCCTCACTGATGGCACTGTTAAAGGTGACTGAGTGCAGGCTGGGATGGCTCTGGTGTCATTTCTGCACAGGCACTGCTGTTCTGGATGCCTCCCTTCCCCTCTGCACAGCAAGCTGTAGTTGGTAGTGATGCTGCTGACAAAGAGGTGACTCATTTCCACCACCAAATCTCCCTCGAACAATGCATCTATATCCTGTTTAATTTCACACCTATCCTGTTTGCTTAGTTACACAGCGTTGCTGTTCTGTGTGGTGAATTTTAGATTGTATTATAAGGAGTGAATTTTTATATTATATTATACTATATGGTAATAGCTCATTTAATTTTAACTTGGTAATATGTTTATACTGCAAACAGTTATGAAAATGACTTATAAGAGTGTTTTAACTAGATGTGCAATTTGAGGATACGAATTTAATATGCTATCCAAACCATATGGGACAGAATAGCTGTGGCCTTACTCAGTTAGATAAATGTGAGCTTACTTGAGCACAGAAGCATTCCCAACCCAGGGAGTATTTTGAGACCACTGCTTAATTATGATAATTACTACCCACAAGTCACAAACTCGGATGTGATGTATCACCAGAGCTGTTCCTGGCTTAGCTGCAGATGGGGCAGTGCAGTGTTGAGCAAGGAGCAACCCGAGCTGTGATGCTGTTACTCACCCCTACCAGGAGTTACTCATGCTGCTCCTTTTGCCACACCAGTAATGAGGAGATGAACGCCCCTGTTCTCACCAAATACTCAGGAGTTCCTCAGGTGGGCAGATGTTATCAGAGTGGAAGCCACATCACTCCATTATGTTGTCTATCTTTTTGGCCTGGGCTAAAGCGTTGCACCCAGCAGAGGCCTGATATCAGAGCATTGGGAACTTCATTCATCTCCCTGCCAGCACCCCGCTCAACCTGCCCCTGGACTTCCCTCTAAGAGCCACAGTCCTTCTGGGTGCACTCTCCTTATCCTCCCAACCCTCTGCTCCTCTCTATCCCACTGAACCAGCACTCTTAAATTACTGCTATCCTTAGCACAATTTAATGAAGGAGATGAGGGAATGGATAGGGATAAGGGGAGGATCAATGGGAGATGCTCAGATGGCACTGCAGGTCTTGTCAGCCCAGGGGAGGCCCCATGGCAGCCTGTCTGCACAGCTTCCAGCTTTCCCACCTGTGTCTGCCCTACACAGACTAAAAAGTTGCTCTCCTTCTGTCTCTGTTTCCATAGTGGATTTTACTATTGTAAATACTGATTGGACAAATGACAATGAAAGACTCTCCAGAGAACCTGGAGGTTTGGTAGGTAAAATAATTTGGCTTGCTGTGAACATTTGTACTTGAAATTTCCAGTTTCAGTGTGGAATTAAATTTTGACCTCATCAGCATACCTGAAAGGTTTAGCACTCCTGAAAGTTTTGCTAGCTCTTTATTTAATGTTCTGATCTACTGTTTGTTCCAACTTTAGCAAAAACCCTCCTTTTCTTTAGCAAAGTGTAGCAGCCAAGCTAAACAAACACCAGAAAATCCTTTTAACTGTGTCCACTTCTTTTGTTTGAATGCCCCGAGCTTCCCACCCCATCCTGGCACTGTTCCTGCTCTGCAGCCTCACAGCAAAGGCACCTCATTTCTGCTGACCATGGTGCCCAGAGGCACTTTGCTCTCAGCATCTCATCCTGCCTGCAAAAAACCACCATGCCTTGGCCCCTTGGGTTTCAGGCAGCTGCCCCTCTCCCTCTTTCTTCTGCTCTGCCAACCTTCAAGCTCGTGGTCCTGGGACCTCAGGCTGCAGCTGCAGCCACCCCAGCAGTGCAGGATCACACCCTCCTCCTAAGTCAAGTGCAAAGTCAGAGGCTAAGCAGAGATTAAGGATCAGGTATTTTAGTCTGTGACATCCTAAGAACTTGATCTGAATGGCCTGGCTTAAAATAAATAACCCATTTTCAACCAGGTTTTGCTTCTGGCACAGAAAAAAGGAGAAGGCTCTGGAGCAAATGCACTGGAGTTATGCATGGCAGTAACACCATACCAAGCAACAGGGACTCAGTAAAACTCATGTTTCTTGGATGAAGAAATGTGTCCTGGTTTTCCATCTATGTAGGGTGCAAGTAGCCCAGTTCCACTGTCAGCCTGGGTTCTTGCTGGGACTGTTCCCATAAAGCCAATCTCAGAGGAGAAAACTCAAGAGATTAACAGGATATTTTTCCTAGTGGTTTCATTGGATTTTGAATGAGGCCTAAAATGTTGCTGATGCTAAAATTATGTGCACTTTTAGCTGCACAGACTTAGCCATGCCCTTTAATAATCTTTAATGATCTGATCCCTTTGCAGTACCAACAGTAATAACAGCATTGGGATGATGCCAGGAAATGATGAGACATCCTGGTTATGCTTTAGTGATTCAGGAAGACAAACTTCTACTGCTCCTGCCTAAGAAAACTGGGTCCCTTTTAACTCCAGTAACCAAATCCTTCTTAAGATGCCAGGTGCCTTCTCCTCCCTGCCACACTGTGTGCCATGTGGGGTGCTGTGTGCCTGTTTCACCTGCACTTGCAGCCCAGCTATGAATTTTGGTTTTCCCCTGTCACATTGCTGTCTCATGAGCTGCAGGGATCTGAAAAGGTCTGGAAAACACTCTGGCACTCCAGCCCCTGGAGGCAGGCCATTTGCACTGTGCCTCAGGCTCTGTTTTTTGCCAGGCATGTGACAAATTTGGCTGTCCTGTGTCATTGTGTTAAAGAGGATGGGAACAAGGGCCTCTTCCACAGGCAGCCTGTGGTGCCAGCACACGGGATTGGAGCTGCTGGGGCCCATTGCAGGGAGAATAAAGACAGTGAGCAGTTTGTCCTGTGTTTGCAGTGTGGGAAAGGGGCTTCTGAAGTCACCTCATGCTTCTGACAGTTTTTCAGATATGTTGCAATCCTGTGGAAGCAAATCCTCCTCATGAGTGCAGTTTATGCACTTTTCCCTTGGTGCTGTTGTTCTCCATCTCTCCTGATGCCAGTGTTGCCTCCTTCCCCAGCTGGCAGATGAGGACTTCGCTGCAGTGCACTTAACTTTGGCCAAGGTTCTTTAAAGTCAGCTACTGACCAACATGTTGTTCAGCCAGGTGACTGTTGAGGCAGTTATTCCTACTAATAATTATATATAATAAAAATTAATAATTTTCCCTTCCACAGACTCCTGGGATGGCTCTTTCAGAGCCAGCCACTTGTTCCCACCCTCTGCTTGGTGCTGTGGGACACAGCAGCGAGCACTGCCAGACTGACTGAGCACAGCCAGCCAGGGCTGCAGGACAGTTCTCAGCTCTTGCTGGAGCCACCAGAGGGTAGTTTATGGCATGACATCACCAGCACAGAGCGGGCATGAGCAGTGGCACAGAGGGGAATCGGGGTTGGATGCTCGGGGGAGGAGGGAACAGGAAGAAAAAGAGACAGAAGGAGGAGGTTTGTTTTTTGTTTTCTTCGCTGCAAGTCTCAGCAGCTGCGTTAGAGCAGGATCTCTGGTTTTGGGACATTAAGACACGCAGTTTAAAAGGGAAGTCATCACACTGACTTGGCTCCTAATCAAACCCTGCTTCCTTGTAGCACTTTCGTTGCCTCCAAGTAGTGGGAAGCTTGAAATCAGTTCTGGTCTTAATTCTCCCTGGCGCATCGCCAGCTCCTCTCCCCTCTGGCACCAGCCTGGGCTCTCCCCGGGGTTCTCTGCCTCTGGGCACCATGCCCAGGCTGCTGTGCCATGGTACATTAGAGCAGATCTAACCCTGTAAGCCCCACTAATCCCTCCAGGACAGGAGAACTCTGTTCAGTGGGAGGGATGCAGCAGAACATGGAGACTGTGCAGTGCAGACACCACGGCTTACCAGGGGTACCCCAGACTCCTCATCCCCAGGTGTTACCACTGCCAATAGGTTTGTGGGGGCTCTGAGAACACCCCAGGCCCAGCTGAAGGACTCAGATTTGAACCTGAGGTCTCCAGGGCTGCAGCCACAGCTCAGTCCGGGCTCGTTGTCCACACCCCATCACAACCACCAAGTTCAAAGTGTCTCGAGATGCTGTTCCCACAGCATCAGTTTCTTCTTTTTCACTGATTTATTGAAAAGAGCTGGGTCTCCTGGCATCCCTCGGGATTTCTAGGGAAGGTATTTAAAAGACAAACACTTGGATCTGTAGGTTTCCATCACAATAACGACGCCTGTGGTGACAGGCACAGTATAAACGCTTAGGCAGACAAAGATAAGGGCTGGTGCTGGGGCTGCCTATTTAAATCAAGTCCCCACAAACGCCGGCCTGGACAGGAGAGACCCAAAGTCTTTCTTGTTCATTACGTGAGCTTAAGCAGAAGACTTTCATTTGAAGCTTATTTCTGCTTTCATATGTCACAGCAGCAGTGTTCTCCAGCAGTGGAGGGCAGCTTTTCTCTAATTTTAGATCTTTCTCTCGGAAGATGGCAGCTGACAAGGGAGACAGGCCTCTGAAAAGGATGGATTTGAAGGCTTGCCTTTTTACTAAAGATGTACAAGCTGTGCAGCACGGCGGTTCTTGCGAGATCAAACCGAGTGGATTTCAGATTCAAATCCCACCCTGCTTTGAGGTCAGACTCCAGGCAATGTGTCCCAAGCTGCTCACCAACAGAAAGGCAGGCGTTGGGAGTTTTTTTAGCAAAAAAAAATACAAATTGTGAGAGCTAAGAAGGGGGAGCAGGAGCAGGGATAAATGATTTACACACAGCAAACCCACTGAGGAAGTCAAACAGATGCTTTATTGTCTCCCAGGGCTCCTGGCTGGATGTATCCTTTTCTAAATAGAGCTTGCTGCACCTCAGTGAATCGTTTCAGGATACAAATTGTCCTGCAAGGTTCAAGGTAAAGCTTCTCTGTTTCCCTCCTGAACAGCTCATTGCACCTGAGAAAAGGCAGAGCCAGCCCACAACACGGGCAGAGGTAGGAAAAGCCCCACCAGGCCAGTTGCAATCCCCCTTTTCTGTGTCCACAGTGTGTCTGATGGGCTTTCAATAGCAAGCTTAGGAGACACCTCAACAGCTTGCTTTGCACCATCTGTTTCAGTTATTAAGAGAGAAAAGTTTGCACAAATAGGGACTCAAAGTGGGAAAACAGAAGCTACCAGCTGAGTTACTTATGGGGTTGAGATAATTTCTTTTTCCATGGAGCTGCTCCCTTATCACAGATGTGTCACCCTTTGTGTCCTCCCTTGGGGCAAGTGATGCATTCTCCCTGGGGCCCTTTTTTGTCATTAGAAGGCAATGTAAAGTATCTATCAGTGTATCTGCCTAATCTCATTTTGGCTGTTGCTGTGATGGCTAGATAACAGATATGAAAATTAGGGCTTGTCTAGCAAGGCTCAGCTATCCTCCTGAATGACTTCCCATAGGGAGTGACCAATCTTTAAGAGAGCTGCCCTGACAGGCAGCAGCCTGGAGACCAAGCTTCCAACTCCCATGTATGTTTGCATTTACTTCTGTGTGATTTTTTAAAAGGAATTTTGTATTGGACTTTGTTCAGGTGCACATTTGTCATAGATCAGTGTGGAGCTGAAAATTTTAAAGGAGTGTTGTAAGGCTAAAAATAATCTTGGCTGTTTTCCCCTTTGCTAATCAGGTGCTGACGGCCACACAAGCTGAGTGGGAAACGCCTGCCTCTGGTTTGCACTCCTTTTGCTCAGGAGATGGAGACAGGGCAGAGCTCAAAGTCTCTCAGCAGGCTTCAGAACCATGGACCATGAGCATATTCTTCTTGGAGTGCTGAGCAATTCCTTCCCTAACTTAACAGACTGAATTTTAAATATCTAATTTAGCTTTCAGCTGCATGTTATTAGCCTTTTTTTCCCCCTTTCATTTTGAATTGTAAAAGAGGAAAAAAAGAAAAAAAAAAGAGAGAGAAAAACCTAGGCTTCCCTCGGTAGCCAGACCCCCAGTTTGTTTTCCTTTTCAGTCTGATGCACAAGGATCCAGTAAAGATTTGCAAATGCTGCTGAAGAGCGTTCATTTACATCAGAACATGCTGTTTGCAACTGATTTTTAAAGACCCACTTTCCTTCTCTATTAATTTTATGCTGTGAAATAAAACCGCACAAAAATAATACATACAATGATTTTGACAGCAAACTAAATAGGGCGCTCTGTAGGAGATGCCATCACTGATTTTGCCCATTTTGTTCAGCTGAGAAAGAGTGGGGGAACGCTTGCTTTAAGGAAAATCACTCTCCAAAGAACAGCAGCTGGGGAAGTGGAGGCTGGTAAACAGTTGCTGCCTGAAGATTCCTAAGCCTGGGAGCATTTACTACAGGCAATTTTCCCTTTGGGGTGTAGGGAGCTGCGTGTGTTATTCTGCCACCCAAAGGGGAAGAGCATCTCTTATTCTCTGAAGAGTAACTTTTCCAGTGGCTCACTGTCCCCTGCCAGAAAAAAAATCCCATGTATCTATCTTCATCTTGTTCCTTCTTCTTAAACTGAGAGTGCCTTGCGGTGCCAGCCTGCCTTTAGAATAATTTGGG
Organism: Argya squamiceps; assembly: GCA_037834095.1. Taxonomy (NCBI): domain Eukaryota; kingdom Metazoa; phylum Chordata; class Aves; order Passeriformes; family Leiothrichidae; genus Argya; species Argya squamiceps. The sequence goes on from JBBMKD010000001.1 coordinate 107,605,517, forward strand.
GAATGTGCCTAAAGACACATCTTGGCAAAGGCGGGAAAGGGAGGAGAGCGGAGCAACCAATCATGGCAATCATGGCATGACTGTTGTTTTCTACAGGGAGCAAAATGAAGCAGAGACCTTCGTGTGGAAAAAAAAATAACAAATGCAAATGCAAAAAAAAAAAAAAAAAATTAAAAACATAAGAAAAATGTTTAACCCACAGAAATAGCACCATAGAAATCTTACACTTGGTCTGTGCACTTGGGTTTCCTGTGATGAGACCTTAGGTGGAGGAGAGACTGTTAATATTGTTCCGATAAACATAGCAAGGTGGTGGAGAAGGTAGTTTTCCCAAGAGCTGGATCCCATCCCTTTACAGCCCCGGTGAGGGGATGCCTGGGTGACCTGTGCACCAATCCCCCTCTCCCCATCTGACTTATCGCGAGGTGCTCTCAGCGGTGCCATCCTCCCCCGATCCCAGGGAGGGCTGTAACCTGCTCAGTGCCCCTGGGATGGATCCAGAGCGGGCATTCCTGCCCACTCCTACAGCTGCTGCTTCTCCATCTCCATCATCCTTCCATCTCCATCAGCGCCGCTGCCCCCGGCTGGGGACCGGCGCTGCTCCGCCGTCTCCTTAGCACCGAGCACATTACCGGCACTCACAAATCATTCTCACGATAATTAGCAGCAATTAGTGACTTAATGGAGAGTCTTTGGGGATTCCTAAGCGTGCCTCATGAGCGTGGGTTGTTTTAGGGCGGTGGAAGTTGAGAAAGCCCCGAGGAATGCTGGTGGCATCTGGCTGTCCCTTATCTCCGCGCCTGCCCGGATGGGTTTGTTTGTGCGCGCCCTTCCCAGACACCGCCCCGCTGCCGGAATTCCACCTGCCAGCCTGTGGTGGCATCCTCGGGAGCAATCCCCGGGATCTCTGCCCCTGCCTCGCCCCCCAGCCCTCCCCCGGCCATGAAAACCATGCACAAACCAAGGCGTGTGCACAGGGATAAACTCCGAAAGAAGGGGAGCGAGCTCAGCTTGCGCAAAAAGGGGGGAAACGCAGTGGGAGCCAGTTTAAAATCAGATTAATTTCCTTTGCCCCAGTAGATCCTCAGCTGTGCCAAGGCTGGGGCTCTCGGGTAGTCACATAGGGTTTGTTTGTTGAGGGCACAAGGCATGAACTCCTCCGCCAAAAAAAAAGAAAAAACACTCTCACCTAATTAAACTTCTCATTCTGAAAACAAATAGGTGTTCTCAGAGGAGACAACGCGGTCTCCCGGAGGCTGTTACTGTTAGGCAGATTTTTGCAAGTCATTAGCAACCTCGGGAAAATGTTGATCAAATGGCTGGAAATGCAGCTTTCCAGTTTTCCACTAAACCGAGCATAGTAAGTCACTGCGGCATAAGCATCTTCATAATGATGTTTCTGAGTTAACAGGAGGGGCCTGGGGTGTTTTAATTGCCTTAGTTTCTAAATAAATGTAAAGAGATTTGTACACGTCCTTGGATGCAAACGACCTCTTGCAGAAAGGCTGCCTGACGTTCCTTGTGGCTTTTTGCCTCTGAAAGAAGGAAGAAAAGCCCATTAAGGCTGGGCTTTGAATGTGGTACTAGCGTGTCCCCAAAACTATAATTAACGCAGACATTTACCACTTCTCATTTTGAGGTACAACCGGCACCTCTATATTTGTGAACCCCTCTCAGCTGCTAACACAAGTTGTTAAATACTCTTTCATCTAGTTGATTTTTTCATGATTTTTGTGCCATTTCACTGGCAAACTACAATTGACATGAAGACACATCAATAGAAATAGGACGATTACAATAGATAGATAAATAGATAGTCAGTCCTTAGGTCAGTATGCAAATTGCTATTTTTAGAAATTACACATTTTTGCCCTGCATGTGAGCTCTCATCTTTCTGTAATTACAGGCATTCTGCTATATAATAGAGTCTACTTCTGTATGACAAGTTATTTTGTAACACGTTGGCAGCAGTTTCAATTGCACAAATCGATCCAGGCATTGGAAATTTGAAACAGAATTTTTACCTTTATTGCCTGGTTTAGTTTCTACCTGTTCTCTGGAGGTGTACAGGGAACATTAGTCTCGTCCAAATTCCAGATCAGTATTTGCTTGGGGTAATTTTAACTGAGCTAGCTGAAGGTGAAACTCACCCCCATGAATAATAATACCTGCTCTTCTAAAAGAATGACAGAGATGAAAATAGAATTAATTCAGAGATCCATTCCTATGGTCTAGCCACTGGGCACACATCCTCCAAATTAGATTGGACAGAATGGGAACTCCTTTGAAATTACCAGGCAGCCAATTCAAAACAAACACAAAGGAATGCCTTTCCAAAACGTGCATAATTCAACTGGGGAACTCACTGCCACCAGTTGATGTGGAGGCCCCCAGTATAAACAGGTTCCAACAGGGTTTAACCAGAGTTGGGAAGTTGGAATAACCACTGCGGCAGTCCCCAGAGGTTTGGCTGCAAGCTCAGACAGTCCAAGTCTCTCATTTGCCAGTGATGGGACACTGGGAAGGTGTAGCAGAGTGTTTGAAGATAGTGAATATTTGGATTGTGAGTGAATCACTTAGACAGGGCCTCAGGTAAAAGGCCTGTAAGGCCTCAGTGCGCAGTTAGTAATTCACCGCCAAATTTGTTGCATAGCAAGAAATACCTCTTAAGGTGTTAACAAGAAATAGAAGGCTTCCTAATAGATAACATGTATAGTAAGTAGTCTGCACACCAGTAGCTGCCTTATGGAGTTTATTCAACAATGTATGTTTGCATTCTTTTCTGTCTGTGTACCAATAAGGTTGCACCTGTAATGTAAACTATGTAAAAGTGTATTTAAGCAGCCATCTTAATCGAAATAAACCAGAACGTCGTCGTTAACCACACTGGTATGACCTGCGTTCTCTGAATGATCCAATTCCTTTGTAATCTCGGGATAACCCTGGAACCAAACATCTACAGGAAGGTGACAATGAGGTGGATCATCTCCTCACCATGTTCCTCTTATTCCTTCCCTCCCCATCCAGCACTGGCTGCTTTCAGGAATGAACTGTAAGGTTGATCCAGAATCTTTGGTCCAGCCCTGTGCTCCCCTCTCAGTTTCTGTGTTGCCATAGAGGTGTCCCCAGGCCCAGCTGATCACAGTCTCTAACACAGAGCCTGGTTGCACCCTTGCTCCAGAGACAAGACTGTTCCACACATCTCTCCTCTTCTAAGTGCTGAGGTTTGCAGAGAAAAGACCATGTTTTCTGGAAGGTCCACAAGCAAACCAGAGCATTCAACCCCGTGCTGGCTTTGCAGTGCCTTAGTGACCCTCCAGAGGAATTCAAGGCAGACTGCATTTTTTGTGTGTGTGCTTGTTATCTTATCTTTGAAGTCCTTTGGGAGGCCTCCACCTGCCTTCAACTGACCTGCAGGCAGTCTGACTGCAAATCTTTGTTTAAGGAAGCAATTGTGAGATTTTTTTTAGCTCCCATATAACAGGTTGATGTAAAGAGCCTGCCAAGTTCTGGCTTCACAGTGCATAATGTTTTCATTAGCATCACTGCCAGAGATGCCAGGTCAGAGTTCAATCCTCCATCTTCAGTGGGGCCAGCACAGTCAGTGTTTATAGACCTTCTTTCCCTAATCCACCTGCCCCAGGGCTCAGGAGTGAGCTATTTTCCAGCTCTTCCAGGGAAAGCCAGGGGTGTGGGGTTCTCCCAGTTCTTCCTTTCAGAACACTATTTCCCTACATGAAATCATTCCCCCTCTTCTCTTTAGGGCACTGAGCCAAGGGCTGAATATATTCTTGTGGCTCACCAAGGGACAAGCCACAGATGAACACCTGCAGAGGTGGAGATGATGGGACTACTGCAAAATACTGTTATTATGATACAGGAGACTGCCTGGGTCCCACATGGTGGCTGCCTGCACAGCCATGGATCAAACATTTTCCCCATTCATGCAATTCCATAAATGCTCATAGGTGTCAGCTTTCCATAAACACTGTAGACTGACTCTGCTAAGTGATTAGGACATCTATTTTCTGTATAGGTGCCTACATCCCAAGGGTGTCAGTGGCAGTGTGCTGACTTTTCCTGTTTGTACCCAGGAGGCTGATTTCAATTTCTGCTCAGACCCCTTCCTGCACTCTGGCTGTGTGAAGGAGGCATGAACTGCAGACTAAATATAGTGGTTCTCCATGAACCAAAGGTAAAATTCACCCTGCCAGGCCTTGCTCCAGAAGCTGGTCCTGAATTTAGACAGGAGGATGGTGGGAGTAGCACATCTATAGAGAGGCTCTTTTCACTGTGCATTGAGAAGTCTTCCCATGCTAGCCTGAGAGCCAAAATAGAAAACAATGGTTCAGGAGACAGATCAGGAGGTCACACAGGTCTGAGGTGAGTAAAGAACCCACAGGAATGTTAAATGAGTGAGCTTTCACCCTCCTTATTATCTGTCTTGGTCACAGAACTTTTGGACAAGATTTTTTGGAGATATTCAAGAGAGATGTTGGCACCAACTGACACAAGGCTAATTCCCATCCTCTTGGTTTCTTCTGTGCCTGTGGAAGGCAAGGAAGAATTTTCAAATGCATGAATGGGGTCTGGATCAGGCCCTGCAGTGCCAGCTAATAAACTCCCCAATGGCTCAGCTCTTCATCTGAGCTAGTGCAAATTCTCACCCTGCAAATGGGAAGCACTTCTAACGTAGTACAAAGTAATCTTGTTTAATTCAGATTTTTTAAAATATAAGTGCCCCTTGTGACATAACTTGACCCATTCACCCAGGCTTTGGGTTTGTTAATAATTGAGAAATACTTTGTGGCACCTATCATGGAAGTACAAACAACTGATGCCAGCAGGAACATTTCCTATAATAGACTGGAATTTATCTACGGATCCTTTGCTTACAGAGGAAGAATTGTATGAGTAGAGTTAATCTTAAGTGTGTGTCATAACACATTATGTGATGGACTTAGGTCTCCCCTTCTCCTGCACTCTCCTACCACCCTGAGGCAGCAGCTATATTCCCCTGACCAGTGGTCATATTCACCTGTGGAGATGAAGCATTGGAAAAGTGACCCTCAGAGGTGCCACAGGAGGTTCTGCAGTTGGAGAGAAAATCCTTCTCCACGGTCCTGCTCCCTTGGCTCCAGCTCAATTACTGCAGCAGTTGGTGTGTGCTTGGAGGGACCTACAGCTGAATGCTAAATTCATTTATTTCTCAGATTGGACTCTGCATATCTATTTACCAAGCATAACTGTGTGCCTCTCCAGCCTCACATGGGTACTCCCTTGTTTCCTTTTCCCATTGCCAAGAAATAGTAAAATGTTTTGCAACAGCTGGCTGGGACCACCCATGTCCCAAGGCAGCTGGAAGACTGAGGATATAGAGAATCTCCTAGTAAAAGGCAAGTGCAGCAGATCACATTCCCCTTGGGCTGAGTGGAAGTTTAACCCTAATCTCCCACATCCTGTGTGGACGCCCCAACCACCTCCTGCTTTGCTTGTTGACATGTAATTAAAAACCACAAAAGTTTATTAGAAATACAGGCCAGATTTTCACACAGTGTCATATAAATCGTCCTTGCACAAATTGTGGATTCCTGCTTTGAGCAGAAGGGGCATAGGTTAGTAATTCTTACAGTATTAAGACTTTTTGTTCCAAAATACTTCACTTTTTAAAAGAGTGTGTGTAGTTTGTCTTATAAATTATACTCAGTCAAACAGGTACTTTGTAACAGCAAATGTAATCACAGTGACTTAGGAGAAGCAGCAGAGAGGAAGCACGTGTGTCATTGGACTTGCAAAGGGAATTTAAGTAAATAAAATCAATAACTTGTGCTGGAGTCAGGACATGATGTAGGCCTGAAGTCAGTCTGGTACTTGCAGGCAACCTGCTGAACTGAAGTGGGACATTTAACAGCACAATTTGTTTTATTAGTGTCATAATCTGCCCTGTCTGAACTAGTGGTCAGGATTTAGGTGTGAGTAGATATTGAAAAAAAATCCATTAATTGACTATGGAGTTTTTCAAACTTTCTGGCCTGCCAGCTATGTTGTGTTCACTCAGAGAGGCTGTTTGCAGAATGGGTGGTTCTCAGAAACCTTCTTCCTCCTTAGCACATTTATCATCTGGCAAAGGCTGTAAAAACTCACCTCAAGGCCAGGTGAGTTCAGTCACCAGCTGCACCCTGTGAGTGGCAAATTCTCCACAATTGCCCCACTGAGGAGTCCTAGGAAACAGTTTGCAAGGCCTACGTATGCTAAACTGTGTTCAAAAGAATCAGCGCCAAAATATGAGAGAAAACCACACTCAACCTTGCAGCCAAGATTGAGGCTGAACCCAGCTAGAAATTTTCTCACCATTTTTCTTCCAGTGGAATTGCCTGTTTTGGCTATTGGATGATGTCTTTCACAAACATGATGTTTTACCTCCAGCCCTGCCACAGTCACCCCACCTTAAGGTCACCAGCACCCACCTCTTCCCCCTGCAGCCAGGTCTTTTATAAAAACACCCTCTGAAGGCATTGATTTGGCCTCATTCTTTGCCTGAACTACATCCAAGAGCAGCAGGAGGTGGTGCAGCTGGGGGTGATGTTTGGAAAACCTCGTTCATGAAATGTAAATACTTGTAGGTGATTGTATAGATAATATGGTCTCATGAAGGAACCACTTGATGTGTCAGTGTTAATGCGTGCAACCCTCCATTCCCCTGGTGTTTGTATGCACAGTACATATTTTGCTTATAGAATACAGAGCAGGGTTGTAATAGAGATGTCTTCAAGCTACATTTATTTGATCTATTTGTTTTTACATTATTTTTATGCTACCAGCGAATGGGCTGTTTGGGAATCAAAATGCCAAAGCTGAGGTACGAGCAGGATCGCTCATCTCCATTCCCCACCATCCAGGATAAAGAAATCAGGCTGGTATTGATTGTGGCAGAGAGGGGAGCAGAGTACACTAAGTATGCAAGTCCATGCCAGTCATTTAGCACCTCGGGAAAGGTGATATTTTTGCCTGAACTTCCTGGCAGTTTTGAGCTGTGCCGTGCTCTGTGGGACAGCATCACGTCTTTTGGGAAGGCACAGTGGGAAATACCTTCCAGTAAACATCATTAACAAGCAGCTTCAGCAAATATTGGTGATTATGCATCACTGAAGGTTGGAGAATGACGAGGGGGAGATGTGTTTCTTTGACCAGCACACTGCAGGCATCCAGACCTTGGCAAAGAGGGATCCCAGCGGGGCTCAACCCAGGGCTGTCAGTTCCTGCACTCTCAGTGTCTCCCTGTGTCCCAAGAGCCTTTCTCCTTGCTCCCAGTGACTTTGGCAGGTTTGCTGGCAGTGGCCTTAGCAATCACAGCCCCAGGCAGAGGCTGCTCCAGTGCAGGGGCAAGTTGCCCCAGTGCAGGGGCAGGTTAACACCTCAGGGCTGCTACAATGCACATCCCAGGGCTGACTTCTGTCTTGGAGAATCCCACACTGAGAATCCCAGTGGGTGAGTGCTGGCAGTCAGCTGGCTTCAACAAATCCCCCAAAAACATTGATTTCAACCAAGACAAATGTGCACCCTGCCACTTGCATGCTTTTGGCCAAATTGCCATCATGCCTCCCCCATGGACACTGTGGCCACATCTGTGAGATCCTGGAACACAAACACCTCTTCCTCTTTCAGTCACAGCTGCTGCTTCCTACAGATTCTCATCTTTTTGTCTTTTGTCCTCCTTGGACGAGGTCAGCCAGACTGTGATTCTCTTTTTGCTGAAGCTGAAGACCCATTAGCCCCGTTGTGCAGAGCTTGAGGGATTTGCATTTATTACTACCCCATGTGCTTAGACCCTGCTGAAAGTGCTCCTTATCTCTCTCCCCCATTGAGCAAGGGATCTAATAACTTCCAAGCCCTCACCAATACCCAGGAGATGAATGCTGCCACCTCCAAACAGCCTGTGACACTGCATCCATCACCTTGTGTCTGCCACATCCCAGCCTTGTGGGAGCTCTGCTCGGACCAGCCTCAGGCAGACACACATGGATTATGTATCTTGGCTTCGAAGCAGAGGATTTTATTGCTTTCTCAATGATCATAAAATACATTCTTAGGTCTGAGTGTTCTTTATCTTTCACTCTTGCTGGGAAATATGAAAAACAAGACCTGAGAGCCTAAGAGCAAGGGTATTTTTTGTGCATGCAGGTTTGAGGTCAACATGTGAAAAACCCAGCACCAGCTCCTAAAATAAGATTAGAAGGTGTCAGCAGTCTGTGATGTACAACTGCCCAAGGAACAAGATAATTTACACAGGAAAAGTTTCATGCCAATTGATCTGTGCATGTACAAATGAGAGTGACTATGTGTGGACAGAGCAGGAGATACCAAACAGATGAGAAATGGAAAGCTAAAATATAAAAGGACAACTGCCTTTAAAAAGTGCAAGTGTTTGTTTTTATGGTGCATTTATAACAGGCAGTTCATAAGCCTGTACCCTTCCTGGGCTGCTGTAAAAGCAAAATGAGAAATGCAGGGAGGAGTAACACCTTTTATCAGACCAGCTGATAACAACCTGAGAAAACAGATATATTGGGACACACAAAGCCTTGCTCAGACCAGAGGAGAGGTTTCTGTTCAGATCTGACAAGAAGTCCATGTACCTGTTACACTTGTCTGTTTTTCATGCCTTTAGAGGTTACAGTTGCTGCCAGGCCATGGGATTCAGCTGTCAGGAGCAGCTGGGAGCTGGCAAGGGACCTCACACTGCCAGGGATCTCTGGATGCTGTGCCCCCCTGCCCTGCTGTGCTTCTAATTCCTGCAGCCACCAGCTCCCTGCCAAGGGCCTCTCTGATGCCCAGTCTGAAATCAGGACTGCCTGGAACAATTTGTACTTGGAAAATGTGCATTTGTGTGGTTAGACATGCTCTGCAGGAATATAGACAGGACATCAATGGTCCCAAACACACCCCTCAGTTCCTGGTTTCCTCACCTGTGCTCTGGAACTGTCCAGTTTTCCAGTATGCTCCATTTACCAGGATGGAAGTCGTCAAGAAGGGCTGGGAGCCCTGAGAGCCTCACATAGTTGGTAGCACTTCTCATTCCTGGGCCAATCTGCTAAGAAGGGCACATTTGGAGAATCCTGAATTGGAAGACAAGATAGGATAGGATAGGATAGGATAGGATAGGATAGGATAGGATAGGATAGGATAGGATAGGATAGGATAGGATAGAA
>JBBMKD010000001.1:107614825-107653543 GCA_037834095.1 Argya squamiceps
AATAGAATAGAATAGAATAGAAGAGAATAGAATAGAATAGAATAGAATAGAATAGAATAGAATAGAATAATTTAGGTCGAAAAATACTTCTAAGATATTTCAGTCCAACTATTAACCCAACAGTACCAAGTCCACCCCTAAAACATGTTCCTCAGTGCCACTTCCACAGGCCTTTTAAATTCCTCCAGGACTGGTGACTCAGCCTGGCAGACCCTGGACAGCCTGTTCCAGTGCTTGAAAACCGTTTCCACAAAGAAATTTTCCTAATATCCAATCTGAACGTCTCCTGGAGCAACCTAAGGTCATTTCCTTTCGTTCTGTCACTTGTTACTTGGGAGAAAAGACAGATTCACATCTGGCTACACTCTTCTTTCAGGGAGTTGTAAAGAGCAATTAGGTTTCTGAGCCTCCTTTTCTCCAGGTTAAAGAACCACAGCTCCCTCAGCCAATCCTTGTAGGGCTTGTGCTCCAGACCCTTCCCCAACTCTGTTGAACTTCTCTGGACCTGCTCCAGCACCTCAATGCCCTTTCTGAACTGAGGGGCCCACGACTGGACACAGGATTTGAGGTGTGGCCAAGTACAGGGGATTCTCTAGTCCTTCTGGCCACACTATTACTGATACAAGTCAGGATGCTTATCTTGCATCAGGTGCTTAACTAAGGGGTGCTTAACCTCTTTGGGGTTTCCCACTTACCCACTGGTGCACCTCCTGTGACCTGCATAGCCTCAAGGTAGGTTTTAAAAGGTCAAAATAAATTGTTTCGACCTTCCAGGCCTCGGGGGTGGGGGTGGGGGGGGGGGGGGGAACTGTTATTTCTATTCTGCACCACATTTTTGTTCCACGGTGGAATGAGATTTTTTTTGCACCTTTCACTGAAAATTGGGGATGTCTTGTGAACTCACCATTCCACGACCAGTTCTCTCCACAGGCCTTCCCCAATAGGAGCTTTGCAGACTCTTCTGGGCACGTTGCCAGATGGAAGGGATGCTTTCACGGGAGGGAGGTGAGAAGAGGTTGTTCGATTCTCTCCCATCTCTATATTTGCACCAACAGAAGCTAAAAAAAGAAATGCCTCCATACCAAATATAACTACCTAGCTGGTTCTATATATACACATTTTTAAAAGCGTGACATGTGATACTTGCAAAGGGCTGAGCCTGGAAAATAAATTACAATGCCAGAGGGCCAGAGCTGTCAGTCACTCCATGCAAGGTAAACCACTGATCGATTTGGTCCTCCAGAATGGCTGACTTTTCTCTTTGTTGTCCTCTGAAATAACAAACTTACTGTATTTTCTGGTTTACAAGGAAAAAAAAAAGAAAAAAAAAGTAGTAATAATAATAACTGATATCTGAAAATCCAGAGAGAGTCAAGGATGTGGTATAGAGATTTTGGTTCATCTAGGGTTAAAACCTCCAGTCCGCAGCGCCAGCGATATCAGTCACTAATAGTAACCTTGCGCAGCTGCATGCATTAAGGTGGTATTGGATGATAAGGCAGAAGAGCGAAGCAATCTGTTGGGCTACAGCTGAAAATAGAGTCGCTGCTGCACGGGGAAAAGCTCCATCCCCTCCCCGGCTCTTTCTTCAGAAATGAAAATGCAGGGAGTCGCGCCGAGGGAAGGGAAATCTGATTTCCCACCGCTAAGAGACAGGGTGGCACTTGTGAGGAGGATTTCAAGGTCAGGGCGGCGATGCTATCGGCGGTGAGGGGGGAGCCGGGCAGGCAGCAGGTGAAGGCTCCACAGAAGGTGGTGATGCTCTGCCGGGAGAGATCATCCGATAGCTGAGCCGAGCCGCCCGCTGCGGGGCACCTTCAGCCCTTGTTTTCCGCACAAAAGCACCGGAATCCGGCCATCAGGGTGACAGTGAGGGGTAAGAGGTAAAGTGCCTGTAGATGACTGAGGTTACACAGCCACCCACCCTCACACCCACCAGGCGGTCCTGGAGCATCCCCTTCTCCACTGCCCACCGCCCCGGTAAACCTCCTCCCGCTGCCGGCAGGGCACGGGCCTGGCAACAAACTCAGGTTTCCTTTAATCACACGTATTCAAAGGCAAGTAAAGGAAATGGCAGGGAATCGCCAGGTTTGACCAAGGCCAAACGAACTCTCAGTGCAGTCTCAAAATTGCAACTCTGTCAGAAAAGGGCAGGATTTGAGCACAGGACCCTGCACTTCCACTGATACCCTTTGTTCCAGCTGTGTTCCACCCACATTTCTAATCTTGGGCAAAGCACCTACACCAGTTGGCACCTCTGTTTACTCTTCTTGTAGAACAAAAAGAAGTCGTGAACCACTTCACAGGCTTACATTAGAATTTCGTAACTAATATTTATATGGGTCTGGAGATGCCTGGCTGGGAGGGGATCCTCTACATCAAAAATGCAAATATACACAAAAGTGGTTCAGGTAGTACAAGGACTGGCTTTTACAAAGAGGCTTCTGAAGTGAGGGCAGCAGAGTCAGCAAAGGTTGCACAACTCAGCCAGGGTATGTTCCAAGGTGATACTGAGACTTTAACCAAGGCCTTTCTAAAGGGCAATGAAAATGTAACCCTGTTAAGAGCAAGTGCAAAGCATTCAGAATGTCATAAATTTAATCTGGACTACCTTTCCTGGATTATCTGATTTGGATAGAGAATAAAAAAATGCCACTTAGCTTGGCAATAAGCACTCTGACCTACCACTTTGTTTTTTCACCAGTCTATTTGTCCTCATTTTTTTTCCTCTCCAAACTCCAGAGCTGATCTGGACACTTGAAAGCCTGCAGTCAAGAGTTTCTCTGATTATGCCAACACTTATTAAACCCACTGGCAGAAATATTAACAGATCCTTGGTGCTATTTTGTAATTAGGGAACAAGTATATTCTTGCAGTTTAAGCACTGGAGAGGTGTGTGGGAGATGGGGATTAAATTTGCCCAAACAAAACCTTCTTGTAGAAATTTCCATAATGCTGAATCTTTCTGTAAATACTTGTACTCCTGAATATCACATGGCTCCTATTCCACATGCAGTGAATTTTCCCTGTGACACCTAAAAATATATTTATGGTGGTACTATCTACCTGACCTACTCTGTGCTCTGAAATCTACCTTGAATAAATAAATAAATATATATATATACTTCTTGTCACAAGCAGAGGACCATGAAGCTATGGAGAACTAACTAATTTTACAATTTAAGGGAGCTGGGACACATCTTGTATTGTTTGTTGTTTTGTTTGGTTTATTTTTCCAGCTCTTCTTTCCATTTCTCAGTTTTCCACTGCCCCTCACTGGAAAATTAAGGGCAGCCAGGGGTTGAGACCCAGATGTTTTGCTGGCTGCTAATTTAAATAAAAAGGAAAGTGAAGCTGATGAAGGTAGGGCTGGTGTGGTTCCAGCAGGGATCAGTGGGAAGAAGAAGGTGTTGCTGTATCCCACACTGGCCCCGAGAAGTGGGAAATTGAGCAAACAGCTGCATTCACTGCACACCACATCTGAACCCTACAGACCTGAAACACCCTGCCTGGCAAGGTGAGTAACAACTCCTCCAAGCCAGAGAGTGAAAATGAACTGAGAAAAATGCAACCAAGCCAAAGACAGCTGGGAAAATCCTGCTGTTCTGCCTTCTTTTGCCCATTTCTCAGTGCAAGGTCCTAAAAGCTGTATCCTGAGTGGTGGGAGACCAGTGCAATTTCCCTGGGACCACAGCACTGCACTGGCTGCTGCCACTGCTTCTGAGCATAGGGATTGTAGGGGGGAGAAAACGTACTGCTGATATAGGGGCAAGGAGGATCAGAAGAATCATCCAAGAATCGATGTGGGTGCAGCTGCCTATATTTCATTGTGACCAGTTATGGTGGACAGAACTTGATAAACATAAATACTTAACACAGTCTCCTGCTGGGCACTGAACTGTGTGCATGCATGGTGAAATAGAGTTATTATGGTTGCATCGCTTTTACTGTTGCTTTCCTCAACCAGAACTTTTCTTGTAGCTTTGGTCAAAAGTCTTTTGCCATTGTGGGGCTTCCCAGCCAGCACTACTATGGTATTAAACAGGCAGCATCACATTTAAACACTGAAAATAGGTCTTTCTAGCTTCTAAGCTTGGTCAGAGAAAGAAAGACAACACACCACTTCTTGAACACAGTGTTTCAAATAGAACTTTAAAACATTTTCTAAAGTCCTTGTTGTAAGAAATATCACATCATGGCTTTCCACAGTGGCAAATCATGCAAGAAATCCAGGAGTGAATCACTTCCCAAGCAGATGCCCTGCTCAGTGTCTAGTGCTCTGCTGTTGGCCATGCCAGGCTCTGACCTGCAGGTCGTTGGTGATCTGTGAGGCCGGGGGACACAATCTCCAGGCTGTACATTGCCTCAGGACACCCATCCAAAGAAACCCTTGTGGGTGGCACAGTGATAGCCCTGGTGCAGAGATTTGGCTTCTCTCTAGCTGTGTGACAGGTCTGCCCCAGCATGAGGCAGTGGCCCACATTCCATGGTCTATTTGCCATGGCGGACTTTGGTCTTCATTATTATGGTCTCAAACTGGGCTCTGTTTCCAGCCCTCCTTGCATGCAGAAAATGTTCAGGAAGGATAATCCCAGGGTCAGAGCATGACACAAAAAATCAGGTGAATTGGTTGCCTTTGGGGATCAGCTGTAAAATCCCTGTGTGACAGGGAAAACAGACATTTCCCTTCTTCATGGTCAGGCAGAAGAAAAACTTGCCCCTAACAAAGACCAGGGCTGTGGGAAGTACCCAAGCAGAGCCAAATCCTTCCCTGGCTGTAGGAACTACCCCAGCAAAGCTCTATCCTGCCATTCTTACTCCTGTGCTGCCTCTTTCTGCCCTGCAGAAGAGAGGCAGAGCTGTAGTACAGAAGCAGGTCCAGCATTCAATCCGGCTGCACACACAGAGACAGCAAGAAATCTTGTGGCACTCACTGCTTCCCTTGCCCATCATTTCCATTTCTAGTGCTGCATCCAGATTCTGTGTTTATCTTTCTTGAAGCCATTCAGTGTACTGCTGAGACTTTAATGCCTGGAAGAGGTGTTAAGTAATGAGCCTCTTAAGCACAGATGCATCCCCTCGGGTATCTCCTGGTCTCCTGTGGGATCAGGCTCTTCCCTACTTTTGCCACTGGCAGGAGGCTGTGCCAGCAGGGTGACTGCTGCAAGGATTAAATTAGGGTCACAATTAGCTCAAGATTTTGAGCACTGAGTCCAGGCCCTAAGGAAAGTGGCAGGAATCCAGAAAGCAGGTGGTACCCAGGAGCACAGTGGGCGTCCTGGGATAGCCTGGGCTCTGCAGGAGTGCTGCACACCACTGCTTTGAGCACCACAGACCCACCCAGAGCTGAAACCCCAGGAGATCTGTGCTATCTCTGTTTTCCCCATGGTTTTTGCATGCAAAAGCAACCCACAATTTTCACTTTTTAAATCTTTATCAAGCTTCAAAAGGAACAGGAGAGAAGCATCGTAAGGGGCAACCCAGAGCCTCAGGATACTGTTGTCAAATCCCAGAGGAAAGGAGCCAGGAAAGGGCAAAAGGGAAGTGGGAGGAGAGCTGAGGTTCCAGGAATTGTTAGCTGCACATACAGGAAAAATAATACTGCCCTCCCTTTCTCATTAGCAGCAGTGGAGATGCTTTGCTGTAAACACTGAAAACACAGTCAGATGCCTGCTCGTGTCCATGCTTGCAACAGTGGTCAAGGAACAGGCTGAATTCCCTTAAATCTGAGATGTTTGCCAAGCTGCACATTCAACAGAGAATAAACTGCTGATAAACCCCTCCCTCCTCCATCCTCTCCTCTGCACCTGAAACACTGACCATGGTGGTCTCAGCAGTTTTCGGGCAGTTTCTCTCCCCCTCTGTCTCACAGAGAGACAGAAGCTCCCAGGACACTCTGCAATGAGCAGTGCTCCACTGACACTGCTTCCTGCTTCCTAAAGATGGAGATGTTCAGGAGCCACAGGAGTGATTCCAGATGATTTGCTAATGAGCAGAGGTATGACAGGAACATTGCCTAGCTTTTATTAAAATTCATTCCTAGATAAGAAATAAAGGGCTGGGGAGGGGGGGAGGGAAGGTGGTTTCTTCCCAAATTACATTTTGCAGGACAGAAAATGCAAATTAGCAGAACAGTTCTTTTGGTTAGCAAACTGATTTCAAAATTTCTCATTCCTGATTTCTTTGCAGTCTCTCTTTTTGTGCAAAATGTAATGCCCCTGCACCTTGGGGTTGAATTTTGCTCAGTTTCAAGGAGAAAATGAGTTTCTACCTTGCAACACTTTATGAAGATGCCAAAGACAATACTTTCATATCTTTCATAAGTCCTAATCCTATCTTCTCCAGAATTTCCCATAATGTCTGTTAAAACTTTGTAGAATTGTCCCCATCATCTGCTGAAGAAATGCAAGGCCAAGAGCAGAAACAATCATTCCAGATCCCTCAAAGCAGCCTAACCCCTGCTATCAAACATCCTGTTAGATATTCTGGGTCAAATTTAGCCCTGCTGTAAACTAATGCAACAGTGTTTAGTGGATTCTGGCTTAGAGCTACTGATGAGTATCTATTTGCCATTGCTTAGAAAAATTACCTCACAACAAAAAGCATTATTCATCTGGGGGATTTCTTTATGAAAACAGCCAATTGTATTTCATATGGGGGTCACAGGTTTAACTCCAGTTCTGTTGCACTTAACACAGGTTCTCTCATCTCCATGGGCTATGCAGGAGGACCCTTATGGACACTGTGACTGCCATTTCCCACAGTTTTCACCCGCTTCTTTCTTGCAGATTCTTGGCTTGGACAAACCCAAATGTCCAAGAGGAATTCACCTGCCACCCTGCTGAGGAGACAGTCAAAACAACAAAATAATTACATTACAATGGAATACTTGAGGACCCAGGGAAACATGATTTTCAACTTTGATCTGCCACAGAATCCCAGTATGACACTGCATAAGTTACTGAGCTCTGGGTCTATTGCACCTAATTCTTGCTGTATCACCAGAAGCTCCTGTAGTAGAAGCACAGTCTGCATGAGGAAGCTGTATGGCCTTGAGGGCCAGGAAGGGAGCTGGGAGTTGGAATAAATTACCCTCCTTTGATACCTGTGTTTCATCATGGACCATGCAAGAAATTTATTCTGCTGGCTTGGAGACTTCTGCTTCTTAAAGACACCTTGGCAAAGTCCAAGCTTTGACTTTTGGGGTAGTTCCAAATGTGAAGAGACACTCAGCATTTAGTCTACACAGCAGCACTGACAGGAAAAATATTAAATATGGTGAAGTCATGAGATCCATCCTTCTGTTCCTGATAGAGGGATGGCTGTGTAGACTTTAGAAGAAAATCTGAAGGTTGGTTTAAATGCTGACACAGAAGTTGCCCTGGGTCTCACAAACCTGCACAGCATCTTATGTTTCAGAATATTCCCTTAAAATTCTACAATAATATTATTGACCCTCTAGAATAATGGCATAACAGAGTTTTGTAGCCAGGAAAATTGGAGGCCAGAAGAGAGAATATTGCCTCTTTCCACAGGCCTTGCCTTGTTTTGGAAAACACAGTTTGAGATTGAATCTTGAGATTAAATCCCAAAGTCCACATTTGGAATGATTTGTGAAATTCAATGTGAGCATTTGCAAAATGCTCTTGTTTACATTTCTGCAGGCTTCTTGTTATCTTCCATCATGAAGTGCAGGTGTTAGAGCACAACTACAACCACGCTTCACTCTCTGTGCTGTTATGAGCTTTTGATCACTTTAATCACTGTGCTTAAGAGTAGCTTGATCTATTTTTTCCAACTAATTTCACATTCTACAAGGTAAGAAGGTAATTAGTGATGTCTGCTCTACTGAAAGGGTATGGAATTTCACTTATTCCCCTGAGAGATTTACATTTTGGCTGCAGCCATTGTTAGACAGAAAACAATGCTTCTTTCTTAAGGAACGAGAAGTAAAAGACAACTTTGAGTAACATGATTATGCAGCTTGTTCACATTTTGGTTTAGTTCTGTCTTTCACGCTATGCAGAGAATGAATTTTAGCTTTCCTTTGCCCTCGAAGGTCCAGCTGCTGGAGTAGTCAGTGCTCCTTACCTGCACATCTCTCTCCTCTGTGTGTGTTTGCTGACTTCACTTGGCAACAGCCTCAGGTACATGGCTGAAGACAAGGTTTTCTTGTTTGGGGCATGGTTTTGCACCCCTAGGAAGTTATAAGCAGGAGATTCTGCTGCTTTTACTGCCTGATCTTATCTGAGTCACTTAGAAGGTACCAGCTGTCTGAGTATTAGCTAATTGCACAATTTGTGTGTGTTTGTGCAGGTTTTCATAAAAGATAGGGATGGTATCAGTGGGGTAGTGCTTTCCCCTTCCCCAGGGGACTCTCTGGCTGTGTGACCTGACAGTGTTACACGGCTCATTGCAGAACAACACTGGTCTGCTGCCTCCTGAGCAGCGAATCTGACCTTTGTTTAGACAAACCATCTGCTTTCTCTGCTCTTTCTCTCTCTCTCACACAGTCTCTGATCCAAGGCCACAAAGGAAAAGGAGTGGCCAGCAAAACTTCAAACACTGAAAAACATTTCAGCCTGAATTTGCTGAGGTGCTGGGATCCCAGCCTCCCCTGGGAGGTGGTGGCTGTATCAGAGCTCTCCAGCATGTTCTCAAGGAGGAGATGCTTTTGTAGCCAGACAGGCAATTTCTTTCCTCTGAAAACCAGGGGCGGGCTGGATGGCAGCAGACGCTGCTGCTTCAGAAGCTCCTTTGCAGGTTTTGATGATCAGCACACTTCCCAGTGCCAGCAGCACTCTGAAACGCAGTGCAGGGCTGCAGTGTTGGTAAAGCACTTGCTCTCTCTCACACAGGTGCCCTCTCACCCTTGCCTTTGCACAGGGGCAGGTGGTCCATCCCTCCCCATCAGCCCACAGCTGCACTGCTGGGAAATGAGAGGCTGTGAGGTCAGTGCTGAACCCCAGAGCAGGTCCCTGCACTGCTTCACTCTTTTAAAGTGTGCTGGTGGGAAGGCCTTGAATGTATTGGGATTGCCCTTTCCCTGGGCTGCTGTGCAGGGCAGCAGCTGCCATGTGCCCCCTAGAAATGAGCAGGTTTCACCAGGCAGATCCAGCTGAGCTCAGAACAGCAGAGACAGAGGTAGGGGCTCCTCAGCTCATCAGGACACTGTTCTTCCATTCTCTTCAGCTTCCTTCTCTCCATGGATATGGGGTGCTGTAGTTGAGAAAGCAAAGAGGAAAGAGGATTTAAGTCCATCTCAAGACACCTCAAGGTCCATCTCAAGGTAGGACAAATATACACCACTTCACCCAACTTCAGAATTTTAGTTTCCTTTTTGAATTGGACTGGTTACTCCTGCTCATATAAATCTTAATAAATATAAGCCTTCCTAGCTGTAGCAAAGAGCCTCCTTTAGCACACACAGCTCTTTGGAACATTGCAGGGCTTTGCTAATCCTTTGCCTCTATTTTACAGTTGTGTGCAGAGTTCCCAGTGAGTTCCCCAGGCCTCACCATGCAGATGCTGGACTGCAGCCAAATCCAGCCCGAGTGGTGTTGGTGATGGCTCCAAGTCTTCCAGCTGCTCTCACCAGCCTGGGAGTGACACCTCTAATGCTCTTGGGATCAGCTGATGCCAGCAGGGATTGAGCTGAGAGGTCCAGAGCTGCTCACACCCCTGTGACCTGCAGTCCCTATTTAGCTTGTACAGTAGGGAACAAAATGAGGGTTGCCTGTTACTGCACAGGGTCTGTTATGCAAATTTTCTTGTAAATAAATGGCCAAATCCCCAGTGTTCCCCAGATAATAGGATTTCTTCCACCAGCATATTAGCCTGTCCATGAGAAGGACAGGAGGCAGATGGCTGTGTGGGGACGGACAGTTGCAGTGGATTCTTGGATAAGGATTCTTGTTATCCAAGAGCTGCTGAGATGTTTGATCTTACACTACAGAAACCACATAATTCAAAGGCAGCAGGATCTAGGCCATAAGGAAGGGAAGATGGGGAAAAAAATCAATCCACCTTATCAAATAAACGTGTGTCTGGAAGCACGTGCCTAAGACAGAGATGTTATTCCTTTGCATGCACAAAAATTAACAGTCTGGTGGGAACTAGTGGGTTTTCATTATGATGAAATCCTGGGGAGCCCTCATGCTGTCCCTTTTTGGAGAGTCCAGGCCCCAAGCTGGTCCCTGCAGTGCCCTCACTGGAGCCAGGGGCTGAGATCTTTGTCACCTCACTGCCCTCTTTGCTCCTCCTCCCTTTGCTCTTCCAGACATCCAGGCTGCAGTGAGGGCCAATCCACAGAACCCCCATGTGCCCAACCCCCGAATATCTTAAATGCTGCATAAGGAGCACGGTGGGGCTTTTTTTACACAGACAAGACTTCGCATTTGCTGGCTTCTTGCTGCAATAAATTGGCAGATGATGCTCTAATGAGAACAATAACGCACCCACCCTCCTGCCTTCGATCACTTTTGTGCTCTTTCGAAGCTTGTGAAAGGCTCTAAAAGCTTTCACCAGACACATTGTCTGATTTTTAGGGAGTGTCACTAGTGCTGTTTACCCTAGACAGGCAAAAGCCTGTTTTTATCCCACACGGTTGTTTCGATAATTAACGTCGGGCTAAGTGACCAATAATTAGTCTGACCCGAGGAGCCCTGATTCCAGAGATTTTCCAACAATTTCAGCAGTCGAGGCTTCCTCATAGCAGCCTGTCCAAACGGAGCACTTCAATAAACTCCTTAATGTGCAGCGTGCTGGGGTGCACTCCACTGGCATCAGATGTGCTGTGCCATTTCACACCAGCTGATGGCCAGCAGCAGTGACTCTGTGTGTGCTATGCTCTTGTGACAGAGTGATCTGTGTTCTCCAGCCTTTCCTACTCGGAGATACATGTGCAAAGGATGGAGAAGCGTTTCAATTTGCTCAGTTGTTTCCACTTGTTCAGTTCTCCAGCTACAGACTCAGGACCGTCTTTACTCTTTGTTTAGAAAGTTACTTGGCAGCTCAGATGAACTCCCACGGGTGGTTATCACCAGGTTGTGATTAAAATTATGCACCAAACAGCTGTTTCTTTGGAAGGAATGCATTGTTTCATTAACCTGTAAACTCACAGCAATTAAAATTGGGTTTTGAAACTACAATAACAAAAAGCTGTCTGCATGCTATCTTGCTGTTGAGCATGCCATTTCCCATGTGCTCTGCTTGTTGCCTTTTCCTGCAGCATCTCAGTGTGAGGGGCTGAACTGACAGGTGATCTTTTTCGACTTTCAGTTTACCTTTGTCTGCTTTAGGACCTGCAGCCAGCCTCTACTTATTTATGCACCTTTATCTGAAGGGGAATCGACCCTATTTTAATTGCACATGAACAGGGAGATGATAATAAAATGTTAATTACTTTTTTCTGCCCGTGCACTGATCTCTATCTGTTGGAATTTGCCCTTGCTGATCCCAGAGCACCGGCACCATCGCAGACAGAAAAACACGGACACGCTGTTGGCATGGGAATCCAGGGATCTCCCCCATTGTTCCCAGGCTGCTCAGTGCTTTTCCATTTCAGCAGCTGCATGCAGCACCACTGATGTGGAACTGCTCAGCACATATGCTAATACCAATATTCATTATACCAGCAATCCCTGCATGAGAGCTAATGTGGGATTTCTTTTGGGTAAGACAGTGGTGTTTGTTTTTTTTCCTGCAGGCCTGAAATCTTCTCATTGCTTAAACTGCCTTGAAATGGCCCACTTGGCTACCTCAGAGGAATCTTGGGCTCAAAACAGCCTGTAAAACATGGAGTTGTTCAAACATGCATCCGTCATCCATAGCTTCCTATGTCCTGTAACACACCTACTGCTGGGATAACTGAGCACCTGTCAAGATTCTATATTGCTAGCCATGAAGTCCTCTCGAATTTATCAACAGAGAAGCTTACCCTGCTGCCTGGAAAGCTTTTGTGACTCAACCTTGACCTCTAAGGATCTTCTGAAGATGAGAAAGCATCAAATTTTCCTTGCAGATTTAATCACTGTTTCCTCTGCTGTGGGCTCTGACTGACAAGATGGTAGAGATATCCTTAGCTCAGACGAAATCACCTGACGGCAGTCGCTGCTACAAAGACACAGAGCACACACTTGTGCCAAATACTGTGTTTGGCACCCCAGGCTCCCAAACAAAGCACACAGCAAAGTGGAGATCTGCCCACAGCCTGAGGTGACCCACTGACCATCAAGGCCATTCAGTCACCTTCCAGACATGAAGACTCTGGGCCATGTTTGAACTGCTGGCCCAAGGGCAAGATATTCTCTATACCCTCTCTGTCCCTTGAGCTCCAGAAGGGTTCTTACAACCTTGCAAAAAAACCCCCAAAACATGTCACTGAGGCGCCAAGTGACACTAGACTGCCACTAGAAGCCACCAGAGGTGAGTGCTGAAAGATTCCCACCTGTTAACAGTAAATCATTTCATTATAATTCTAGTAAAGGCTAGTAAATGACTTGTCCTGTGCACTGATGTCTTTCTCAAGTACTGCTTCTCACAGAAGCCCAGGTATAAGGCCTCTCCCTCTCTTTTTCTGGATGCTTCCCATTTCCCAAAACATGTCTCAGAGTTGGAGGTAATTCCATTGCTGAGACACTGCATTTCTCCTCTGCTGACTGCAATGCTGGTGAGCTGCTGAGGAGCCAGCAAGGAGCAGAGACCAGCACCAGGCCTTGGCAGCACATGTGCTGAGAACAAACAAGAAATACAGCGCTGTGTTCCTGAGGTGCCTCCACTGCAAAACAAGGTTCTCAAGGCTCTGTGTGTGTGTCAAAGTCTGGTTTTGGAGGCTCAGCTTACTCCTCACACTCTTACACATTGCCATCATGTGTATGACAGAAAGGAAGCATGGGGAAATAAAGGCTGCTGTAGGTAAAAACAAACCCAACTGTGCTCTTGTTACGAAATCCTCCCATTCACCCCTATCCCAAGGCAGCATCAATTATCTCAATGGATAAATTACCTCTGACTATGGTGGCTGCCACACCAGGTGACCTCTGGAGGCAGGCAAAGCCACCCCTTGTCCCCTGTCCTGCCTGCTGTGGTCTGAGGCATCCTCATGACCTCTAAAGCACAGTTCCAAATAGTCTTCACATATTTGTAAAGAAGCTTATAGCAATGCTCACTTATCTGCTGGGGCAGGTAGGTTTTCATCTCAGATCTCCAAGGGAAATTCCCCTGAAATCTCTGAAGGTAAATCAGCCTCCTTCCATGAGCCCCAGGAAACCATCCTGGCATCCTCTCACTTGTTCATTAACTATCCAGTGCAGATGATGGACAGCAGACAAGCACCATGTCATTCCTGAAAACATCCAGTGCATGCCTATTTCAGAGGAAACAGCAATTGACTCAATCTATTCTCTCAAATCAATGGGAGGCAGCAGTGGCATCTAGTTAGAAATTCCCAACAACTCTCAAGCCAAGGTGTTAAGAAAGTACATACTGATAAGGTCTTTCCCAGGACCTGTGTCTCCCCCTCCTCATTAAATATAAAATGCAAGGAGGATTTGCCTTTAAAGCCAGAGACCAGAGCAAGGGTGAATCTCACACTGGAAAGAAACCCCACCACCTCCAGCCCCAGAGACCCCTGTATCCCTTCAATACTCCTCACACTGCACCAGTGCAGCAGCCCAAAGGGTGCCAAGCCCTCTCCTCCCCTGTTCCTTGACCTTTAAACGTCCCTGGAAGGATGCAAAAGTCTCTCTTACAACCTGTGTTCTGATCTAAAAGATACAGCTGTGGAAAGAAACTGCCACACAAAGGTGACCAAGACTACCAAGTGCATGCTATGCATGGAAGAAGCCAAGCTATAACTTCCTGTAGATCTGCTGAAAAGGGTCAAAGCCTGCTGGGCTAAAGGAATGCCCTGAAGGATTAAGCTGTGCTACCTTCCACCTTTAAGATTTTTACGCGGAGTCCAGAGATTTTCAGAGTCCAGCGTCTGCATGTAGGTAAAAGCAGGATGAATTCACACACTTTCAGTTCCTCAGCACAGCTCTTTGTCATCTGATTTAATCTGGGGAGGCTGCTGCAGCACCATCCTCATTTTGGTGGATATAGAGGATATGGCTGAGAAAAATGTAACAATTTTTTCAGCAAGTCAGATTTTTTGCCAGTAATTTCCACCTCTCTCCGGTTCTGCTCCCAGGGGATTCACAAAGGGGTTTGTCATCTCTCCAGGTCATTCAGCACTCTGGAATGTGCTGCACAATTATTTGCCCTGAGCAGCATTACAGGAAAGGCATCCATCAGTTAACTCCATCGTCAGCTTTCTCTTCTGAGGGATGTGTTGCTGATGATGAGTCATAAAGACATTGATTTTAACATTTGCCTTGAATCATAATTGCATTCGTAAGATTACAAAGTGGCTCTCAGGGATCTACTGAGTTTTTAAATCTATAGTCAATGCCTATTCCTCTTAGTTAAGTACTATGTAATGCATAGGATGACTGGACAATTTTTTATTTTTATCCACATCGCTTTTGGAAATTGGTGTCTTACACCTGAAAAATTAATACGAAAAAAAAGCTTTCTTTTTTTCCAGTGGTAGTCTTTGTTTTAAAAATTCAGTATAATGGTTCAGTGGGGTGAAACAGTGCATTATAATTGAAGGTTAATATCCATATGGAGTTAATATCAGAGGGGTTCCTATCATGATTTGAGATTCCAGTGTTCTAAGCTGCTATAAATCTAAACCAATGGTTAAAAGTATAAAACTAAAAAGGCATGCTTGGGAATGAAAATGGGGTGCAAGGTCTAGTCACTAGGAATATGGAATGACAGCCCTATCTTACAGTCTATATTGCTGTGCACTCATTTTTTTAGATAAATTCTTCATGGCTATACTAAAAGGTGATTGTTATTGTTGTCATCATTATTATTATTATTATTATTACTACCACCATTATCTCCCACTCTGTATTCCCAGAGAGAACTTTCCTTAAAATCTCCTTTGACTTTATTCCCCTCCTCTGGTCTTTACCTACAGAATTCTTGGGCAGCAGGCTACACCCCATGAACCTCTCAGAAACCCCTTCAGAGCAGCTGGCTCCTCCAGTCTGGAGGCAGGGTTTTATTCAGGCATCCCACACCCATGGTGCTGTGCCATTCCTGGAAAGAAATGGAGCTATTTCTCTAATGTGAGTCTAATGGAGAAGGTGAGAGCTCCAGGAACACACCAATGCCCACATTTTACTCTTTTTGATGAGGATTTCATGTTCCAGGTGAGCATGAGAACGCTGGATGGGCACTGACAGACCCTCTGGTAAACAAAACCCACTCCTCACTTGTGTGATTTGTCTTCAGCGGTTAAGATGCCCTTAAGGCACTTTCCACCTTGGTGCTGTGATCAAGGAAATAAAGCATTGTCACTTTACAGAACAGACACTAAGAAATCTTTCTAGCTACTCTTACATTCAGCCACTTTCCCAGTAATTTGCTGAGTCAAAATAATAAAATAAAAATCCCAAGGCATTAGTGAGGGCAGCAAGAGACAGGGGAGAGGCTGATCCATTTTGAAACCTGGTAGGGTCTGGTCTCTGGCTTGTGCACTTACTGGTCCCTGCCTTTCCTTTCCATGTTTTCTTTTTGTACTATGCATAATAAACTGGTGAGAGGAAGGAGCCAAGATCTTCCTAAGTTTTAAAAGCGGACAACAGGATTACAAAATGTGATGGTCAAATTAAAAAAAAAAAAAAAACCAAAACCCAAAACAAACAAAAAAACAAACAAAAAACCCAAAAAACCAACCAACCAAACAAAAAACCCACAAACAAAACCACCAAAAAACCCAAACAAAAAACCACGCCAAAAAAAACCCACAAAAAACCAAACTGAAAACCCTAACAAACAAATAAGATCAAACACAAAAATTAAAAAAAATTTAAAAAACAAAAACAAAAACAAAAAAAAAAAAAAACCCAAACCAAAAAAAAAAAAAACCAATGAAACCGAAGTGAAACCAAATGAACAAAAAACCCAACAAAATAACTCACAAACCACAAACAAATGGAAAATCCTGTCTCTCCATACCACAGCCTTTAACCTCTAACAGTGCTTTGAATATGATCAAAATCAAAATTGTTCTTTGCAAGCTCCATGAAACATTTTTTCTTCAACTGGCCTGTGTGTCTGAGTATCCTTTTGGACTCTTGTGGAATATTTCTAACCCTGGCAGTCAAGACCCCCACAGAGCTGGGGCTCTTTCATTCAGGCCAATGAGGAAGAGGGTGAAAGGCTGTAGTAAAGGTGCCTGAACCTGCTGCTCTGTTTGGGCTGCAAGGATTCTTGGTTTGTGGTTCTAGAGCTATTAAGACTGCAAGTGCTAAATAGATGCCAAGTATGGTATTCCTGGGGCTGAAAAAGAAGGCAATCTTTCCTTATCCTACAGCTGTGAGGTCAAGGTAAATGTGACTGTTCAGAAACACTGCAGTTCTCAAGCCCCTAGGGGATTTTAATGTGTTTTATAAACTTGTTTCCAAACCAAGCTATTAGGAAAACAAGATATTTCTCCATAAAGCCTTTATTTTTCTCTCTTTAGGGACAGTACTGCCTGCCTTACAGTGCTTTAACTCAATCAGAATCATCATTTTTATAAACAGACCATTTTTCATGACTTGCTAGATCAGCTTGAGAAGGCATCTTTTCAGAAGTTATAGTCATACACAGGAAAAAGAAAAACAAAAACATTTTACTCCAGCTGCTGCAACCAGCGATGTAATAGAAACCATGTCCTTCCCCTGAAGGTAATGCATAAGGAAAACCACAGACATATGCACTTGCTCTCCTTTCACACTCAGCTGCAGTTATGCAATATTAGAAAGGGAAAGGAACAAGCTCTTTCACAATTAGATTGCAGAGAAAAAAAACTTTTTGGTGGGAGATGTCAATATTTACCCAGGGCTTCACCCGTATCAGGAGGAGATTTCAGGTTGGTGGCTTTTGAAAACTTAAGTTGGGATGAAGAGGGACCCAAGGACACACAACCCAAACAACCCTGGAGAGCCCTGGCAGTGCTGGGAGCCAGCTGGTTGCTCAAGAGTGGATTAGCTCTGCTAAGACTGAAATGTTTATTTACATTGGAGGTTTCAGTTGCTCACGTTTGTCTTTACATCCACGAGATGGACTGTGTACATCGAGGGGATTTGGTTTGCTTTTTGTCTCAGCACAAGGAGTGTCAAAATGTTGACACCTGGGGCACACATATGAAGGATTGTCTTTAAATGAATAGGAGAGGACCCTCTCTGCTGACTCTGTCCAGGGGCTGGGAGTCAGCCAGAAATGTCAGGAAACTTCTGAGTGTTCCAGGACTGCAGAGTGATTTCAAGCACTCTCACTGGCCTCATTAATGCCTTGCTTTCTCACCTTCACCCAGCCAGCCCCAAGTGAGAGCTCTGTTTCCCCTCTGGTCCTCACACCTGTACTCTTAACATGTAAAATATTCAGCAAAATAAAGATTTAGTGCAGAATCTGATAAAAACCTGAGCTTATTCTGAGTCACAGTAGTCTCAAAGCAGTGCTGTCAAACTGGGAGTGTAGAAATCCCAAGAAGTTTTGAGACTGTTGTTTTAGAGAAAATGCCACACGTCCCATGAAAAGCAAATATGTATAAGAGGAAATATCTGCTTATCTGAGAATTAGTACTATTCAAACATGCCTTTTGTGTCAGGAGAGAGAGGCAAGGTCTGCAGATTTAGCTGCTAACACAATACCTCCAGCAGGTGTGTTACACTGCACAGGAATGGACTTTGCACCACAGTATTGATCTAATTCCACCCCAGCTCACAGGAATGGAGGGTTTTGGTTGAAATGGATCTTGACAACTCTCCTCAGACCTTTCAGGTGGAAAATTCAGCTTCCTAATGAGACTTGAAACTTTTACATAACTTGATTGAGAAAAAAGACATACATGTTTAGTTTCCTCCCCTTGTTAAGTGTCTGTAGCTCAGACAGTTGGGGAGATAGACTATTTCAAGTTTGAAAAATGTGAAAAAAATGCTAAAATGTGAACAAGAGTTTTAGAAAGTTACTGGTTTTGGCTGAGCCCTCACTGTGTGCCTATACTGGATCCTCCTTTGCAGGTGCTGGTGCAAGTAACATTTTTAATGAAGAATTTTTTTTTTCCAGTGCAGTGTTATCACTCTTAACAAACTCTAATCAATGTTCTGCATCACTTTCTGAGAAAAAGCATTAATTGGGATGGTGGTAGTGGTGGTGTTTGCATCAGAAAGGAGCAATAACAAATAAAACATTTCTTTATAAATGAGACAAAATGAATAAAGAGAGACTAGACATAGACTAGACTAGACTGGACCTTCCCTTAGCAATAAGGGAATAGGAAAGAAATGGATTAAATGAGCTACATTGAGTATGTTTGTGGTTCTCAAAGTATAAGTCAGCTATCTCAAGAACAGGGCACATTACTCAAATTCCACCAACAGGACTGAGGACTTCTCTGGGAAGAAGATATGGTGAATAAAAAGAAAATATTATTAATTCCTCATTATAGACTGTGAACCAGTGGTGTGCTGAGTAATATTCTGGTGAGTCAGAATATTATCTTGGAATGTAAATTAACAAGTCCACTACGAAAAAACTTGTGAGGCAGAGAGGGGTTTGTGTTTCCCACATTGCTCAGGGTGCAGCAGGCACCCAACACCAGCCTGTTCAGGCTGGCATGCTTTATGCCTCTCTGAGGCTCAGTTTACCCCTGGAGAACTAAATGACCCATTCAAGGTTGCTCAAGAAGCCTGTGAATATCTGGTTCTTAATAACTGAAAGCCTCCCTGTCTCTGGGCCAATTTCTTTAACTACAAAACTGTCCTCCCTGTTTGCCTTGTTTTAAAGAGAATCCTTGACCACAGCTGTCCTCTCCTGTCTCCCCCCTGTCTCCCCCCTGTGTCATCAGCCCAGCCTACTGAATTCCTGTTGGCAGCAAACACTTGATCACATTTATCACATTATGGTATTTTTTGCCTCCTTGGCCAAACTCTTCAAACTGCTCAGCTTGCAACAAAGCCACGACAGAACAACCTCTGCTGCCATTGCCGGTCCTGTTTCTTGCTTTCCGAGGTGCAGATGGAAATCTGACCTTCACCTTGGAGTGATTTCCCATTCATCATCAAGATGAATAGCTGTCGATCCACCCTGAGCTGCCTGAGGAGGTGCCTCATAAGTGGCTCACAGTGAATTTCTTCCCAGCTGCACCAGAGGGCTGCGGCTCTGCTGCCTCTGCACCGGGTGAGCAGTGCTCATAATCCGAGACTTAACGTCAAATATTTTCTGCAAGGGAAATAAAAATGTCAACAGGAAGTGAAATGTGACCTGATTAACAGTTAGACCTCTGACTCTGCTTCATTTTTGACTGATGTGGTGTTTTACAAGGATAATAATACCACCGATTCCTCTTAATTGACGGACCCTGATGGAAATATAAATTAAGCAATTAATACGATTCTCTGAGACTCATAAAAATAAACTCTACGTAGAGATAGTCATATTTATTTTTTTAATTACTTTAAAAACATGTGTCATGCGAAGCATTACAACATTTTCTCCTAGGGAAAGCCAAGACAAGTTTGACCTCCTTAAGAGCCAGAATGTGCCAGAGGAGGCAATGCAAATGATCTGCTGCAGACCCGGGCAGTTTATGATAATCCAAGCTGCCTTTTGTCTGGGGAGTTCTGCAAGCCCTGATTTTCATGTGTTTTGTTTAAAACAAAACTAACAAAAAATAATTACTGTTTAACACTTAGAATCACACCCGGAGGCCCCATTGAGGATCGGGAACCCTTTGTGCCAGCTAAGAGCAGAGCAAACACAGTGGGAGAAACACACTCTGCAGCAAATGGCTTGTGATCCGATTCCTGATGCTTTTAATGGTTTCTTCCATGGGAGGTGGTTTTAATAGTGAGTAGCAGACCAGTGTGACCTTGAGAGATGCCAGCTTGAAACCAACGGGAGTGTTCAGGAGAGAGCAGGAATTCTGGGAGAACAAAAATTTAGAGATTTGCAATACCCAAGTGATATGAAACAGTATTTACAAATATTTACAAACAGGCTGCTGTTGGACTCAATCCTGTTTGTATCCCTCCACGCCTGCACTAATGGGCTTTCTGTGACTGATATATTCTCCCTGTTTCTCATTTGAATTCTGGTTCCTGAGCAGTGAGAGCTCATGCTCAAAAGCTTTCCTCTGCCACCATGAAAGCCCAGCAGTTGTGTTAATAGAGGCTGGGACTCTCTTGTAATGTCTTCAGGTGTAAAGAAAACAGCTTGTTCACCCAGAGGCGCTCAGTGCTTGCTGTTCAATTCCCTTTGAAAAGTTACTCCCTGACACCGGGAGCAGAAGCTACACCACAAATTACAGGCAGTGAATAAAGCAGGATTGTTGCACATGCGGTCTGCTCCCTGCCTTTGAAATCTGAGAGCTGAGTAATTCGGAAAAGGGACTTGACTTCTTTTAAAATCAAAGTGAAGTAGATGCCTGTCTTTTGACTGTGATTTGAAACGTCTGCAATAGACATATCTGTAAGCTGGGAACTCACTGTGGGTGCCAGAGGAAGGGTCAACCCCAGGGGAAGCCCTGCCCGGCCATCCTGCTCCGACAAAAGTGCACAAGAGTGGGTGACATTGTGTGAGGGAGGGGATTAATAGATGCACATGCAGCCACGGTGTATCTGCACTCACAAATGACACGTTCTGTGAGAGACACAGCCCTGTGATGGGAGCACAAGGCAGGAGGAGAGGGCAGCACACCCACCTGTGCTTCCATGAGTGACTGCGGAGGTACCCAGGCTCAGGGGAGACAGCTCTTGCTGCTGAGCCTCCTCTCTCTGAGGAGAGGAAATGCCCTAATGAGCTCCACGACTTCTCTGTCTTCAGGAAAAAGAGTTAGAGCAAGACTGGGAGCCACCCAGCCCGGCTGATGCTCAGGCACTGTGTGGCTTCTGTGCAAGAGCTGAGTCAGGAAAGCAGCTCTGAGGAAGCAATGACAGCAACCCTCTCCTTCTGCCAGCCTACACAGGAGCTGTTGGCATCCTGGACTGACCCCAGCAGCAGCATCATTAAAACAGCCCTCAATTATTTGTCAAGGATAGTTAGCACAACACAAGTTGTTTTGATTATGCAGTGTAACCTGCGAGTGCCACCAGGTTTGTAGTCTACACTGACATTTCTGTTTATCTTTCTGTTCTCCGTCTGCATCCTTTTTATATGGACAGATTGGACAGCCTGATGTCATGTAAAATAAGCATAGTGACTGTCTCCTCACCTCACCATTACTCCTAGCCAGCTGCTCTCACTGCCCAGCCAGGCTTTTCAAACAGCCACGGGGCAGAGGAGGAGTTTAGTGGGGTAGGTGTGGAAGGGAGCAGCTGCCAAGCTGCCCTGCACTGCAGGAGGTGCTGAAAGGCAGTGATGTCCTCCATGTCTGCGCTGACAATTGTCCTGGTTAGGTGTCTTGGGTTGCAATATATAACCTAAAGCATGTATTCTATTCCCAGCCTGTTGAAATCAGTTGATGAGGTGCTTTTTTTCTTTTAACTCTGCGGGGGGAGGGAGCAGGTGCCTTCTGTTAATGGGCAGCTGTTAAAACCAGGTGGGGCAGGGTTCTTTATATCTTCCACCTCATCCTCCCTCCAGGGGATATCTGCTGTTAATGGGCCATCCAGGCTTACTGCATGGCTGATACAATTCCATCATCCCATTGGGAGATGCTCCACCCAGCAGGAGGAGCCCAGCATTCCCACCTGGACGAAACCTGAGATTCAGTACAGCAGGACAGCCTGTTTGCACTGGATTCTCAGAGGAAGGACCCATCTCATCACCACTGGAACTTTCTACAGGATCATCTCTACTCCAACAGAACCACATCTGTCACTCCAGGAGGATTTATTTGGACTACTCTCAATACCCTGACCAGGGTGTCAGCTCATATCTCTGAATCTGTCAGTGTTTCTAGGATTTTTTTTATTGTTTGTTTGTTTGCTTTACTACGTTTGTAGTTTTTAATATTCCTAGTAAAGAGCTGTTATTCCTATTCCCAAATCTTTGCCTGAAAATCCCTTAATTTCAAAATTATAATAACTTGGAGGGAGGGTATTTACATTCTCCATTCCAAGGGAAGCTCCAGCTTTTCCCTGGCAGACACTTATCTTTTCCCAACCAAGACATTAGGTGAACAGAATCACACAATCACAGAATCGTTTAGGCTGGAAAAGACCTCCAAGATCATTGAGTCCAACCTTTGACCAATCACCACCTTGTCAACCCATGGCACCTGCTGAGTGCCATGTCCAGTCATCTCTTGAACACCTCCGGGGGTGATGGTTCCACCACCTCCCCAGACAACCCATTCCAGTGCTTAAAAATATTTCCATTAAGAAATCTTCCTGATGTCCAACCTGAAGAGAAGTCAGATGATTAGAAATTAGGTATATAAAATGTTTTGCACAAGCATCCTTAAATTGGTCATTTGGTGCTTCTATAGTTCTTTACACACATGCTTTAATTCTAACTTAAAACTTTTATTAAAGCAAAACATGACACCTTTCATGAGTCCTCACTCTGCTTCTGTAATTTTCAAATACAACTGAAACTGAACCAACACAAAAAAGATGTGGCCCAAACAGGTCTCCTTTGGCCAAATTCCACACGAGCTAAGATGTGAGGTGCAGCATCAGCCCACCCTTGTGTGAGTTCTGGCTGTGCCTGTTGCCAAGGAAGTGGCTGGGTCTAACTCATACACAAAACAAAACATAGAAGAAATAACTGTGCTTTTCAGGGGTGTGTGTGTGAATGATGCTATGGGAGTGTCTGAATTCACATACATTTATTTTCTGAGAAACTTTGCCCACTCATCTTGGCGACAAGTGATAATAATTCAAAATCCTCAGATTAATTCCATTTCCTAGCACAGGAATAAAAGATCTCACTGAGAACTCTGCTGCCAGACTGCCTGGGCATGGCAGGGGCTACTCACTCAGCTTTCTGAGAAGTGCCTCCACCTTTCAGCTGAAGCAGCACTGCTGCCTTGTTGGCACATCTTTCACTCAAAAGACAAGGAGACCATTGCTATCAGCTTATGGCAGAGGGGGCAGAGCCCCTTTTCTGTGCCTGTAGGGAGGAGAGGTAGTGGGAGAGGCTGGCTTTGCTCTCCTTCACCCACAGCTGGAGCCAGAGGGTTGCCAAAGGGCTCTGCAGAGAGCAGTCAGGCACTGTCCATGGGATCCAACAGGAATCACAGGTTTGTGCTGCTGCTCCCCCAGGTGTGCTGGGCTCTCAAGGACAGGGTGTAAATGTTGATTAGACAGTGATGTTGACCCAGAGACTACTGGGGGTTGGACTAGGTGACCTTTAAGGTCCCTCCCAACCCAAACTATTCCATCATTAAATGTCATAGCTATTACTGGGGGTGTATTGGATTGCAGGCCAAGAGACCATGTCTCCTACAACGCAGCATTTTTCAGAGCAAAACTATTCCACACGCCACTACTGCTGCTGCAGTATGAAAATACTATCTAAAAACTAGTGCAAATGTCCCAGCTTGGAGTCTGGACTACAGCCTGCAGCAGGGGATTGGTCACTCCCCCATGGCTTCTTTTTTCTGGGAAATATGTCAGGGAGGGGGTGTAAAAGAACTTCAGCTGTTTTCAAACAAGGTGTCACGGCATGGAAAAGGCTGAGGAACACAGAGGTAATCTTTTTGCAGAGGAATTAGCAGCTAATGGAAGCTATGCCAGGGTATGGATAGACATATCCAGGGTATGGATATGTCTGCCTGCAAAGCCTTTCCTAGGGAGACATCCTCACGCCTCACAGACACTGTCCCCTCTCTGAATACTGCTAAGTCATCTTGTCTGCAGTGCCCACCCCAGGGAATTACATATCCATCCCAAAGTATCCCACTTGGGTGGAGCAGGCAGGGGGAAATGCCTGCAAGGTCAAACAGGGATGCCAAATACCTCAGGGCAGGAGATTCCTCTGCTTCCTAGTGCAGGAAAGGGACTGCATTCAGGCTGGATCCTATCAACATTTGCCTTGGTGGCTTTAGCTCCCTGAAACATGACAAGAAGGTCTGGAAAGCAGGGATCTGAGTCCTCATGCTCTTGAACTATGTATCAGAATAGCTGTCACAGGTGTTTAGGAAGTCTCAGATATTCCCAGCTGGACTGGCTTTGGCAAGGACAGAGTTAAATTTCTTCACAGTACTGTGCTGTTTCGGGTTTGTGATGCTAAACAGTGTTGATAACACATTGCTGTTTTTGTTATTGCTGAGCAGCTTCCACAGAGTCAAGGCCTTTTCTGCTTCTCACCCCCCCAGCAGGGAGAGGCTGGGGCTGCACAGGGAGCTGGGAGGGCTCCCAGCTGGGACAGCTGAGCCCAGCTGACCCCAGGGTTATCCCACTCCATATGGCTTTGGATTAACAGACACAGCTGTGGGAAGAAGGACACGGGGGACGCTGGAGTGATGCTGTTTGTCCTCCCAAGTCACCCTTAGGTGTGATGGAGCCCTGTTGTCCTGGGGATGGTTGAAAACCCACCTGCAGGTGGGGAGTGAGGAGTGGATTCCTTGCTTGGCTTTGCTGCCATATGCAGCTTTTTCTTTACCTATTAAATTGCTTTTGGCTCAATCCACCGTTTTTTGCACTTTGACACTCCTGATTCTCCCCTCTCCCACCTGTGAGTGGGGATGAACAAGTGGCTGTGTGGGGCTGAGATGCCCACCAGGTAAAACCACGAAAGCAGCATTTTTATTTTAGGCCCTTTCCAAGTTTACTTGAAGCAATCAATCTCTTGATTTGGGTTGTCTCTGGGGCAGACTCTGTAGCTCTCCTTAGGTGTCCACAATTCCAGCAGTGAGGATGGCCAGTAGTATGTGCCACCCTCACCAGTAACCTCCCTGGTCAGCTGTGGAGAAGCCACAGAGACTGACAGGAGGACAAAGGAGCAGGTTTCCCAGTTCCCATGCCCCTCTGTCTTGGTGTTCAGGATGCATAAAGCAGCTTGAAGGGAGAAATTCTGTGAACACTGAGACTTTGGCCTAACATTGTGACCATGAATTACAGTTCATTAGCTCTCCAGTTCAGAAAAGGTTTTTTGCTATGGAATTAAAGTTTCCTAATTATTCCTACACTGCCCAGAGGACAATCATTTTGCATAAATATGACTTACTTTCCTAGCCATGTTAGGAAATATTCGTGACCTGGCAATATTTATCATCTTCAGAAAGTCTGTATTTGCTTGATCATGACTTTTTCTTTTTTTTTTCCCTTGGCTAGGGCAAGAATCAGTGACAATGAAACAACTCTAGAAAATCCCTGGGGTAGTTTTCTAATGGGGTACACAAGAAGTTTAATTATGAGCCATTGCTAGCGGTATGTATGTGACCATATTCTAGAGGGTTAACACAGACAGTGTGTAGAGTTTTCTTCTTGAGCAGAAAGTGGCAGATCCCAGTGGCCTTACTTGCCCTCCTAAATAATAAATCATTTTTATGAATTATTCCAGGAGAAGCTACCTGCCTTGCTGAAGTTATTCCAGTGCTGTTGTTGGGAATAGCTTTGGTGTCAGGGACTCAGGATGTGATGGCTGGAATGCTGCTGCTTGAGATATTTAGTCAGGCAGGTTGCAAGCAAGTCAGGACTAATTCACGATTTTCTTTATTTATTAAGGGTTTTTTTTATTTATTAGGAGTGGGGGAACACAATAACAACTTTGGGGCATTTTTAAATTAAACAACAAGGATGAAAAAGAAAACCAAAGTGCATGTAGGTGATTGATGCTGGTTATTTGCTCGTGTGTTGCCAGAGAGCTCCAAGGAGAGCAAGGAACAACCAATAGCAGGCAGTGGGGGTAGAGGAGGAGACCTTTTTAATTACATCACATCATTTTTCTAAGTAATATTATGTAATCTCACACAGGATCTTAAACAAACATTTTGGAAATGCAGCATGTTACATTTTTGCATGTGGGTTTGTCAGCTCAGCTATGGTTGACCACTGACTTCATGCTTAGGTTCCTGCTTAGATAGGCTGCACTGTCACCCCTACACTGTTGGGAAGTTAATAGTCTAGGAGAGATAGGGAATTGCAGAAAACCTGGGAGAGGGAGTTCAGCATCCAAATGATCCCATACTTAGAGCTGTGTCCATGTGTCTGCAGCAGGAGGAGCAGAGAGTGGGCAGCACAAAGGGCTGCACCTGCAGAGAGCACAGGTCACTTCTGTCACTGTAGAGATGTCCCCTCCCCAGGGGACTAGATGGGTCACGCTGTGTGCAGCAAATCAGGTAGAGGTGGAGAATGTGGGTGATACACCAAACCTGCACTGGTTGTGCTAAGAACTGCTTTTTCCCCTCTGCTCCTGAAAAAGTGGAGCAGTTGTTAAACAAAACAAAACAAGGCAGAGTTCTCTCATCCATCAGTGAAGCAAGAGACTTCCAGGGTATTCTGGGTGTTTGGTGTCCCTCGTGGTCTTTGCTTTGCTGCTGCAAAATCTTTCTTAAGAACGATGACAGAAGGGAAATGCTTGCTCCTGGCCCTGCTGGGCTGGAAGTCGCCTGCTGTGTGACACAATGTAGTCTCCAGATCCTGCACCATGACATGGCCCACACTCTGACAGGCACTGGACAGTCCAGTGCACATGGATCCTCCTGCTGCTGCTCAGGCATCTTCTTTTCACACCTGGGCACAAGTTTCAGTAGCTGCAGGGATCTTCTCTCTCAGGCACAGGACACACGTTTAAGTATCTCCATCCTGGCAGGATAAAGGCCTGTTTGGGATACAGATATACCAAGGCATGTGCAATCAGAGGTTGTGGGAAACAAAGTAACAGATCTTACAGGAGATATTGAGAGAAGAATCATGCAATTAATGTTCTGTTGTGGAGAGATGTGATTAATCCTGGGAGATTGCATCCACAGGAGCATTCTAGGGTACGGCACAGAACATCCCAGCCTTTGCAGAGATCCAAACTCTGTGCCAGCCCAGAGCATATCATTGTCACCATCAGTCAGCACACCCTGGTTTCCCTTCTGTTCAGAAACTGGCACTGTGGCAAGGGAGGTATGGGATCAGAATGTGGTGGAGCAAATCTGGAACAAGCAACCAATTTTGAAATAAAGACCCAGTTTAGAAACTGAGGCTTACAGGAATTGTGTTGGTATTTGAACAATCAAGCCAGGATCAATTGATCCTGAAAGATCTGATCTGAGGGTCCACAGAAAGCCTTACACAAATGATTGGACACACCTCATTTATGAGAACTGTCTGTGCCTACAGAAGACCCCACACATCTCAGAGAAGTGTCAGGATAATGCTGTGCAGGGCAGGGAGTTGGACTCGATAATCCTTGTGGGTCCCTTCCAACTCAGCAGATTTTGTGGTTCTGTGATTATGTAATAGAAGGGAAGATGTTTTTCCCTTCTCTGAATAGATAAGGGAAAAACATCTTTTGCTGCAGAGGAGCCACAGCAACACCAACTCACAAATAAACTTCTGTGAGTAGCAGGAAGAAGGCAGTGGGAACAGTTTCATTGCCCTCTCCTGTCCAACACAGCATCTGCTGGGGGAGGAAAGGTTACTGCAGCCTCCACCCAGGCACTGCAGGTCACTTGTGTGGCTGATGTGTGCACCCATCAGGTGTGCCTTAGGGGCCACCACCCCTAAGGAGGAAAGCAGGAGCAAGCCCACCTCATGGATATGCCTATGGGTCACTCCATTTAGGGGCATAAATGATTTTCACCCAGCCCTACACCCAAAGCCTGAAGAAGGTGTCTGTGATAAAAAGAAGGCTGTTAGGGTCCCAGCTCTTTCTTTGTTCATTTTTTCTACTTGTTTGTGAAGGAGTGATGTATCTTTCTTCTCACAGCAAAATCCAGGGGCCTTCTTCCCCTCTATTTTCAGTGATATGTCATTTTCCTTTATCGCATTCCCAAAAGAATTAGAGAAGGGAAAAACATCTTTTCCTGCACAGTGTGTTGACACACTGCCAAGATTACTTCTAGGGCCATAAATAAGTGCAGAAATAAGCTTGATATGTAAGACCTGAGACCCTACCTTCATAGTTCCAGATTTCTATGAGTGTCTCCAAAGCCAGAAGGTGTGATAGGATATCAAACTCTACTAACAGATTATTTTAAAAGCAAAAAGAAAACCATACAGGCCTGATGAGGAAGATGTACATTTAACCCCAGAACACTGGGGAAAAGAAAAATAAAGGGGTGGAGTTAAAAATATTTAAATAGAGACTGGCTGGCAAAGTTGGGGTGAGGAGAAGTCCCCATATTTCCTGTGTGGTTTTATGTCTGTAGAGTCTGTTTTGCAATGATTGATATAACAAACAAGGGACTCACAAAAAGGCTCCTAATGTTCACTGATCAGAAGTATAATGACGTGTAAGCTGCAGCTGTTCCAGTGGATTTCTAAACAGCAGGCTCTTGTTGAATGAGCCCCATGATTATTTATCTCCATCACGGGCTCTTTATTCCAAGGTATTTGTTGTCTTCCCTGCATTTTGCCCGTCTGTCCTTATGCACAGAAAGCTCCGATAATGGATATTTTTTTATTAGCCTCCTCTTCCTTTTCCTGCTTCTGCAAACACAAAGCATCCCCGAATCATCCTGTGACAAAAGGGAAGGCGCTGCCAGTGTTTTAACAAGGGCCTCCCACAGCATTCTCCCCCATTAGCCTCATAAACACGGGGCAGTGCAGGAGCACGTGCTGCACAGACAAGGGTCAGGAGACTATTTATTCTCCCCATTTAAACAAAAATGCTTTCTCCTGAGCAAGGGGAGAAGTAAACAAATAAATTAAGCTGTGCCTTGATGAAAGCCCTTAAACTGCGTCCTTGGGAAATATACTGAGTGTGGGGATAGTGCAGGGCAGTGTTTAACTTGGCTGATTTGAAATGGTCTGTGAATAAGCTGAGACATTGCAGGGGCACTGAGTGCATTCTGCCTTTTGGTTTGTGTTTCTTTTAATATCTTGTGCCTGGTTCAATCTGCTCTGTTTCAAGGTAAAGTGCTCCTTCCTTGAGTCTCGTTCTGACAGCACTGTGAGCTGAAGTCTCAGGACTGGGGTAGGTAGAGGGAAGACCAGAGGTCTGGCTGTGCTTGCCACAGACCTGCTTCATCCTGCAGGAATGCAGTTTTCCTCTCTGCCAGATAAGGATGATATTTATGCACCCACCTCACAGCTAATGGATTACTGCTTGAAATGACAAACATTTTTACTGTTTTCTTGAGACACGCTGCAGGCAGGCACGGCTGAGCAGAGTCTTCTCAAACAAGAAGCCATCCCCCCAGTCCCTTGGTTTATCACTGCTGTAAACCTGCACACACGGTCCAGTTGCAGGCTGGAAATTATACTTGGGGATTCACTGGCTGAAAGCAGAACACAGTTAAAGGAAAAGCTCTTTGGATAGTGTGAACTGGCATATAGCATCCCTGATGTTAGCAGGGTTATGCTGACTTAAACCCAGCAGTGATATGGCTCTACATGTCCATATTTTCAACATTTTAATATGAAAAGACATGTTTCTATTATAGTATTTAATTTTCAGCTGGTTCTTTTTCTCCCTTTCTTCTCCTGGGATGACATCACTGGAAGCCTGTTAGTATCACTTCTCCCCCTGTCACTCACTGTACCAACAAGTATTTTATCTCTGTATAGGAGAACTGTGACTAAAAAAGGCTGTAAACTACAAAGGTTCTTTGATTATCATTTTCATGCAAGGTCAGCAGAAAGAGCAGGCCTAGTATTTTTAAGAGGGATTTAAACATTATTTTACATTTTTTTCTATTTATGTAAACACAGAAAGGAAAGGCTGATGCTTTGACACATTCCTGCCTTTCTTTCTCGACATGCTCTTCTTTCTGGAAACCTGGAAACCAGTGTTACACAGGCTGTACAGAGGAGGGCACCAAGCCTGTGCATTCCTTGAATGGTTTGGCTGCGCTTTAAAGTGGTGATGAGTGAAACCAAAACCCAAAGTACACATGGAGTCTCCAAACCAGTGTCAGCATGGGTGTGGGCTCTTCCACCTATGCAACTTTGGATGAATGAAATACACTATTATAAAAGGTGGGCAGCCTGAAATCAAAGCTTTGCTATGGGTTGCTGTGACAGAAGGCACAGCAGCATGCTGTCCCCTAGTCTCAGGTGCTGCAGGCATAGCCACAAGGTTGTATTCTTCCACAGGTTATCTGGGATGAGAAGCAGATGCCTCTGGTCTGGGGTTTTTTGACATTTCCAGACTGAGTCTGTGACAAAATGCAGCAGCTGAATGATGGAGGCAGTAGCAGACCTAAAGGGCAGTGGAAAACTCCAAAATGACAGAGTGTGGCAGCTTTGGCTCACTAGCAGCCCCTTGGCCCTGGGGGAAAGGTCATATGACATCCAAGGAGAGGTCAATAGAGGCTATGATGTGGATAGGAAACCTTGGAGAAGACAGACATAACTCCTGCAATGCAGCAGGAGACTTCTGCAGCTCATTCTTCACCTCAAGTGTTTCAGTGGCATCAGCAATGACTGTGCACCTCTTGTGCTCTGCAGGTGTTGAGGTGTCCTTTAGCCCTGGGTGCAGTTCTCCTACAAGAATCTCTCCTTAAGAGACAGTGCATTGACCCCAGGAGCCAGGGAGCTTCTCCCACACATCCTGACTATTCTCTTGTGACATACCAGGTTGAGCCCAGGAAGAAGCCAAGGCTTGCCAGGAGTCAGGGATGAAGCTTGGTCTGCAGCAGGAGCTCTTTGTCTGGCAGGGGGAGCCTGCCAGGGTTCCAAGGAGGTATTTCAGAGCTGACTGAGCTGCAGCCACTGGAACAAGGGTGTGGAGGGACCTGCAGGCTGGGGACAGCAGAAAGTCAGGCTTGTGCAATTGTATTGATTGCACCAGGGCCAAATTTTCTCCATCAAGTGCTGAGAATGCATTGTGT
Organism: Argya squamiceps; assembly: GCA_037834095.1. Taxonomy (NCBI): domain Eukaryota; kingdom Metazoa; phylum Chordata; class Aves; order Passeriformes; family Leiothrichidae; genus Argya; species Argya squamiceps. The sequence continues at coordinate 107,645,802 of JBBMKD010000001.1, forward strand.
TTATTATTAGACACCGCTGCTTCTCTCAGTGCAAACGGTTGCATATATCAACACCCAGAGGAACCGGGCAAAATCACGTGCCCACGGCTTTTTATAGTACCCAGAGTTCAAAAAAAGCCCAGGGTGCTTTTAGCCAGATTGCAACATTTTTGTCTCACACAGCTGATGGGCTGTCTGCTCTACATCCATTCATTTTCTGCTTAAAAGGTCATGTTTAATTTTCCAAATGAGCTCCCCCCACCAGCACGAGTTGCTCATCTCTAGACAATGCCTTTTCTCTCTCCAAGGCAAGAAAACGCCGTATTTTTTCCTTTGCTGCTATGCTGAAAGGGTGCTCGTGCTTACAAGGCTTGTGTGCAGTGAGGGAGAAAAAACATCTGCCACCAGTGACTTCCTAGACATGGTATATTTACAAACCTTGTTAGTTGCCATGAATACGTCATGCCTGGCTGATGCCCTTATGGGCGAAGCAAAATTGTGTGAAGGGTATTCTCTTTTCTACTCCCCTGGGGAAAAAGGCCTTGTTCTATGGAGGTAGCACATGGGTGTGAGAGCCCCAGGGGATGGGGAAGAACATCCTGCAATTCACTTAAAACCAAAACCAACTGGCCATCTTTAAAAGTTCTGTCACAGGTTGGTAATTGCAGCATCTCTCCATGGCAGCATGGGGCCTGACACATGCCAGTTTTGGTCTCAGGTCCCACCTAAAAAATGTGGTTCCAGAGGAATGGTGTCAAACATCTCCTGCAGTAGAGCTGTGTTCTCTTCACCCACAGAGGTGATGATCAGATGTCACCATTGCTGTTAGCCTGAGGAGCTCCTCTCCAGGGCTGTCTTCCAAAGCTCTGACACTGTGAGAGTCTCTGAGGGTTTGCATCCACACTGGTTCAAAATCCCAAACACCAGTTAATGACCAATATGGAAGGTAAGTGGCTCTCATAAGTATTCTTATGACTTCTGAAAAGGTGTGCTCTTTTTCCCAAAGCCTCCTTTCAACTGGAGCCATTTCAATGAGCTCCTCTTTCTCTGTTTCCAGGAACAATGTTCTTAATTTCCTTTAGCCTACCAACACCTCCAGACAACATCTTTTGTTATCAGTCGTGTTATACATTGCAGTGCAAAACTGTCCTCTTGTAGCTGGGTTCTGAGGGCTTCACAGAGAAGGAGCTGAGCCTCAGGGTCTCTACAACACTGGTTATTTTGCAGCTCTGCAATAGATTACCCTCAGAAGTTCATGTAAGCAACAGTTAAAACTTATTTAATAACTCTGACTTGGTCTGAGTGAAACAGATCCCCTGAACACAAGAAACATGTATATGGCAGTACTCGGAGGGCTGGAATCCCTCTTCCATGCCAGCATCTATTTTTGTAACAAGACCTTTTATCCCGACTCAACTTCCTCAGCACTTAGCTGAAAACTTTGGAAGTGCTCAGGATTATTTCCATTGGCTAAATGATCCTCCAACAAGACCCAAATTATGAAATCTGGGATTCACCCAGGTACAAAGCTAACTAAAGAACCACTCCATTGCTTTTTGTTGGGCTTTAGAATGAAAATCATGCTATGCTAGTTTTTTTGTGTACATCTGACTGTTCCTCTAGCATCTTTTCATAGACAATTGCCTCCTGCTTTAAAAGAAACACCTTACTGCTGCCTCCCTGCTTTAAAAATGCAACAAGAGCCATTTGTAAAGAATATTGACGTGGTTCTAAAGCTGTATAGGTGGAGTAGCTGACCATTGCCTTCAGCATCCTACAACAGCACTTCAGTGATACTGTCTCATATTTTTCCCCCTTGAACTGCAGAGCCAATCTCGGTGTGCCCTCCTGGATGTGCAGGCTGTTTTTTGTTGGGCACACCACCTGAATGTCAACAGGCCCAATTACAGTGCTTTTTTGGGGGCTTCTACACACAGATAGGTGCATTATGCTCTCAGCTACCCTAAACTTGCATTCCTTTTCCCTCTCGTGCTTGAACTCTTGAGGTTTGCAAACCCAGACCCTGCAGAGTGCTGGGTCAGAGGGTTCTGTGTGTGGGCTCTGACTCTGCCTGCAGCACAGTGGTCAGACACAGCAAGCTGCACAAATGCACTTCCCATCCTCTTGCCTTTTAAAGGCACACTGGGGAGCTGGCAGCCACAGCTCAAACTAAAGCAAATGTAGGAAAATTCGAGTGCATTATAGGCTCAGTCCTTCGAAGTAGGAGCTCACTCAATAATTCCGTGTTCCTGAGATCCACTTCCCCAGCCCTTGCACAATTTAGTGTTAGACCTGAAATGTCTCACTCAAATAAAAAGCATTTTTCAGGGGTTGTAAGGATCAGGTTTGGGAAACACAGAAGTGCAAAGTGGCAAAGGGCTGTGGGACAAAAGTGGCGAACAAAAGGCACAGACCCAGGTCGGAGATAGGGATGGATTAAAACAGCAGTACCAGCAGGGGAAAAGCCATGGTATGAGCAGGTACAGAAGGTAGCCGAGTTCAGCTCAGTGGGAAAGGATGCTACCAGAGAGAGGCTGAAACACTGAAAAGAGGCTGTTGGTGGCCAGAGGAGAAGATAAATCTGTAAGCGGCAAGAACCAGTTTGTTATCTGGCTGAAGCAGTCAGGCAGCACTCCCTGATAGACAAATTCAGGAAGCAATGACATTAAATAGATGTAAACAAGCTGTCTCAGCAGTAAAATTTTGTTACTAACCAATTAAATTTCATCTTCAACTCTTAGCTGGCGGCCCTGGCTCACAGCCCCTTCGCTCTTATTGTTTCACAGAGATAAAACATGTTGTATACCATTTCCATCAAAATCAGGAGATGGATGGAAAGCCCTTCCCTTCTCTAATGAGGCTGAAAGACTCCTTACCCTACATATCAGAGAAGCCTGTCACATTTGCATTAATTGATGCTGGGAGTTTTAGGGTTGTTCAGAAAGTGTTCAGGGGCAGAGAAGGATTTGGAGGCCCATGAAAACATGTGCTTAAAGTGGATCAGACTGTGTGTTAGTGAGGCCTGCAATTTCCCAATCAAATGTTACTTCCTAAGGTTTAGCATCCACACCTCACTGAACAGTGCTGTGTGTGGAGCCAGAGGCCTTCTGGCAGGTGGCTGTTTCAGCCTCCAAGTAGACTATTTTTATTAATGCCAAGGAAAAAGCCCACAGAGCAGAAATGTGCTGCTGTTACAGCCATCACCTGCCTCATTCTGCCAACGATTTTGTCCAGGCAGGAGTTTTTGTAACTGTAAATGACAACGGGGCTTATAATTCTTACATTTCAGCTTATACCTCTTCAGTCTTTTCAGTGTTCTTGGAGCTAATGATTTCAGCACAAGTCTCATTTCACATCACCCTCACCATTTACTGAAATGGATCTGTCCTGGGGACAGTTTCTTCTTTTTATAGCAGCTGTTACTTCTGGATGGAGCTCTTCATTTCCAGGCATGGGCTGTTGCATAATGACAGACGGTAAAGTTGAGGGAAAGGAAAAAAATAAGTCATGATTTAGAGAAAGCAGAAACTTCTGAAACGGTGCAAAGCTCAAACTGTTTGTCTTGGTGAGCCAAATGATGATGGCCTTTATGAACAGCAAACATCCTTAAGCAGGGGGTGATTCCTGGCTAGGACTGAGCCCAGTCTGTCCTACATCTCTCCACATACCTGCTGCATCCTGCAAAATGTTGCCTTTGAAACACAGCCACAAGCACTACGACACACCAGTGACCTTCTCCTTCTTGAAAGTGTTTAAAGCCAGACCTTAAGGAGAGCATTTCCCTGGTCACTGGGGCACAGTGCTCTCCTCTGGAGCAGCATTTACCATGGAGCAGGCAAAGGAGGACGAGGAGGGGGAGATCCCTCATGGAAGCATTAATCACAGTAATAAAGCTGCCTGGAGATGCTCAGGGCTCGTTGTGAAGGCAGGGCAGGCTGTGTGACTGCACTGCAGCCCCTGGACCCTCACCAGAGCCTCCCAGAGGTCCTGGCCCCACCAAAGTAGATCTGGGGCTGGTGGAGCCATGGGCTGTTGGGGGACAAGCAGGGGGTCCTGTCAGGGCTGCAGTGGCTGCACCTCAGCCCCCAGTTCCACTCCTTATTCTATGCCACCCTGGCAATAGATTGTGCCCCAGAGGCCACATTCAGCCCCACGCTGCTGCAAAGCTGTTGAGAGTCAGGAGGGGAAGGGAGTGGCCGTGACTTTTCCACAGTGGGGGCTGTGTGACTCCCCAAGCAAGGGGGGACAGCTGTGGGCACCCGAGGGGTGGCTGCAGGTAGCCCTTCCCTGCCTTTTGGATGTGGGTTGCTGCCGAGCACTTCCCCCGAAATGAATTCACCTTGGCCATTCATCATCACCACAGGCAATCTAATTACAGGCCTGTCTGAAAAGGAGAGGCTCATTTATAATAGAGACTTTGTTATGAAGGTGTAATACCTCCAACTACATTTTTGCAATATTTTTTAAAGGAAAATTAATTAATTGTCTGGTGCTTTTTAAAATAACCAGCCTCCTGAGGTTGGCGCAGCGGCACCTCTGGTGGTGTTCCCTCCCCACCCAGCCCACCTGCTGTGTGACAGTGAAATGCTAAAATTATTTTGGCACAGGAATAGTCTCAGAGGCTGTTGTTTATTTTCCACAGCAGAGGAATATCTCAGGATGCAGCCTGCACCTTTGCCCTGTGGGACTGTCACTAATTGCAGGCAGCGCTCTGCAGAAGCATTCAAAATACACAGTTCAGAAAGCAGAATTAAACATGGGGAGGGGGCACCCACATCCAGCATGTGCCCAGATTGGTCTTTAAAAGAGAGGAATGTTAGAATACACTTCCCTGAGAAGCACAAAAATGGATTGTGGACTAAGGCAGTTAATCTCCTGCTGACATGCACGCAGCACAGCCACCAGTGAATTGGTGTGAGAGCTGAGGAGCTGGGCCAGCATGTTTAGCTCTTGCCAACCTTTTTCACATCAGGTTTTGCTCTTTGAGGCATCTCAATGACGGGACAGCTCAGGTGGGTACTGCTCAGGAGCAGTTTCAGACCAGCTGCAGAGTGGCAGAAGGCAGAGAAAAGGTGTGTGTCCCTAGAGAAAAGTTGTGTGTCCCTGTCACTGCTGAGGAGGAGGAGGATGAGGTGTTGAAGAATGCATGGCATACACCTCACCAGCTGAAAAGCCTGCAGCAGATTGCAAACACCTCTTAATGTGAGACAGATTCTGTTCTGAGCTCCTGTTCTTGCCCAGGTCACTTAAAATAAAAAATGTAAAACCAGGGGATGGATGGATGGCCTTAACCTGTCTCTATTTTTTTGTTGTTGTTGTTGGTTTTTTTGGTTTTTTGTTTTTTTGGGGGTTTTTTTGTTATCTCCAGGGCTTGCTAGACAGTCATAGCTCATCTAACCATGCTTTTTCATGCAGATACACCAAGTGTTAGGTGAGGCTTTGATGCAAAGAAGCAATCACAAAAATGATGAGTCAGATCCTCAGGCATCACAAGAGAGAAATGAACTGCAGTTTCATCTGGGATGAGAGATAATCCAGAAGCTCAGGAAGGGATCAGATGAGTTTCGAAGTGATCAACTGAGTTTGAAGTGAATGGTAGGAAGTAGGACCTGGAAGAAAAAGGAAATTTTTGCACAAAAGAGGGGAACTATATTGCAAGAAGACACCGGTGAATGGCTTTCTTTTTTTCCTGGACAGGGGAGAAGAAGTGGACACCTGAAATTCTAGTCAGGTAAGAAGGGAAAGTTTTGGAGAAAAAAGTGAGGATATGGCAGGGATGGTTGGACCTCTTCTGAAATCTTCCTCATTAGCTTGCATCTGTTGGTGGAGTGCTAAAAAAGCAATGGAGCTTGAATAGAGACCATTAGGAACAAAACTTCCAGGAGACAGAAAATTGTAGATGTTTTTTTCCAGGTGAAGCCTTCCTATAAGTAGCATGATGCACCAATTATGTTGTAAGTCATCTTCTCACACAGTACTCTTTACTACCCCATGAGATCTCTGTTACCCTCATGCTCTCCCAGGTAATGCTTTTAAGGTTAATCTGATCTTTGGACCTGGACACAGGCTCTTGTTCTAATTGTTTGGAAGGATAAGTCCCAGGACACATAAAGGCCAAACCCATGATCAGTGAGAACAGCAGGTTTTGTGAGTGTTTTGCCATGTGCTGCTCTAAATTCTCCCCAAAATCAAATGTACACAGAGAATCTCTGCACAGAGCAACCTGCTCCTGTAGGCGTGGGGATGAGTGCTGGCAATCACAGGGCTCCTTCTCCCAAGCTCCTGACTAACCAGCACAGGCCAGCTGGGGCTGGAAGCAGAGCAGCCACATTTAGTGTGATGCCAGGTCTGAGCCAACAAACCAGGTCAGCATTTATCCCACAGGGTCTGCCTCGAGTACACCTTGTGCCCACACTCTCAATTCAATTCAAAGGCAGGCAGATGTCTGCTCAGCTTGGAGGCCTACATCCCTCTGAGGGCAGGAATAAGTGCACGACTGGGAATGGGTAGAGAACAAGAAGGACTGCAGTGAAGAGATTAGAGTGTCTGCCCAGCTAAGACACGCCTTCATCTCTGCAGAATTTTTTACTTGCCTGCCTAATGGCTCTTACTTCACAGACTTTTCTCTCCACATTCTTGTCTGTAACTTTGCAGCACTAACCATTGCATGCTTTAACCCATGTTTTTTGTATTTTGATGTTGAGCTACATGTCTGGTCTAATTAGGTATTCATGCAGTGATAAACACTCATTTCCTATACACATTATGCAGAACCTTGTGTGTTTTCCTGCATTTTCTTTTATTTCTTTTGTAGTGTTTAAAGAAGGACATGATTCATTTGAAAGAGGAAAAAGAAAAATGCTTATGAAAGGATCCTTCATAAGCAGGAAAAAAATGCAATGTGTAGTCCTCATACAACTGGAGGCCAGCCCAGAGCTTGGGACCTCCAGACCTTTTGCTAAGGTCTGGAGAAAAATGTCATGGAGGCGCACTGGCTTTTGCCAGGCTTCCAAGATAATTTGATTCAGGTCACTCCAGCAGGCACCTATGCCCTTGCTTCACTGCAGTTCCAGATCTGCTAAACCCTCCAGGTGCTGTATTATTGTCTGTATGGCAATGGTGGCAGCCCCCAAGAAATGTGGGACCTCCTTCCTCAATACGGGGAACACCATATATTTGGGGTCTTGGAAAAATTTGGACAACATTTATTAATTAATTTAATGTATTAATCTGGAAGGTAATCCAGATGTTTGTATGTGCCTGGGCACAGCTGGGCAGTTATGTCAAACCACTCTTGGTGCCCTCCTCTTTCCCATTCACTCAGAGTTAACTCTGCAGACATTGTTACTACCAACAGCAGTTGGTTTCTCTGTTGCTTGGTGGAAATCTAAAGGTCAGCTGGTCTGACTTGACAAATCTCCAATTTTGGCCACCTTCTTATGCATGTTTTCACTCCTGCCACATGGGTTATGTCAGTATTTTAATGGCACAGCCTTTGGACTTGATTTCAGTCTCATGTTCTCTGGTGTCTATTGACAGTGTCTTCAGTAAAGTAACAAACCTGCAATAATATAAACATGGAATGAAAGTGTCTTGGTTTGGAAAGACAGGTGTCTGTTAGGGAAAGCTGGAGCTTCCTTTTGAATGGAGAATGTAAACCCCTCCCTCCAAATTATAATTTTGCAATTAAGGGGGCTTTCAGGCAAAGATATGGGAATAGGAATAACAGTTCTTTACTAGGAATATTAAAAATACAAATGTAG
>JBBMKD010000001.1:107653643-107664785 GCA_037834095.1 Argya squamiceps
GGAATGCTGGGCTCCTCCCCCTGGGTGGAGCATCTCCCAATGGGATGATGGAATTGTATCAGCCATGCAGTGAGCCTGGATGGCCCATGAACAGCAGATATCCCCTGGAGGGAGGATGGGTCCTGGAAGGGATAAAGAACACTGCGCCATCTGGTTTTAACAGCTGCCCATTAACAGAAGGTACCCGCCCCATCCCCCCGAAGTTATGAGGAATGGATTATAGAAGAGATAAAGAAAACACCTCCCCAGCCAGTTTCAACAGATGGCAATAGAATACACACTTCTGGTTTCATATTGGTAACCCAAGACAGAAAGTCAATCTTACAGTTTTTAGAGGGGAAAATGTACTCCTGAACTTCACAAAAGCTTGAGCCTTAATCCAAAAACTTACTGTTGTCATGCTATATTTGATCAGTTTTGAGTGTTTTTTTGAGGGAATTTCACGGGCACACAGATACACAAACAGCTGTGTTAACAGGTTTGTGTGATAAAAGATGGAGTCAATTAAAAAAAAAAAGCAGTGTTACTGATTATTACTATATAACATGTATTACAGCCTAAAGGTGTATGCTATGGCAAATGAAAGAGCTTGTCAGCAATAGTTTGAAAAAGTATATGCTATGCATGGCATTGTTTGTTGGGTTTTCTGCACTAGGCAAAGGACACTGTGTCAAAATGCAGTGCTCTGTACAAAGGTAACTACAAGAATTTACATAAAAATGATAGATTTTGCAAATCTATCTGCTGGTCAAATCCTGCTCTTGTTTACAGTCTATATTCAAGTAACCAATTTCACACTATATACATTAATTCAAAATTCAGTGCTGCATGTATTGTGCACCTGAAAAGAGAGGAAAAGGAAAATGAAAAGAAGGTCGCAAAGCTCTTTCAATTTAGATTTTGAGATTGTGTGGTACATACATTTCTTTCTAAAACCATCATGAGAAAGCAGGGAAACAACTATTAAAGCAACCCTGATTTCCAGCCCTATTTCATCTTGCAAACTTTCTATGCCCTTTAGGTTCTTCTCACCCTAAATGTCAAAGCAGCCCAAAGATTAACCAACACCTGGCAGGTTGCTAGTATTGCCAGGTGCATTTTTTACTACAAGTTCTGCAATAATTGCTGTGCTTCTTACAGCTCCAGCTTCTGTATTCATGTGCTTCCTTCAGTTTTCAGGGTAAAGCTTTAATATGTAGCTTCAGGGACTGTAATAAGCTGAAAATGTTGAGGGAAATTCCATGTCCCCTCTCCAGTGTGGGAAGTTTGGTGGTAAATCCCAGAAGCTGTGGAAGCTCTGCTTGTGTTATCACTCTGTCACATCACTGGGAAAAACACCTGCTAGCACCTCAAATGCCATCATGGTGTGATGGCTGCCACTGGGGGTGCTCTGCTTGATGTCCCTTCCATCCAGCTCTCTCTCAAGGCATGTCTAATCCTGTGATCCTCACATTCCTTCCCTTTAGTTCACTTCTGTACCCCATAATCAGTTATTTTCCTCATTTTTTTTCCTTTTTTCTTTAGCTCTTCCCCTTCTCAGGGGCCTTTGAGTAAGGGCCAGCCTGACCCTAAAAGGAGAATTGCAAAGAGGAGTGGCTGCCTTTTCAGGGCAGAAGCCTCATCAGCGTCAGCAAACATTGAAGCTGCACAGCTTTAGTGCCCATTCTGTGCTCATATTGTCTCATTCATAGGACACCCAGGCAGTTGGATGGAGAAGACAGGAAAATGTTTCTTCTCCAGGTTACATAAAACTGACCCATGGCACTTTATATTGCCAAGTGACAGGTGCCAGAGGAGTCAAAGGCCACTGTAGGCCAGCAGAGACTGAATGTTTCAAACCAGGGGAGCTTTGAAATGTTCAGTGGAAGAAGCAGAAATGTGGGCTTGAGTCACCCTGAGAAGACAAGCTCCACTTGCTTTCAGAATTCAGCTTCAGAATGCATTAATTTTTACACTAATTTCCAGGAAATTAGACTTACAAATTTATAATTTCAGAGTTAACTTTTCATTCTGGAGCCTGCAAGAGGCCATATAATAATTGGTATGAATCCTTTCATCCATCACAGGGATGAGGTGTCAGGTGTTTGGAAGCACAGAATGATGCTACCCCACAGTTGTGGAGAGGCAGTTAAAAATGACATGTTCTGTGGAGGCTCCAAGGAGGAATTAGGTAGACCGGAAGGATTTTCTCAGTGGGGAGTTGGCTGGGGCACGTGCACACTTTGTGAAAAATGTGTTGGTATCTTCCATCAGCAGAAGCAGCTGCAGCCCACTGCAGCTGCAGTGTCTCCTTCAAACAATAAGGAGAACAGCTCTCCTCTTCCAAGGGAAAACACTGTCCAACAAATATTTCTTACAGTTCCTGACCATTTAGGATTGGTTTCCAATTGAGCCTTCTCAAAGCCCAGAATTTCTCAGGGGGTCCTTGGAGCACCCTGGGTTTACACTGAGCTGTACCAGCTCTGCTTGTGGCCTGACACAACTTCCCATGTTCATTTCCAGATTATGTCCTTTGATATTTCACCTTTACTGCTGTGGATAGTCAAGTAGTGAAAACATGTCAGAGGAGTCCTTGTAGGTACTTACTGGAGGAAGGGAACAGCACATCTTTTTTAATGACAGGAGAGAGAACGTGGAGCCATTCGGGGGAGCTGAGAGTGGAGCCACCGAGAGACCTGCCATAATTCCAGAAATAAAAAATAAGTACCTGCTTTAGTTTTAACTGCCAGAGCTGAATTTTTAGATTAGAATATATGAGATCTATCGTAATCCTTAGTAGTCTGATGACTTCAGTTGTGTGGGGTCCTTCTCTGACTTCAAACAAATGAGCAGAGAAGATTTGGAGCTACAGAGGAGACTAAAAATTCAAGGCAAGGAGCACCTTCCAGAGAAGTGCTCAGGTGCAGAAGAATGTAAAGATCTGCCTCATAGGTCATTGTTGTGTGAAGCTTTTAATAGAGCAGATTGAGCAAAAAGAATCAGTGGAGTAGTCTCGTCTTTGTAAAAGTGTTTGGAAATGTATCAAAATTTAAAATAGGAAAATGAGAAACAATTGTCTTTTGACTTTCTCATTTCACTGTGGTAATGTCAAATTGTTTAATTTATTGCAAGTCAAAACATTTCATTCTGATTTCCTCATTTAGATCTGGATTCTTCTATTGCAATATTTGCTAGTGTATTTACATATTACTCTCTATATATTCCATGTTTATATCGCTTCAGTGATGCAGAAGTACAGAATTTCTGGTTCCGCAGAAACAATTCTATTTCATTTTTTGTTCTGTTTTGAAGTCAGTTCGCTTTAAAAAGAGTGATGTTCCCCACCCACCCTACCCCCAAAAACAGACATACAGATTTTTGTGTCATCTCTGCTTCTAATAAGAATTAATTTTCCCCTCAATTTTGAGTGCACAGCAAAACCTTCTGCGGCTAAAGTGGTTTTATTTTGGATCAGTCCCTGTTCTGAGCTCAGGTTTTGATTCAGAGGACTTACAGTGATCAAGCAGTAGTAACCAATCCCTGAATAATACCTGTCTTCCTAATACATCTTAAAGTAATTCAAGTTACTTTCAGCTACTTTCCATACTGTCTTTAGGAGTCCATTATTTCATATCCTGATGGTGTCAATCTCAGTTCCACCATGCAGTCAGGTCACAATCCCTGTGGAACTGTGTCCCACAGAAGGAGGAGCAGTCCAGAAAGTTCCCAGTTACCTTTCTCACTCTTTCAGCACTGTTTCCTTCTTCCAAATTTGGCCAGTGTTTTGTGCACATGCTTTTTTCCAAGCTTGCAATGCTAATCTTTGGATTCTCTGCACCACTGTCTTGTGTTTTGGGCTAAATGCAATTCTGAACCGTGACATCGGGAGGAATTAAACAGTGATCAGAAACCAACACCTTTTAGGAACTAGCCAGTTGTGAATAGCAGTTCTTGTGTCCTGCTTCAAAATCCTGCAGCACCAATCTGCAATTAAGGAAAGGACAAAGGAGATTCCAGAGACAGAGATGTTTTTTCCCAAGAGGGCATGAGTGTGCACAGGGGGGTGAGTGCTAATTGTCCCCTCTCTTCCCCTTGTGTCCAAGATAACCTGGCAGAGAAATCAAGCAGGATTCAGTGGACATGTAAACCAGAAAGGCAAGATGAACAGTGCCTTTCCCAGCCTTATGTTTTCCCTCCCCCACTGGGGCTTTGGGAGGTTGCTGCTGCATTGGTGGAGAATGACTGAAACGTGCATTCACAGCAGTAAAAGTCAGCTTTGAAAAATTTCCCAGGTGAGTGTCAGTGAGCTGCTAATCAAATTGGGTGTTGATTGCAAAACTGAAAATGAGGCAAACACTTTGCATAATTTGTTAGACTGCTGCTGTGTGTGCATGCGTGTGTTTATAGACTCTTCCTCAAGCATTGTGAATTGAATTAATCATGGAAAGAGAAGCACTCTGTTTTCATATTCTTGGTGCCATTCCAGAGATGTTTGGTATGCTCTGGACTGGAGTTAGGGGTGGGTTAGGAAATAAGGGAGGGACCAGGCCTTGTTCTCCAGCTGCTGTATTTGTGGGCAAGATTTAATAGCACTCTGATGTATTTTGCAGGACTTGAGAAATTTTAGACAGCTTTCTGTATTTACTGTGTAGAAATGGAAAGAGCTATTTTGTCTCAGCTTGAAGGAATGCTTCAGTTAAGTTAGTCTGTGCCTGCATGAGTAATCACAGTCATTGAAATAAAGCACAGGAAATCCCAGTTCCAGTTACAACACCCCAAAAATGCAGCCTTAATGGATCTGAGAAGTCCCCAGAAATTTCCAGTTCTCAACAAGCATCAGCCTTCTCCCAAAGCCAGGCTTACTTATCTCGGCCCACAGTCTGGTCCATGAATTATATACATGAACCCTTCCTATCACCAAAACCTCATAAATTCCCCAGCCCTACCTAAACCTACAGAACTTTTGTCTCACACTGGTTGGACAAGTTAAGATTAAGCAAAGGGATTGCCATAGTAAAAGAGTTGACCAGCTCTCAGATGCCTTTCAGTTGACTGCAAGTAGACTGAGCCTTTTCTCCCTATGAAGGCTTTATGACAAAAACATCTTCTGGGCAGTGCAGATGGGCTGTTCTGTTCAAGCCAGACTTCTTTTGTTCTGTGAAATGAAACGAAATGACCACAGCTTATCTGACTAGCTCTAGATTCATTGCTTTGACATGTTTTCTCAGTAAAACCAAACCTAACCAATGCCAGTCACCCGGAGCACTGGACTGGACCCATCGCTTTTAATTCTCTTCTTTCTTTGAAGAATGATGGAGCTTCTGAAAGGTTCCTTGAGGCCACCTCATTTTCCCTCCTGTACTAATCCTGGGCTTCAGGATATCCCTGCCAGTCCCTGGGTGCTGTCAGGCTGCTGAGCAGAGCTCACTGCCACACCAGGTCCTTTTCCCCAGATTTGTGTTGTCTCACAAAGCAGCATGTGGGGACGCTTTGGCAATAGGAAAGAAAGGGATTTATAGCTCTCATGGTGAAGGGAAATGCACTGCAAAACACAAGTTCAAATATCAGTGCAGCTCTTCCTCAGTGACTGATATCTTAACCTTCAAATATTTACCCAGTCTGATAGGGAAGGGTGAATAGGGAAAAATGGGGGAAATTATATGAACCTACTAACTATTGCCTGTAACCTTCCTAAATGATCAGTGCAAATCCTCCTGTAACACAATCAGTGGACTGACGGCTCCACTAATTCATAGTCTCTTGCAAGCAAGGATACAGGAATATCTTTCTCCCTTGCAGGCAAGGCTGTCTGCAGCTGGCTCTGGGGCTGAGGGAGGCCAGGCAAGCAGCAAGGTGCCCAGGGAAACAGCCAGGAACTGAAAGGAGCAAGGGGAGATCTCAAAATCCCACCCAGCCTACAGGTTCCCTGCTGAGCTGGTGCAAGAAGAAGGAAAAATATTGTATTGATCCTCAAAAGCTGCTTCCTTGCTTTCTGTGCCTGCCCTCATTTAGCTGCCAGAGGTATCTGGAACAGCACATCCAGATGCTTTCCATCAAGTTGTCATTCCCTCCTTGCTCAACCACCTTTGCTGTTCCCTGACCCAGTCCTCTGCTCCAGGCAGTACTTTGTTTGGCTGTTTCTTTTTTCCCCTCTCGGTCTCCCATCAAGGTGTAAGTAGCCCTTCCCACAACATGTGAATCTGCAGGGCTCTGCTATTCTCCTGCAGAGCTAAAAACCTTCTGCAGCAAAGCAGCTGCTCTGTAAAATTTATCTGACTAAAAAAGATGAGACTTCCTGAAATGCATCGAAGGACCAGATCCTCCTGGCTGGTATAAATCCTCATTTACAACATAGATCACAGCTATAGCCAACATGTAAATCACAATGCTCCCTCCTGACTTGAAAATCTATGAATCTATGAAAATTGGCATAATTGCATTGATTTCAGGAGGGCTCCTGTGATTTACACTGGCTGGGGACACGGCCTGGCGTACGCCCATCCTGTTAGAACAAATTAGGATTCTCTCTGTGGTGCAGCATCCAGGCAGGCTGGGTCAGGCACAGCTGCCAGCTCCTCTCAGAACCCACGGAGGAGCAGGGCTCAGCCCTCCCTGAGCTCTGAGAGTGTGGCTTTGCTCCCTGTTAAGCTGTGTTTGAAAAATACTACTGCCCAGTGAAGTGGTTCAGTGTAGGAATGTAGCAGTGGTGGCGCTTTGACCAAGGAAAACCTGGGGGGGTTTTCACAAGGCAGCCAGTGGTTCAGTGTTGACATGTACCCCACACCCCCTGAAGGTGTTTCCAAATAGGGAAAGGTTTAAGACTCACCCCTTGTGTTTCTTAGGAGGTAAAGGACCCAGAAACGTTTTTATTGTCCTGTCAGTAATTGTCTCAGTGCCAGCACAGAGGCATTGATTGGGCTTGGAAAGTGTAACTCAAAGCCTGTTGCTGATTTAATTGGGCCAAAAGCCAAATAGCCCACCTGAACTAACGAGTACTAAAGACAGAGAGCAAAGAAGCTCGGGGCATTTTCAAGGTGTTGTACCAGGTATGTGGCCTGTCCCTATATTGTGCTCACCTTTACTCTCTTTGTGTTTGTATTATTTTCTTCCCTTATTAAAACCTTTTTGATTTTTCAAGACACACTCGATCATGCCATCTCCCTAATTGATATAAGCCACTTCTCTGCAAGGGCTGGACCCTCAGAGGTATTGGGAACTCAAATAGTTCAGAAAATGTTTTTGCAGAATGCATCCAGCACTTCTGCCCATAGACCTCTCTGAAGCCCTCAGTGCCAGGTTCCTTGGCATAGCAAAGGATGCAGGCAAAGTAGCATCAAATCAGATTAACAGCCTTATGCAATAAAAGGATCTTGCTCTCTGCCTGATGCAAAATTAGGAGAAAGTGAATAAATAGCAAATGGGAAATATGGAGAAAAATTTCAAACAGGTCATTTTGTTCTCCATGTAAGTTTACTTTTAATTTGGTTTACATGGGATTATTATACAGTAGAATGGCAATTCACCTTAAAGTCTCTGGAATAAGAATCAAAGTCATTAGTCTTAAAATGCATTTATTAAAGCCTTAGTTGATAGTAAAAGTCCTGTTTAAGGCTGTACTTGCACTTGACTTACAATAGTTTGGCTTACAATGGCTTACAATTTCCTGAAAAAAATTACTCCTCTGGATTTAATTTTCATCAGCTGGCCTTTGCTCAGTAACAAAGTTTGTTGGTTTGGAGAGAAACCTATTGATCAATTTTCTAAAAAAAAGCATAAAACCAAGTTTTTATTATCACATTACATTCGGATTCTTTTGCACAGGATTTTATCTCGACGAAACCCACAAGTTAAAAATATGTAGTTTGCTTAATTCTCACCCAGGACTGGAGTCAAGGTCAATTGATTTTGGACATGTTCAGGGAACAGTTTCAGCTGTGCCTGGAGTCATGAGCGTGCAGGTCACAACAAATAAATATTGATGGATCTGTGAAAGCCCAGAATGTGGCCAAATTCCTCTTTTGACTACACAGCTGTATCTCCCTGGGGATGTTGATGTTGCTTTTGCATATTTTCATAATCCAGGCTTAGGAGGACTTTCAGGTTTGGGTTTTGTTTTAAACTATCTGGTTATGGTGCTGTGATGGATGTTTAATTTCCCTAAAGACCTGGGTAAATAGGAGATCTCATTTTGGTGGCCAACCTGAAACTTGTAGCTTCTACAGAGTAAACATTGGAACCGCAGTATTTTGCAACAGCCATTTCTAGTCTAAAGTCCCGAGATGGTATCAGGGATAAGAGTCTGCCACTAGTTTCAGTCACTAGCGAGGAAAAGAGGTGGATGCACAGCACACAGGGTGTGCACCCTCCCCTTCACTGCTTCTCCCAAATGCTGCTCTTTTGTGGGGAGGGGATGTTTGGTAATTCCCCTCCTTAGTCCCTGGGGCTGTACTGTGTCCATCAGGGAGTTTTTCCCTGTTCTGGGCTGCCTCACATTTCAGCCACTACAACAAAGGACAGACAGGCCTGTGCTCTAAACTCTCCCGTAAAAAATGGACTTGCTTACACACCTCACAGCCTCATCCTGGATTATTTTGAAAGGAAAGCCAGCCTGGACACATTTAGTATGAACTGATTGCAGGTTTTATTGGCACTTGCCAGAGCTGGCTTGGACACAAGTTTCTGTGAGAGGGGTGTGGCCCTGAAAACATCCCTCCCACTCATGCCAGACCTGTCCTGGCTTGCTTGCTTGAGGAAAAGAGCTCAAACACCCTTTCAGGGAAGGATCTCCTTACACAGCTACAAACAGGAAAGAGGGTTCCCCTTGAGGCACAGGCACACTCTTCTGTCCTCTTTTTAACCTAGTGCTGTGTACTCCCTCCCCTCCTCATTGCCAGGGAAGCCCTTTTCCTCTGGCAAATGCCCCTCTGATGTTGAAACCGTGTGTAATATCCCTGCCTTGTCAGAAAACCTGGGTTTGGTGTGGTTTTTTATGGCTGGCTTGTCTGGGAGGGTGGTGACTCAAATTATCTCCGTGTGCATGAGCGAAAAGAGTGCCTGGCATTTGCCTCTGGCTAGAATCACCCTGGGGCTTGACTTCTACCCTCCCAGGCAGCTGGACCCACCTAGCAGGCAAGCAGGGCAGGTCCCTGGCCACCTCACAAGTTTCCCTGCCAGCTGGCAGGAAGGTGGGCTGGTGCCTGACACTGAGGCAGGTTGTTCTGTTCCTGCTTAGTGGATGTTTTCATTGCAGTGTGAAACGAAGCAAAATATAGAAGCTGGCTGAGACTGTGTTGTGAGGAAATCCTCTGATCTTGCTAGCTCTGCTCAGTGTTTAGCCTTTTATCAGGACATGAGCTCATTGCTGTTTCAGGCTAAAGACAGAGCTTTGTATGGATTCTTTGCTTTCACTCTTGAAATTCTCTGTTTGACTTGCAGCTTGTGTCAGAAAGGGCCTGATCATAAAAAAAAAAAATGTTAATGCTTTTACCAGGAAAGTTATCAGGCACTTACACGTCACTCTTCCAAGGGATACAGGTGTGTAAGTAGAGAAAAGTCACACATCTCTCTTTGAATCAGGTTCTCAGAGCATCCATGGAGATACTAATTATCTTCTGCTGAAGATCCCCAATTTCTTTTATGTCACTGAGAGCTGTAGTTGCCTGGCAATACCCAGTAACATCCAAGTGCCTCGGAGGACTGGATGTAAACTGCAACATCGGTGCATTGTAAATGGAGGCAGGTGTATTTCAAGGTTTTTACAGAGGAAAAGGTGCCCAGAAAAATTTAAACAGACAGCTGAAACGAGTTCTTCTTATTTACATGATATTTTATTCCTTGTGATAACCAACTTCTCCTTTTATTAAATAAACTCCAACAAAACCTTCCCCAGCTTTTGCCTGATGTTTTTTTTCCATTGCTGATCTTTGTGTCATACTCATGAATCTGTTGCTGCTGAAATTTTCACCAGGGGTTGTCTGACTGGGATGTCCAGAGCCTGGTCAGGATATGCAAGCAGGACTAAAGGACATGGCCTGGGGTATTGGCCTTGGTGCTGTCTGGGCCACCTTGTGGGGTGTCACAAGGCTCCTGAGGTGTGAGTGTGGGCTCACACACTCTGTAAAATGACTGTGGGTTGTGCAAGCTGATGGGCAGCTGACCAGCAGGATGGCCAGTTCAAGTAGTGGCCACGTCTCTTTCCTCTAGACAAGCTTGTTTAAGAGCTCATTTAAAAGAGTCCAGGAGACTTGGGAATAGTTTTAGCCTCAGCTTCTAGGTATGGCACACTGTGGCAGCTGGAGCATGATGTCTGCTCTGCTGCAGGAGAGGCACCCGCCCTGCTGGGCACCTTTTCCCTCAATATAATCAACACTTAAGAAGCACAGTTCCCCTCACCTGGCTGCCTAGGTCCTGATTCCAGGCTGTACTGCACAGCCAGGTCAAGTACTCAGAAGGCTTCTGTGACAGAAAGTTCAGACTCTGCTGGTCACAGGACTATTCAGGGCATTTAAGCTACAATTTATGGCTGGAAGCCAGGCTCAGCAGGGGTGGCCGCACGCATTAGCACCTGCCTCAGTGTGGGAGCTCCCTGTTGCAGAAGCAAGAGAAAACTTCTGAAAAAGCTGCCAGAGTGGTGGCTTTGCTTTGTTTTCTGTTCTGTTTGGTATTTCATCTAACTGTCAGGAGAGCTGTGGTTTTGTTTGCATGAGAGACTTTGTCTTCATGATGCCTCTTAGCACAGGACAGCAGGTGAAGGCTGTGTCTGCAGTGTGGCTGGGAGGTGCATGCTTCAGGCAGCTCAGCCTCTTTCCCTTAGCAGAGGTAGGAGTGAGTTTTAATCAAGCACTGCTTTAATCAACACCTGCTTAACTCTAAGGTGAAGCCTGTTTGTTTGTATTATAAACTAATTCTGTGATGACTGGTTCAAATTGTGCTTTTAATTTCATGGGTATGTAAAATGGTTGTGCTGTGGACAGCTGGCCTGCTACTTAAGAGGGGTTTTTTTGCTCAGGTTGCAGTTCTTCATAGTCTGGAGTAACAGCTTTCCAGAACATTGTAATGGTTTGAAAGCAAAACAAATGAGAAGCTTCAAGTCAGAAATACAATTTAATGAGAAAAAGAAATAAAAGGTAAAATAAAATAAATGCAATAATACAAAAAGACCAC
>JBBMKD010000001.1:107664885-107735299 GCA_037834095.1 Argya squamiceps
GAACACTGCTCCAACAATTGGTTTCAACAGATGATGAAGAGGGTGATAGAATACTTTGTGCATATCTTATTCTACAATCCAGGACAAACATATCTGATGAAATTATCTCAATCTGTTTCCTAAGGGATCTGGGTTTTTAAACTGAATTTTTCTTATTGCTTTTTAGCAAAATAGGTGGTGCCTGTATTAAGAGAATAAGATGCCATATTTCAGTCCATTCCAAGTGGGAAAAGGAGCCTGATGCTGCCTTTACCTGTCCATCTGAATATTCACCATCATGTGCATATTCTATGGCTGGATGAAGAACACCTTGGCCCAGGTGATGCAGGGGAAGGACAGACTATTGCATTCTGAATTAAGAAAACCATAACATAGAGGAGGATGTGCTTTTTTTTTTTTCTGTCATCTCTTTGAACATCGTAGTCAGCACTCACTTCCCTGCATTCCCCTTCTTTTCCTTAATATCAGGGTGGCCCTCAAGAAGTGGTTGTGCTCTGTGCCTCTGGGTGGTGTGTGGTACAAGCTGAAGAAAATTAAATTTTGTGGCAGTATAATTCAATGTCCTGTCATTGCAGAGCTCTGTGCATGGGTACCAGGCTCCAGCCATTCCCTGCAGTGTGGCCACTCTGTCATTCTGGCCATTTCCTCTTGCAGTGACCTAAAGCATGAGTGCTGTTGTAACAAGCTGGTAATTTAGGCAGTCAGAGAAATTTAGGAGAGGCATGCCAGGGGACTGGGGACTCTAGGCTGAGACTTCACAGCCATCAATTAAAGATCATAAGGTTATTGTATTTTTCTAGTTATAACTAATTACTTGCCTAATTTCTACCTTCTAATTTATGTCCTTTTGTGTTTTAGGTACACGTCCTGTACATGTCTAATGCAATTTACTGCAATATATTTATCACATTATGGAAGAGTGTTATCTTCATCAATTACAAGCAAGAAAGGCTCCTAGAATTAATAAGGGGATAAAAGCTAAATTTGTATTTCAGTGGACTGTTGAAGGCTTATCTCCATGGGAAAGCTGTATGTAAATCTGCTGTGTTTTCATCTGGCTTATGTTAAGTCCTACGTTTGGATTTCAATTCTATGGTAAGTACAAAGTATCTCTCCACAATAAAAGGGGAGTAAACTGCCTTGGAGTTAGTGAAGGTGTGCAAGATGAGTCACAAATGAGCTAATATTCTCTATGTTCTGCTCCATCTTGTCTTGCAGCAATGTGTGTGTAATATTCAGCTAATATTTTTTCTTTATTATCCAACTATTGGTTAAATTAGGGTAGCTGTAGTGTTAAGAAATAGGTGGTGTAGTGGAAAAAGCATCGTTGTGCTGCTTTATGTTGCGTGCCTGTTTCAAACCTTCTCAGTGCTTATCCTTCCCTATTCCTGACAAGTTACCTGTCTTATCTAGTCAGAAGAAACACTGATTACAAAATTCTCTAGCACTTAGAACTACTCAAGCCCCCCTGTCAGGTGTATACCTGGCTGTGGTGTCTGAGCCACCTTCTTGATCCTTCTTGCAGTAAACACTGCCTGGTCTGAAGTGATCACTCCACTCCTCATTTCTTCTGCTTCTCCTGGCACACTTTCTAGAAAGGAGAACACAAAGCTCTGCTTTTCCCAGGAACCATGCTCACCTCTTTTTCCTGTGTCAGAGTTTTCCCAGTGGCATAGGGCCATGTTTTCTCAGAATCTCTCTTCAAGGTTCTCATCAGGAATATTAGAAGCCAAATTACCCTTTATTCTAGTGGCATAACAAATAGCCTAAGGTACAAAAAGCAATGAGTTACCAGTCCTGTTTTCTGCCACACTTTGGCATTCTCAACTGCTCTTTGGGTTAAGGTCAGTTTACAGAAGCTGAAGGTATGGCTGTATACCCCAAAAAATAATTGTTTTTTAAAATTATTTTTCCAAAAGACTCCTTTTTAACATTCCATTTTTCCAGAATAGCTCTGAGAGCTTTCATTTTTACACACTGTCATGACTGAAACATAAGAACTTTTCATGGACATAAATTTTCACAAGGAAAGATGCAATGCAATTATGCTGAACCTGGTTCTATACTTCTCATGCATATACAATTATTTTTACCTTTATCATGTTGGGTGGGAGAGATCCTTGGCTTGGAGTAATAGAGAGTTAAAGTCACTTAGTGCTGGTCTGAATGACTATGTAAATTGCAAGAGGCAGAGAATCTGATACTGTGCCTATAAATTTTATCAAACCAGCTGCTTGTCAAAATTCATTTTTGCTTTATTTAATCATTAGCTATTACTGGAATAAAATTGTACATTCTGCAGTTAGTTCTTCTGTTATAAATCTGGAATAAGAGCCTAATTCTTACCTTCTTCTGTCTGGTATCAGTGGAAATCAATTCCAGTGAAATTTACTTTAGATTTAAGCTACCATATTCATAGCATAACCTGGTCTTTGTGGTTCTTAAAGCAGATGCATGGAAATGCCTGTAGTTGTAAAAAATGATCCGAGTCAGCTGATTTCATGTCATAGCTTTTACTTCTGGGTGATGGACTGTTTTCTGCTGCACACCTCTGAACATCAGATAGTCAACTGGCTGCCCATTGAGCTGACTGTGGTTAAAAACTAGAAACTGGCACATACTTAGTCAGGCATCAGGTTTACAGGGAAAGTCAAAATTGCTAGTTGTTGCAATAGTACCTGAAGCAAAGGTGTGGCTGAGTTAGCAAGCATCTGCCCTTCAAACAGCCATCAGCTTCCACTGCAACGTCTTGGAAAAGCTCTTCATGTGCTGTATAATCCCTTCTGCACACTTTTACTGCAAATTTATCCTGGGAATGGAGTGGGTAGATGGGGTGACATGCCCTGATCAATTTATCCTCCATGGGGCTGAGACCATTGCCAAACAGTAGAAGAGGTGCTTGAGATTATACACGAGAGTCTAAGTCAGCAGCTGCAAGCACAGGGAGCAGGAGTGGCTGTGGGAAGTGCAGGAGCAAGGCTGATTGTGTGTGGAGTGGACTTGCAGCTTAGTTCTTCACGAGGAGGGACTCAGTGTACCAGGGGAGAGGCTCAGGTGATGGACAGCCTTAGAACAGACCCACACTGTGCATGCATGGGGCAATGCCAGCACCTTTTACCTAAGGAATGTAATACTGCCATGCCCAACAGGGATTTTATCCAAACTGGTGCCAGTTGGCTCCTTCTCAGCAGTTTCCATACACAGAGTGCTTGGGGAAGGACATCTAGCTAGACAGTGTTAGCTCTCCAATTACCCTTGCCTGGTATAATGGCTCCCAGGGGCACATTCTTCCCTGCTATAAATTAGAATAACCCTTAAAGTTGGCTAATTTGTCCATGCCCTTTACTAGGGATGAGGGTAATACCTAGGAGATGTAGAGCAGCCTTCATTCTCCCCTCACAGCCTCAGGGCTCTCTCATCCACCCCAGCCCAGCCAGCCGTGGGGATCAGCTGTAATCCTGACTTCCTGCTGACAGCAAGGAAAAGCTGGGCAGGATGTCACATGGGCCAAAATAAATCCCGTCAGAAACACACCACCATTCTCATTTTCATATTGTACTCACCGCCAGCACGTGCCCTGAGCAGGAAAAGGAAGATTTTCCAGTCCTCTGGCTACAGCAGCACTGGAGTTCTGTAGCCCAAAAGGTGCTTGCATAAGCATCAGTCATGGGTTGTCCATAGTCTTGGGAAAATTAAATACTTTTTTTTTTCAGGTTACCTATGGACTTTCAGCTGCCCAAAAGCTGCATTTTCAGCATGGAGAAAAGCTGTTAGGTGCTTTTCTGCATGGTGATCTGCATGCATAATTTAAAGAAAAGGGGAAAGATCTTGTGGGAGGAAACCTTCACTTGAAAAAGGAACTCCTTTGTTCTGCTTTAATCTGTGCTGTTTGATTGACCCTTTCTGGTGACAAGCCTGGTGCACTGCTGCTCTGCTTCTGAGCCCAGGAAGGAAAGGCCTGGAATGACAAAGTGCTAGGGGTAAATTTGTATGGTATTACCCCAGCTCTTTCAGTGGCAGTTTGGTTTTAAAAGGGGTTCCAGAGGGGCCCCTGTAGCCCCACCAGTGTCTGATGGAAGTTTGCACATTCATTTGGACAGTGCAAAGCTGTGAACAGCTTTGTGTACACCAGGTCTCATGTGTGTGTTAAGGTGTGTGTAGGTGCACCTGAAGACCCCTGGGGTTCTGATGCTGTTGTACACCACAACGACACAGACTCTGCATTTCAGAAGGCTGAAAATGACTCTTTTATTTTTGGGATGTGTCTCTTTTATATACTGTTTTACATAGATCAATCTGATTGGAGACAAAAAGACAAACTTCTTCAATCACATTGGTCAGGCCAGAGGACATCAAGTAGAAGTCCCTCCCAGGAAAAGGAATGAAAACATAGTACAGTTACAAAAACACTTCTTTTGTTTACAGAAAAGTTCCTGGCAAAAGAATTCCAGAAAACCAAAACATCTCAGGCATGAAACCAGGGCTACAGGGTTCCCTGTCCTGTCCAGTCCTTTGCACCCTTTTGGCAGCCTGGGGAAGAGACCCCCTGAAAAGTAACCTTGGGAATGTGGGGGGGGGATCTTCTGCTGTTTTTCAGCCACATCAGTTCCCTGATCCACTTTCTCTACAGAGGTGCAAACACTTGTCCCAGCACGGCAGGTGGGTGCTGTGAGGGAGGAGTCAGTGGTGAAGGGAGGAGAGACAAAATCTGTTAATCCAGAACTGCCACCAAACAAACACACCTTGAACTGCAGCTGCTGGAAGCTCATCTGTCAGTGCTGCCTTTTTATAGGGTGATGGGGAACAGGAGCTAGGAACTTAGCTCTGAGAAGCAAATTTATTTCAGTTAAGTCTAAAGGAAGCCAGATATTCTTTTGTTTAAGTTTATCCAGCCAGATCTCTGGCAGTTTCCCCATTTCCCTTTGAATTACCTCCTCTGAGTTCGCTGCAGTGCCTTGAGTTCACTCTGGAGCATAATTGAGTTATGGCTGCTCATTTCCTTGTGTTTTGTGATGAAAACAAATCTGTGATGTGGGGATACCTCTTGGCTTAGTCAGAAGGGAAGTGAAGGCATCTAACTGCACCCAAATTCTTGCAGAGTCACTGTCCATCACAGACTGAAAGGGCCAGTGTGACCACAGGCTGGGAGAGTCTGTGAAGGATGAGGAGACTGTCCTCTCTTTCACTGATTTGTTTGATCAAGAGATTTCTGTAGTGGTTTTTTCCTGGTACAAAACAAGTAAACACTGAGAACAACCAGGCCAAAGTTCAAATGAGCCTGGATTTTCATGCATTCACCTTATCTGACTGCTCCCACCCCTTGTGCAGTATATAATAAATGTTACTGAGCTATTTCTTATGGGCATTGCTGTGGAATTCCAACCCTAACTGCACCCTGGTGAGACCCCAGCTTCCTCCTCTCCCCTACCACCATCACACACAGCTTATATGAGCTGCAGGTGCTGCAGTCAGCTATTGCGGGAAACTCACTGACCAACACAAAGCTCAATGTTTTTGCTCTGAACTGCACCCCTGAAAACAAACCAGTTTTCTTGTTTGGTTTGTTGGTTGTTGTTTTTTTTTTTTTAATTTTCTCTCAGACCATTTCCCTCTCTTTCTACATCAAAACAATGTGGCAGCCCCAGCCCTCACACTGATTTCCCCAGAACTGGAGAGCATTCAGCCACACTCAGACCTTGCCTACAATCCCAGGAAGGTCTAGTCAGGTTTCACAGTGGGAAAACAGTCTGCTCCTGTCTCTGAGTGTGTGGAATTGCACAAGGGAATGTGATGAATGAGAATGTTTTTCTTTCTCAGCATATCTTCTAAATCTCACTGGCCAGTCTCTGTGACTGGCAAAGCTCTCCCAGAATTCTGACTGTTGTAGCCCATCCCAAATCTTATCTCTCACTAAAGGATTAAGGAGCATGCCAGTATTTCTCCATGAAAAGTTTCCAAAAATCCTGTGAAGAAAGCCTCTGCTTTTCTCACTCTCCCTGGCTGGGAGCCAATGGTGAAACTGGAACCCTGAACTCTGAGTAGGCTGGGCCAGTTCTTGCTACCTCTCTTTCCTGCCTGGCCTGGGGCTGTCACCTCCTGCCCTGGGCATGACAGACCCTGTCCAGCCCTGCCTGAGGCAGCTCCAGCCTGGATTCAGTGGTGGTCCTGTTTCCTGGACAGTTTTGTAGGCACCAGAGCTGATCTGCACCAGGATCCAGCAAAGGTGGGACAGATCTCAGGCACTGAGCTGTTTTGTAGGGTGTTACCCCAGGAGCCTCTTCTTTACTTTCTTTCCTGAAATTTAAAGGGAAAAAGGGAGATTAGTGATCCCTCAGCTCCTGCACCATCTGAGAATTCCAGATAGATTCTCAGATGGTACAGATCACCAGGATCTGAATTCCAGACAAGAGCCTGGGCCCACGTTCTTTACATGGAAGCAGCACTCAGAAACAGCATAGGAAATGGATGTCTTCTCTTTAGAGGACAATGAATGTTTGCCCCTGTGGTTTAATTCTTTTACTCGGTGTCCTGCCAAGGAGTTCAGTGCTGGATGATACAAATGAAAGCTGTCCCCACCCTGAAGGGCTGACAACTCAAGAGACAGACTTACTGCAGACTGGTTTTGCCAGGGAATAAATTGGTGAACATGGTTTCATGTTTATCACTTTTACCACTGATGAAGAGCAGAACAGATTCAGAAATGAGTAAGCCTGAGAGAGGGTTGTGGTTTTTTTGTTGGTTTTTTTGTTTTTTTTTTTTTTTTTTTCCCTGTTGATCTTGGGGAAAAAAAAGTGCCATCCAGTGAATAGTGAATTTAGGAGAATTCAATGAGGAAGTAGCTAGAGAGCAGTGTTTGGCCATGGAGAAGATAAACTGTTAAGGGCAAAGTCTCCCCACAGGAGAAAATTACCTTAAAATTCCCCTTGACATAAATCAGAAGTTCTTCCCCAGATAATCCCACTTAATGCACATGTACGGTAAACTGACTAATTCATTACCTGTGAAACAAAACTGGCATAGTTAAACCACATTTTCTAATTTAAACAGAAAATTATTTGTCTGATTTATTTGACAGCAAAGGGCTACTGAAAAACTTAAGTACACTACTTCTGAATTCAGGGACAATTGACCAAACCTTGCCTTGGATTTCTGGCTACATGAAGTCTGTGTTTCCAGCCATGGCTTAACTATACAGGCAGTATTAGCTGCAATGATAAGAAAAGGAGCAGCACCCTTTTTTTGGCTGCATAGCTTTATGCACCTGCACAGGAAAACAAGGTGCCTATACCATTGCAAAATTCAAACACACTCATGTTTAATTCAAGGCTCTGATTCTTTTAGTTATGTTATCAATTATTGCTCTGCAAAGTTTTCAGGCTGATGCCCAAATTTGTAAAAACTTCTTATATAAACCTTGGCTGTTCCCTGCACAGAAGTGAAACAGCAGGGATTTACACCTGCCTGTCACCAGGTCCTGGAGGAGATGTGCATTTTTGGCTGCATGCTTTTGCCAACTTGTCTGCATGGCTATTTACACAACATACATTTTCTCAAAATGTTTATCTATTCATAGATTTTCATGCATTACAAACAGGGAAGGTAAAGGAAGAAGGTAAATATTACATGGAAAACTCCATATTAAGGGTTAAACACATCCACAGACACAATCAACAGTGTGATTACCATGAGATTGAAGACCAAGTGTTTTGGTATGTCTAAAAGCCTTCAGGACCACCTGCACTTATAGCACAGTAATACTTTAATGCAGCTTTTTTATTTTAGAACTCCAAGTGTGAAATTCTCACACACACATTTCCCAGGCTTGTGTTTTTTGTATGCCCTCAATCACATTGGCATTCATAGGAATTTTCTCTGAATGCAGGGTCAGGGCCTGTTACAAGTTTCTTTTTTCTAAGTCTGTTAGGGAAACATAAGAAGAAGCAGATATTACATGTGCAAATTTTTAATTTCATCTCCAGGTGGGTATGAATAGTGTGTCATTAGTTAATGATGACATAAGAGCTGGCATTCCTGATAAACCCACAGCTCCTTCAGGCTTGCTGGAAGGTT
This sequence comes from Argya squamiceps, assembly GCA_037834095.1. Taxonomy (NCBI): domain Eukaryota; kingdom Metazoa; phylum Chordata; class Aves; order Passeriformes; family Leiothrichidae; genus Argya; species Argya squamiceps. The sequence continues at coordinate 107,672,956 of JBBMKD010000001.1, forward strand.
GCAATCCTATTAGTCAGATGCTGTAAAAGTTGGGTTTTTAATTACCTTGGAGTCAAGATAACTCTTCCCTTTCTGAGCTGCTCAGAATTACTCAGAGATACATGTTCAAGGGAAGGATTTGGCCTCCAAATTTTAAGTACAATCACTTTTAAACACAGGGTGAAGTACAAACTTATTTCCTATGGTACCCAACAACCATCTTTCCTACCTGACCTGTCTCCTGCCTCTTTGTCATCATCTTTCATGATTCAGGGTTCATGTGACTTCCTTCACATCCCACCCTCAGCCTCACACCTTCCACCACTGACAGTCTGATCACCTGGAACCTGAGGACAGTCAGGGGACAGGTCTGTGTCACGGTTTGGTTGTGTCAAAGTCAGAAAAAGCCTGACTGTGAGAGGGGATGTCAGGACAGCACGCTGGCAGGGAGCCAAGGGGAGTGTGTCAGTGGCTGTGTTTTGTAAACTAGCAGCAATCCTCTTGCCACCATGGATTGCAAAAACAGCAGCACTGCCAATGTTTATGTGCCTCTGGCACCCTGACTAAGAATCTTTTAGTTACATCATCAGTATGTGCAATAGGGTTTGGAGTTTTGCTGGCTAGTGGTGTGAGTTTTGGCCTCGTGAAATGTGGTTGAATGTGTAACTGAGTGCTGGCGTAATATCTGGGACTAAACCAAAACCACAGGGAGACAGCCTTATGTTGTGAGCAGTGCTTGGTATATTAGTGCAGGAAGAGGGACTTGGCTCATTGTTTTGCTCCAGGTGTGACTCTGCTGTAAATAAATTGACTTTCCCTACATTGTACTGGGTAGCAGAACTTTGCATACCTCCAGTTTGTAACTCATGACATTGTAGGAAGCATAAGACTGCAGACCAGAGGATGGTTTTTGTTGGGTTTTTTTTCCCTGTGGTGTATATGTGGAACTTTGAGATTAAATGTGTGCTGTTTTCCTAGTGAAGCTTGTCCTTCTTGGCTAAGGGCTAGTTGTCCATAAGAGGTTGATCTGAAAAGTATCAAGGGCTTATTCTAATCTCTTACAAAGTCCTGCAAACTTTCATCAAAAAAACAAGAAATGCAAAAGTAGAAAGGCCACTGTTTTTGTGTCTGGAATATATGGACAGACATAATCATTTAATTCTTCTATTGTTTGTCATTTTGTTGTTTTCACCAGCAATACAAGGCAAGTAGACTATTTTTTCTAGGATGATCAAGACCCCAGTTGAAGCTGTCATTTTGCAGGGTGAACAAGATGGTGGAAAAGAGGAACATTGTTTAATTCAAATAGAAATGTGATTTTGAGATATACAGGGTGCCTTGGCAGTGAGGAAAATAGCTGTGTAAAATCCAGACACAGTTTCCTTCCTGCCCTGAGTCCTTCAGGGAGTGACTGAGAGCATCCCTGGCCATTCTTCTCCACCTTGTTGATTCCTCTCCTCTCTGGACAGGAGTTCAGTTGTTTGTAGCAGCTGCAGAGGTACATGGTCTGTGTTGTCCAGCAGAGATTTGTTGGCTGTTCCATGAACAGACAAACTTTTCTTGCAGGGGAGAAGTTGCAGCCCTGGGAGCAGCTGTAGAAAGTACAGGTCCATCCCTGGACCCATCCTGCTCCTAAGCCAGAACCCTGCACCATCTCTCAGTTCTTTCATCTGTGAAGGGAGGTAAGAGGATTGCTGTACCTCAAAGACATGAAGTTTAGATAATTACAAGTGTGAGACACTGAAATATTACACCAGTAAAAACACCTCGGATGAAGAATTGTTGCTCTTTCAAGGCTAATGTGATTTTCTCCAGGTTGTCCTGTTCAGTGAATTCTAAAGGGCAGGGATATGGTTTTCTTAAACTCTGTGGAATGGTGCTGGATTTCTATTTGTTGGCTTTTATTTTCTGTGACAGTCCACAGTGTTTTTCCTCAAGGGATTAAAGTACCTTTACAGAACTTGCTCACCACATCCTTCTTCTTCCCCTTCCCTCTCTTTTGAACTTAGATATACACTTCAATCTGACAAGCAGCAGAAAAAAATCTACCTGATCTGTTACCAGTTTTATGTAATTTATAATGCAGAGTTACACTGGACTATTTTCTGTGGAGAAAAAAAGAGGTGAATCATCCTGAGATGGGGACAATCCCTTCAAGATCTTGAGTCCTAAACTGACAAGTTACCATGGGCAAGCTGAATCACTAAGCTCCCAAGTCCTTCTGAATCATGATTTATAACAAAGAAGGATATTTTCTCAGGTTAATTTTCTTTCAGCTTCTTCTCATCTTTTGTGCCACTTTTCTGAAATCTTTTTTTGGGTATGAGTTGATGCTGCACATCAAATTTCTCTTTTGCATTCAATGAGGGCCCAGTCATCCTAACAAACTTCAAAAGGGATTTCACATTCTATAAAATACTTCACATTTCTTTTTATCAAAGTCTGGGGCTTTTTTTCCCAAGGTTGTACAAGCTCACACTACCTATGGAGTCTGTCTGTCTGCATCACTTTCATGTGTTTGTGAATTGCTAATGAGGCTACATGGGCCTCAAAGCTTGCAAAGGGTTCCCTTCAACTGGGTTTGTACAACCTGAATTAATTCTCCTGTACAAATCCCAGAGTGCTTTGCCCCTTTTGCTCAGTGCTTAAAAGAAAAGGATTCCCTTGGTTATGAGGGTGAGCTCTTAGAAGCCCAGTAACAACACTGTTGACCAAAGGTTATCGTTTTTGCTTTGCAAATTATTAATAGGGAAACAGGAGATGCAAAATCCAGGGAGATGTTCTCAGCTGAATATCCTGGTTTTGCTCTGCTGTTGCTGAGTAGCCTTCACCTCTTCTGCTTATAATGTAACATCCCATAACTTCCATACCTGACTGAAAATTTGCTGAGAACCCCAAATGTGCAACTTTACTTACAAACCACTATTTTTTTTTGCAACAGTGGTGCAGTGATGCATCTTTCCTTTCTGCTTATCCAGCTTAGCTGTAGAGCTAGTAAACATATATTCCTCAAAAGGAGTGACAAGAGGTGTCCTCCATTCTAAAGCTGTTAGTAGAGATTTCTTCCTAGTGAAAAGCAGTCAATTGTTCACTTATTTCCTAAAATGAAGGGTTAAAGAACATATTTTGTATGCTAGTAATCTTTTTTACCAAACAGTATAAGATTTTTTGGTCATTCCTTCGATTTCTTTAATCTCAAGAATAGCCAGTGACAATGAACTTTCCATGTTGGTAATTTGTTGATGATGGAAAAAGAGATCTGTCTATATTATTTTAAATTCTGTAATGAGGACAGAAGGAAAGATTGAAAGTATTCTCAAAAGGCAATTAATTCTTTATGCAGGCTTTATCAGAAATGTTCTTGAAGCCCTTTGTCCTTTGTGAAAACAGAATGTGAAAGAACCCAAGAAGGTGACAGAGACTAAGGTATAGAGGGCTGACCCAAAAAGGACCTGTGCACATGATGTGGCTTATAACTGAAATAAAGGTGTAAATCTGCATTCCTGAAGGTGTCCACCTCATCCTGTGTTTCACAAACTTTTTACTTTAACATTCCCCAATTGTGCATCTGCTCATGCTCAGGAACACCTCAGTCCTGAGCAAGCTGAGCAGAGGGAGACCAACCTCATCTTTAACCCGGGAACTCTGCACCCAGGGCTTATTTCCCCAGAGAGACCCAGGCTGCTGAGGATTGTCATGGCACATCTGGAAGGTGGAATCCAGACAGAGTGGAATGGAAACCTTACTTTTCTTTTAAAATTTGACAGGGACAGATGCCTTCTGTACAATAGCTGCTGTTTCTACAGCCTGCCCTTCACTCTCAGGGCTCTCCACAGTGACTCAAATCCACACCTTCCCCAGGATCAAGTCAAAAGCCAGCCTGATCTGAAATGGGCATCTTAGCACAGCCATCAGATTCTGAGAACAAACTCAGTTGTGCCATGTCCTAGATTATACCAGTCCCAGCATCCACACACACACTGGATTTCCCTGTGGCAGTTTCTGTGGCAACTGGTGCTGTCACTGTCCTTGGTCACCCACCACATCCTTGCAGTCAAAACAGGACAAACCAGAGGAAATTCTGTTTGAATTTCAGAGAAAATTTAATCCACTAAATGTTTTAAGGATGCTTCAGTTTATCAAGCAAATAAGAAAGCAGTGCACCATCAGAATTAGAATCACATATAGATAAATATGACCCCATAGGTATTTCCTTCTGCAGCCCTTTTCTTATGTTTTCCTGAAAGCAGAGTGATTAATAACTTGGGTGGCATGTGTTTGTTGCTACATGGTTACAGAAAAGGTGCCAGAGCCCTGTAATAAATTATTTCTCTGAAACATTAAATATCTGGACAAGTAACTGTCAAGGATTTTCCATGCACAGATGGGAGCTGCAGAACAGCAGATCTGTGGGGTCTGAATCTCATACAGCACAAAAGGAGCCCTTTCATGTTACATGAAAACACCCTGCAGTGTTTGAAATTAATTCCTTTAGATCAGGGGGAATCAATTTTGGTCAAATTGCCTTCAATCAAATGACTAATGGTTTTGCTAAAAATCTCATTGTCAGCCTTGAAGAGAGATGTTGATCTGGATAAGCTATGCTGAGCTTCCCTTTGCTCCCTCACTGCTCATGGCTTGAGAAAACTCTTCAGAAAAATATCCCATGCAGCATATTATGATGTTATCACATGTTAGCACATCTCATCCACAGCTATCCAATCTGATTTTAAATTGCATGTAAAACTTCGACTAAATATAATCCAGATTTCATAATGTTTTATTATTTTCTTCCTCTATACCTGTTCCCAGAGTGCATTCAATAAGACCATATTATTCCTTCCTCTACCATGAATATTCATTATATTCAGGTTTTCATTTTGGGATCTGGGATGGGCAAAGCTAGTGAGGTTTCTTTCTTGTGAAATCTGTTTGATCAGGGGAGTTGTGGCTTCTTAATTCTCTAAAACTCAACACCGGGCCAATTTCACTTCTCTTTCCCTGATCAGATTTTGGTGTGGTGTTAGATTAAAAAGAAATGCCATTGTGGAGTTCAGCATCTGAGATTTAAAGGAAGAATTACTTCTGTTCAGTTGTAATGAACATTATTTGCCCTTTGTGTGCAGGTCTTCTACTAGATCCAGCAGCTTTTGCCTCAGATAATAAGGAAGGGATTATGTGAGAGATAAGTTGATTACTCAATAATTCCCCAGGAAAAAATTCTGAAGCAAATTCAGGTGATAAACACCATCTGTGTGGGGAAGAACCGTCTGTGAATGGATATGGTAAATCTCTTATATGTGTGTGTGCAATATGTTCTCCATATCCCAAGCTGAGGTAGTCAGGTCTGATTCTTCAGTCAGAAATATCCCACCCCCAGCCCTCGCCACAGGGAGCACAGCCCTTGGCTCTGTCATGGACATCCAGTGCTGTATTTCCAGATTTTTCCTTAGTAAAGCAGAGAAAGAGCAGTAATTTTGGGTGTGTCTGAATACTGTCCTCGCTGCTGCTGAGCCCCAGTGTTTTCTTGTTTACTGGTGCAACTCACTTGAGGATTTCTTCCCCAGGTTTGCTTTGACTCATTCTCATGACCTGCTTGCTTCTCTGCAGAGCTTCTCAGATGTCTGTATCAGTATCACCATGGGTAAGGTTCTTTTGGCAGGCTTTTTATAATTTCTTTTTTGCTTCTTCACAATTTTTATAAATACACATATCCAGTGGAAAGCTGGTGCCAGGTTTTGGCTACACATCATTTCTTCACATGAGCTACACAACAGCCAGGAAGTGCTCCACACTAAGTTTATCTTCATGTCCAAGGCGGATTCCCTGTTCCATTGCCAGGCTGTCATGTGGAAAATCTCCACTGCTTCATCCCTTGGAAAATCTGCTTATTGGTGGCCTTCAAATTCTGCCCATGATGGTTAGGGAAGCCAAACTGCGTGGTCTAGCCCAGGTCAGGTGCTTTGAGGGGCTCCATGGAGTAGGGACTCCCCTGACTGCAGAGCAGCTCAACACTTCTGAGCCCACCAACCTGCTCCACCAGCCAGACAGGACAGGCTCTGCTGCTGCACCATGCACAACACTCTCACACACAGAAATTTAAGTAAGACTGACTCATACACACAGAAATTTAAGAAAGACTGATTTATTCTTATGCAGAGTAGCTACAAAAGGTGCAGAGCATGATGCAGTGAGATTTGCAGCTTTTTAATCTTCTGTATAAGAAGCGAATAATGAAGAACTGAGAACTGGGGTCTTGATATTTCATGCAATGCCCTGTTGAGTCCAGACAAAGTACCACAATCAACTTTATACTGCATGTGTGGTTGTAGTAAAACTGTTCACTGCTCTTTTAAATCATAAATGCCTTTCCCAAGGTAAAGTTTCTGTAGGAACCGTGGAATGTTGGGACACTTATCTTTGGGTGTTATTTCCAAATGTTGGGGAAGTTGATACTAATTTTCTTTAAAGTCTGATTGTCTTCATTCCTTTGATTGAAGTTAATAATTTAGATAATGTTTCCAAAAGGCTGTGAAACTGATCCAAATTTGCTAGTAACAGAGCAAATGGAAAAGATTTGAAAACTGAAATGTCATGAGATTTTTTTTTATCAACATGGCAAATTTTGTTGGAACAGATGTATTTTGATTTACCTTATCAAAGGTTTAAAAAGCACAGTGATAACAAGCTCATTGCGTAGACATTTACAGATTAATAAGTTATCTTAAAACTTTCTGCATTATCTCCACACTTCAGTTCACCAAGCTTTCTGTATCTGAACATTTTGGAGAGGCTTCAAATAACTTTCAGGGGGCTCACTTAAAATTCAGAGCATGCCATGATGAAGGCAAGCCTTTCTGCAACAGCTTTGAAGTGACCAAGTAACCCACTGACTTGCATTACAGACACAGTTCATGACAGACTTGTCCTCGTGAATCCCTGAAATTGCTCTTTCCAGTCATGATCAGAGCTCTGCTCTTGCCTATCCCCACACCCTCCTGTACCACTCACCAGGAGCTGCTTCTGTCTCCCTGATTCACACCATCCAATGAATGCTTTTCCAGCATTTTGGGAGTGGTGGCTTCACCTGTCTAAGCTCACACTCATGCTTTAAGACAGTAGGAACCCTAAAAGAGCCTTCTGTCAATGGGATAAGAATATGCTGGGCTCATCATTTGTCATCCCAACACCTCTTTCTCCTTCTTCCTGTCTTTCTTAGTTAGTGTTTTGTGCACTTCTCCTTGAACTGTAAGATTTCAAGGGAAGAAGGTAAGTTCTTACTGTGTGTTTACCTGGAGTCTGCCAGGTTGGGTCTGTGCCCTTCATGGTGTTTGTGACAGAGTGCTGTGTTGGTTTGCAATATGTAACCAAAAATGTCTATTCTATTTCCACCTGTTGAAACTGGTTGGGGAGGTGTTTTCTTTATCTCTTCTATGACCCAATCCTCATAACTCTGCGGGGGAGGGGGCGGGTGCATTCTGTTAATGGGCAGCTGTTAAAACAAGGTAGAGCAGTGTTCTTTACTTCTTCTAGGACCCATCCTCCCTCCAGGGGATATCTGCTGTCCATGGGCCATCTAGGCTCACTGCAGGGCTGATACAATTCTATCATCCCATTGGGAGATGCTCCACCCAGTGGGAGGAGTCAAGCATTCCTACCTGGATAAAACCTGAGATTCAGAACACCAGCACAGCCTGTTTGCACTGGATTTCCCGGAGGATGACCAGACCCATCTCACCACCACTGGACCTTTAGAGGAAACTACACCCTTCTACAGGATCATCTCTGCTCCATCAGAACCACATCTGTCACTCCAGGAGGACTTGATTGGACTGCTACCAACACCCTGACCGACAGGGTGTCAGGTGTATTCTCTGTCAGGATTTTCTAGGATCTTTGTTTGTTTGCTTGCCTGGTTTTTTTTGTACTACTACATTTGTATTTTTAATATTCGCAGTAAAGAACTGTTATTCCTATTCCCATATCTCTACCTGAAAGCCCCTAATTGCAAAATTATAATAATTTGGAGGGAGGGGTTTGCATTCTCCGTTCCAAGGGGAGCTCCAGATTTCCCTGGCAGACACCTGTCTTTTCCAAACCAAGACAAATGCCCAGATGTTGGGGGTATTTTAGGGCATGTGGTAGGCACAGGTGCTCAATTCCCTCAAAACAGAGGACAGGTGAGGCAGAGGCCATTGTAATACTTCCTCCTTTTTCTCAACATCCATTTCATCTCAGGTTGCAATAAATGAGCTAACCTGGGGTCAAGGGGCCACAGCCTCTGTCTGTAACGCCCTTGTAAAAATAGTTGCTTTTTTTTGCCTTGATTACTGTCCATGGCAAATGAACATGACAAGGATTTTCTTTGGGATGATCTGGGTTCTCAAAAGAAAAAAATCAGGGTGTGTGGTCATTCAGTCTAAAGGAAATAAAATTCTTCCTGAACAGATTAGGTTTAATTATGTCTTTTCTTTCTCCTCTGCCTTGGTTTTAGGTAGATGTGAAACAATGATTTGCAATGCACACAAACTCTCCTCTTTTTCACCTGAAAATGACTGGGCATGTAATGGTGAGAACAAAGAGGACAATTTTCCTGGAGAAAGGTGTATTCCTTTGGCTGAATCCATGGTCATTTTGTTGGATCCATCATCTGTGCCTGTCTGCTGACCCATCACATTTCTTGTGACAGACTGTGCTCCCATTCTCAATTAGTGTTTTCATGAAATTAATAGTACTGACATAGCTGCATGGTCAAGTGCCACTCAAAAGTGAAGCCTGTGAGCAACAGAAAAGGGGGAAATGGCAGGTTTGGGTCCAACTACATAAAAAGTTGAGAAGATGACTAGAACCATGCTATTCAGGCATGAAGAATACAGCATGTGAAGTTTTCTGGGGATGTGTGTCATGGAATCATAGAATCATGGAATGATGGAATCATAGAATGGCTTGGGTTGGAAGAGACCTTAAAGATTATTTGGTTCCAGCCCCATTCCCACCCTCCATGGGCAGGGATGCCATACACACATCAAGTTGCTCAGGTCCCCACCCCACCTGGCCTTCCCCATGCGTATGGAGAAGGATGTTTGGGCAGATGCCACATAAGCAGAGAGCATCCCTAGTTTTGGCCCCAAGATGCTTTGAGGAATGGTGGTAGGAGATGTTGTTGCCCTCAGGATGCTCAGCAAGGGTCACTCAGGCTCTGGACTCAAGCAGTCACCACCTCTCTGCCTGGGTGGGAAGGGGAGCAACAGTAGCTCTGGGTAAGATGAGATTCAAAAGGCAGTGGCTGAGAGTTGGGGGTTTTCACTGGTGTCTGAAAGTAATGTCTGAGAGATAGACCTAAACTGACTGCCAAAAATGCTCAGAAAACCTGTTCCATGATGCTACCAAGGGACTTCAATCTCCTGTATTTGCTCTGGCTACCATACATGTTGCAGGCATTCCATTCTCACCTGTCATGCAGGATGCAGGCTGTGACTGTACTTGTGGCTGTCTATCTCTGTTATGTAGCCAAGTGTTCAGTCTTGTTCTAGAACTTGTACAAAGACTTTCCATCCTGACCTTGCACTTCTCATGCCCCACTCTCTGCAGAAGTTGTTCTCTCCAGTATAGCACAGAAAGAAACAAGAGAGAAACTGGTGGAGGCAGATTGGCTGAAGAAGCAATATTCTGGTTTATTTATCCTGTCCTCTGTGGAGATTGGAGAGTCCAGCCACAGTTTGTGCTGTGACACCCCATGTGGATGGGTTGGCATCAGTGATGTTTCCCAGCAGAAACCCTGAGCTCCTCTGTTCCTGGGCAGGGTGAGGATGCTTTCAGCTGAAGCCGTGGGTGAGCTGCCACCAGCCAGGTGTAAAGAAAGGGAAGGGGTCAGATGGCTCATGCTGCTTAACCCAGGGCTCAAAACTGTGCTGCAATGAAAATTGCAGAGAAGTGGTTCAGAAAAGCTAAAGGAAAAGATGGGAATTCGAGGGCACAGAATAACTACTCCACCATCCCCCCTTTTCTCCATTCATCAGCCCTGCACACTGTCTTAAAGGGAGAGGGGCTGTGAACACCTTGGAGGGCATTTGCAAACACACACACATGCTCCCCTCCCCCACATTTCTTTTTATTGCCTCACTTCTACCTGTAATGAAAAAAAGGTCCCTACTGTGGTCAGACTTTGTGTTGTTTGATTTAAGCACAGATCACAGTGATGAGGGCTTAGCAAAGGCCTTTTGTGTGTGTTTAACACTACAGCTGCCGAAGTGAAGAGAAAACCCAACAGAATAAGCAAGATGCTCTAAATACTAATAAAGTCTGAGAGTGATTGGAAAGAGTGGAAATAGGAAAGCCCACAATCCAGGTAATTAAGCTGTAAAGCCCACAGAGGAAGGGCTGTCACCAAGTCATCTGATGTGGGATGAAGACCAAAGCACAGTGTGATTCTTTGTCTCTTAATCCCCTCCTCCGCTCCCCAGCATATTCTTATTTCCCTATAAAATCTTTATATGAAATGTGGAAAAAAAATGATTTAAAAAAAATCCTGAAGGATAAATCTTGTAATTCAGCAAGCTGAACAGCTGGTAGTTTAAAACACAGAACAGCAGTTTAGTGATTAATTTACCTCTTTAAAATGCTGAACAATACAATGCAATAAAAAATAAAATTTTACTTTGTATGGCCTCCTTCAAACCGGCTGTATCCTGGAGCTCTTTCTAAAGTTAAAGTGCAGCTACAGAGTTAAATAATCAGTAATAGCAGAAGGGAGAGGTATAAAGAGAGCTGTGCAAGCAATAAAAAGATCAGCTCCGCAGGAGCCCCCCTCCAGTCCATTTGATTTTACTGAAAGAAAGTAGCCTTCGCGATGGTTTCTACATACTGATGGATTTTCGCCTCACATGCCCTTCTCCCTCTTCTTCCATCTTACACGAGCATCTCTGTGCCGCTGCTGCCACTCCCCGGGGCACCGGCGAGGGCCTGGGACCGCCACGGGCTGTCCCGACCCGGGGAGCGGCCACTGCCCCGCTCAGCATCGGTCCCCACCTTGTCACCTCCGGCGGGTCGTCCTGGCACCGCCACCCAGGGGGTTCTGCCCTTTTGTTCCCGGACAGAGAGCTCCGGGAGCCTGCGGTGCGTTCGCGTCTGCCGTGTGTCACCCCTCTGGGGACAGCACGGGGGCAAGTTCAGCCCCGTGGCACAGCGAGCTGTGACTGACACGGGTGTGCTCTGTGTGAGTGTGTGCTCTGTGTGAGGCTGACCTGTGTGTATGAGTGTGAGTGTGTGCCCTGAGTGTGTGTTCAGAGGGGGGAGGTGAGAAAAGTGGAGGGGAAATCAGGCGGATAATGATTTCGGCTATGGGGGGAGAAATGCATTAGGTTTGAGGCGGACGTGGGCGAATTCATCCCTGGTGTAACATCGCGGAGCTCCCGGAGACAGCAGCAGGGAGTCGTTTTACCCACGAAAATAAGGAGCCACGCCACCCTCATTTGTCAAGCGCAGCACAAAGCAAAGATGGGAAGAGCCCTGCCTTCACTCAGGGGATCTGCATGTTTTGGGAACACTTCACATCCACAGTGGCTGGGCTTCCTGGAGTAAAGCTCTGTCTGCTTGTGTTCTTCTTCTTCCACTGGGTAATAATCAGGGAGCTACTTAGCAGACAGATGCTAAACCTGCTCTTACTGCATTTAGCATTTCAGAATAATGAATAGATTTGCAAATGATGTTTCAAGGCTGCTTCTTTTTCAAACAATAGCATCGCTAATATTCCCAGATACTTTGACTTTGCGATTGCCTTTCTCAGACAGTAAAACGTTGCAATTCGCTTTCTGGAAAAGGCAGAGGGGAAATGGCATTTGTAAGTAATTTCAAGAAATGCTTTTTATAGGGAAAAGTATGTGCTGATAAGCTACTCGCCTAAACTCACAAATGAGTTGCACCGTGCTGGTGGCACTGCTCTGGTTTTACACCGTAGAACCTGGGAGTTTCCCTCCTCACCCCCACGGACTCATTTCTTCCCTCTGGTGGGCTTTTACCCCAGTGCTGACAAGCTCAGACTCTGGTCCTGTGAATACGAAGCTGCCGGCCTAAACACTCACAGAATTCGTTCGAATTCTTATGTATTCAGCCTGAAAACTCCTGACGAATCTCGCCGCGGGGATTTGAAGGTCACCCTCCCGACAGCAAAGCGTAGGGCACCGCAGCCCGCAGCTGAAAAGGCACCTTGTGGTTTCCAACATAAGAGCAGGGCTTGCCTCTCGCCTTGGCTCCTGCGCTCCCTCTCCGCTAACCCATCTTTAATATGGATCTAATTCCGACTACATTGCAGCGCCGCGAAATCGCATTAAGGCAGCGCGAGGAGACTCGCCGCCCCTTCAAGCATGATAAACTCTTGATTGCTTCCCCGAAGCCCTAATGAGCCCGCGTGGGCTGGGCGTGATGGAGAGAGCGCTGCCGGGGCGTGCGGGGAGCAGCGGGGGCCGCTTCTCCTCCGGGGCAGCCGCAGGACCCAGCCCGGGCTCGCCTTCTTTTCCTCTCCTGAGAATCCCCCTAAAAAGCGGCGAGGGCAGGAGAGCGCGGCATTCCCGCAGCAGTCAGCTCTCCCTGCCTTCCCCGCACTGCCCGGGAGCAGGGCGGAGAACAGGGAACATCCCTGTTCCCCCTTTCCCCGGGACCCCCCTTGGCTGCGCGGAGCCGAGAGCGATGCTTTTATCGTGCCTCTGCGTGAGCCAGACGGAAAGGTTGCGGCAAAGGTGGGAGGTGTTAATGATGGGTTGGCACAAGGCAGTGCTTATCTCTTTAAGAAATGGAAATGAGGTCTAATTAGCATATACTGGTTGCAATTAGCATATAAGTCCCGTTCGGGGACTTGGAGGAAGGAAAAGGACTAGGCAGCGACTTAATGGGATTTTATTAGGCGAAATTAGCCAGCGCTGAACAGTCATAAAAATATCTAAATTATTAGTAGCTCTGGCAATTTATTGTGAGTGCTTCCCGGACATGCTAATGTCTATTGGGTCTGCGTCATGCCTGCTAATCACAAAAACAAACTGAGGGACAAGAGTAATCTATCTGCTGTGCGTTGTTATGCTATTGTAGGCACAACGTGACAGCTTTATACGCGTGTGTATGTGCGTGTGTGGCGTGGTTCGAGGGGGCGTTTTTGCTAATGCCTTATGAGTTATGTAAATGGGATACGTTCGAGCAAAAATGACAAACTGGTCTCTACAGAAACAATCTCACCTATAATACAGGGGAGAGAAGAGGAGGCTGAAGCGTAGGGCTTTTGTTGAAGCAGAATGAAATGCAAACCCCCGATAGTCATGGCAATCACATGCATTCAGAGGCCAGAAGAAAAACCCTTCTGTGTAAGATGATGATCTGTAAAGACATAAAGGATATTTTAAAAAACCAACCTCACTCAAATATATGTATTTTTAACACATCCGTGGTTTCTTTCATCTCCACACAGGTTAGACACTCTTTTTAATGAGCACCTTCTCCAATATCCACTTAAAGTGAGGTCCAGTTATTGTCTCTCTCCAAATGTGATCAGCTGAGTGTGGGTGCTGTGAAAGTGAGGTGATGAAGAATCAACATTTTTAATTTATAATGAAAGGTCAGGCACACTGAACCAAGACAGGGTCTGATAGAAAGTTTGCTGCTCAGACAGGAAAAAACAACCCCATGATAAGAAAAATTACGAGACTCTCCCTAAGCTCCTTGCTCAGTGTTTGAAGCTATACATGGTTCCTGCAAGCCTTTTCTGTTGTATCAATGTAGGACTTCTGGGCTGGTCCAGCAGGGTCTTGGCTAACCAGCAGGTGTGGGTGTTCTGGCACTGAGAGTGGGATGACACCAAGGATTATCCTCTTAGTGTTTTTTATGAAATGAAGTGGAATTATTCCAAACGTTGCCAGGACCAGCATGAGCTCTCGACACTTGCTGGTGGCTGTGTTTTCACTGCAAGAAGGAACAAAGGAAAAGCAGGAGGAATGTTGAAATGCACCTTTTAGGGTCAGATTCTTTGTATTAATTTATAAGTGGTGCATTTTATCATGCTACATATGTAACTCCATAAAATTGTCAGATTTGTGTCAGGTTGGCAAAAGAATCATAGATGCTAATTTAACAGGAACTAGTCAGTTAAGAAACAAAACCAAAAGAAAACAACAACAAAAAAAAGAAGATAAAAGTAATCTTAAATGGTTAATATAGCTCACCTGGCCTCCTATTTTGGGAAAGGATTTGGAACAACTTCTGCATTTCATCTGTTTTGATATGTTCAGAGCATGGTGAGTGTCTCTGCAATGTTGACTGTGGTGCCTGATGAGGAGTCCAATTTACATATTCTCAATTTAATCTAAAGTAGGCGCTAATTGATTACTGCTGAATGTCAGCACGCTCTGATTATCTGCTCAAGATGCTCTGGAGAAGAAAAAAAACCTACAACCCCGAGGTGCAAGTGGGAAGGAGGCGTTCGAATTTAGTCTGCCACGTGTGCTGGTTTTGACTGGGGCAGAGTGAATTTTTTCCGTAGCAGCTCCTATGGGTCTGTGTTTGGGATTTGAGCTGGATCAGTGTAGGATAACACAGGGATGCTTTCGTTTCTGCCGAGCTCACACAGTCACAGCTTTTTCTGCTCCTCATCCCAACCCACCAGTGAGGAGGCTGAGGGTGCACAAGGAGTTGGGAGGGGACACTGCCAGGACAGCTGACCCCAGATGACCCAAGGGATATTCCAGAGCATATGGCATCCTGACCTGCATATAGAGCTGGGGGAAGAGGGAGAAAGGAGGAGGAGATACATTCAGAGTGGTGGTGTTTGTCTCCCCAAGTCACTATCACACATGATGCAGCCCTGCTCTCCCAGGCATGGCTGCCCATGGAAAGCAGGGAATGAATTCCTTGTTTCGCTTTGCTGGCACTCATGGCTTTTGCTTTACCTGTTAAACTGTATTTATCTCAACCTACATTTTTTCCGAGTTTTCTCATTTTTACACTTTCAATTCTCTCCTCCATCCCAGCACAGGGGGAGTGAGCAATTGGCTGTGTGGGGCATAGTTGCCATCTGGAGTTAAACCACAGCCCCATGGAAAGACTGTTTGCTCTTTTACTTGACATTATAGAAAGGTTTTAATTTTCCAGGCCTGAGGCTGTTGAGTGACTGCTGCTTTGCTGAGTCCTTCCAAAGCAAATGAGACAGATACTGAATTGACCTTGCTTTCTGACTGATTTTTCTCAAATAAGACATCTCTTCTACAGGGTTTTCCTGATCTTCTTCCAACCCTGTCCTTAACAGTTTCAGACTTCAACCCTGAACATCCTTTCCTTGACTTAGAAGGCATAGTATGAGGTCAGAGAAGGAAGCTCAGGTGGGCATTTAATATTCCATGCTGAATTTCAAGAGACGAGCCATTGAATCTCAGCAGTGTGTGATCCCTGAATCTGGGAGTGGGAGGAAAGCATTCTGTAGTTATTCCTACTCTGCATGCAGGTTGGGCCAAATCTCATATCTTTAAACCACAGACTCCTCTCTCATGGCTGGACAGCCTCTTCTTTGCAGACAGCAAGGACCATCTCTCACTACAGAGGTGTACAGTACTTATCATAATGAAACCTTGGCTGATGTAACACAACATTTCCAGACAGGTGCATTACAACTTTTTACTCTCATATTTTCTACAGTATTTTGAGACTCTTTTCTTCTGCTGAGATCTGAGCTTTTGGGGTTGGTTTGTTTATTTTGGTAAGCCTTCTTATCTGGGCACTGAGCCTAGCATTAATTTGTTTGTGTACTTTGTAGCATGCCCGGTTCTGTACCTGGAGATAGGCATCTATCTATTATTTACATAAATGCCTACACTCTGCATGTGAAATAAGTCACTATGAACAGAAATTTTAAATAGGTGAGTGAGATGCAGTGAGAAAATGCTCCCTTACTGTTTTCTTTTTCTTTCCTTTTTGTGCCTGGTTACAATTAAGTAGCAAATTGCTGCTTCTTTGAATCACGGTAGGTTTAATCAACAACACTGCAGCAAGGCCGTTTTTTCCTGGCTCAGTCTTGGTATGTGGGGCTATTTCCCCAGCAGAAGTACCTTCCAGTTTAGATCCTGTCATGCAGAAAGCCTTTTCTTCATGTATGCTCTCCCTCTGTGGTTTCCACGAGAGCTCTGCCCTCCAGCTTTTCCAATTCAGCATTCACGGTGTGAACTTGTGTGTTTGGGAAGCTGCCAGGGGATGGGGAGCTCAGGCAGCAGCCAGTGCCATGTGGAAGTGTTGTGTTTTTTATTTCCTTTGAGCAGTTAATCTCCATTAGATTGCCCAGCTCCTGTTATGCATCTCTGATACGGATAAAGGTCTGTGTAGCAAATGCTGTCATTAAGAAATTTCCCTTCCTGTTAGTGCTGCTTATTAAGGTCTGAATGCTTGAACACTTTAGATATGTCAAGTAGTGGATCTAAAAAATTTAATTTTGTTTTTAATCCTGCAGCACTTCATCTTCCTCCCACAGATGCATTTCTGATTACATTTTGGTCTATCCCAAACACTTGCCTGCCTGCTTCCAGCTCCTTCCAGTTTCTCCTAGATGGGGAAACAACCCATATGGGGAACAGCCTATATTGTCCAGTGCCCAGCAGAAGTCTTGTTGCATCACAAAGTCCAACAAAGTCAGTCTTTATCCTGCCCAAAGTTGTCCCATAAATCTTCCCAGTGGTAGGTTTTGCACCCTGTACTTCACTGCCTGCTCATCCCCTGCCATTCAGCTTCCCAGCTCCCTGTTACACTGAGATATGTCCATGGCACTGTGCCCTGGATGGCCGAGGGAGCTGCTCCCTCCCCTCACTGTCCTGGACAGCAGGGCTGGGCTTTCCACTGGGGAAATGGAATGCAGACATGCCTCCAAAAGCCTTGTCCTTGTCCCCATACAGCTCAGCAGCTGAGCCAGCCCTCACAAGGAAGGAACACTTCCACATTAGTTGCAGACTGTGGTCCCAATCTGTCCCCCAAGTAACCCAAAGTCAAAAGCAGCCAGAGCAGGGGGAGCAAGGAGCAAAAGTAAAGGCTTGGTAGTATTTCCCAAGCATTTCTCTCTTTCTCTCCCCATCCTCAACTCTGTTTCTGCCCTCTGGAATCACCTGCCCCCCCATTTGGGACCTATGTCTTCAGAGTGACTCCACAGAAGGAAGTGCTGGCCTGGGCAGAGTGGCTGAGTGGCCTGGAGGGGCCCTTGTTCTTCCCCAGCAATCCCAGCTGTGAGCAGCATGTACAAGTCCCACATCACTGGGCACTTCTCAAATTCAGCAGAAAGGTGCAAGGCATTCTCTGAAGTTATTTGCATACTCTCCTTCTGAGGCTTATTCCCCTTCAGCAGGGACACCTAACCAAGCCCTCTATGGATCAGGGCTCAGCCTTGACAGGCAGGGGAGGAGCTCCACTTGGCCTGGATGTTCATTCAGGCAGGAAGGTCTTCCTACCTCTCTCCATTTCCTCCCTCTGGCAGGGGAATGAGACACCTCGTGCTCCAAGAGCAGCTCCCAGCTTTCCTTTATTTTCATTTTCCCCTTTGTTTCAGTCCCTCTTCTCTGTCATTGTCTATCATTTGCCCACTACCCATGCACAAGGCTGCCCTTCCCTCGGCCTCCTCAACTCTCCTTCTTCCCTTTGGAGTTCCAGACACCCTGTGCCCTGTGCCTCCCCAAAATCCCTTTTCCTGTTTGGAACCCTTTTTTCTTACAGCAATCTGTCAGCTAGGCCTTCATTTTGAAAGCAAATCAAAGACAGTGTGTTGTGAGAAAATGGAGAAGCGGTGAAATAACTGGGGATAGGAGAAGTCTGGGATTAGAAAACCCCCATTTTGTTCTCTCTTTTTTTTTCCTGGTTTTGGCACAGGTAGTGCCAGAGCTGTAAGCTGTATAAATTCTTCTTTTCTTATCCAAGGAAAGGCCAGTTCCTGTTTTATCACAGAGGAAAATCATTCCAGCAAAAATGGGAGCATGCTATATATTTTGATTGTAAAAATGCTGCATTAGAGGAACTCATACAAATTTCAAGGCTGAGCTGAAGATTTCAACAAAAATACAAGGCAGCAATTGCTGGAAATCATAATTAATAATTAGTTATTATCCTATAACTATCACAATAATTAATGTGCAGTGTTTCGCTTCACCGCTTTTTTTCAAAATATTTGATTATTTCTGCCTTCGCGGTGAGAATTTCAGGTGCTGAAAATGAGTTGCTTTGCACCAGTAGATCTCCTGAATATGCAATGAAGAAACCTGCAGCAGGCAGAGCCCCAGCCAAGGCAGGAGATGAGACGGTGAGCTGGGAAACAAAGGTGAAGGAGAGAGGCAGTGAAAGCAGAGTGTTTCATACAATAGCTAAAATACAAACCTCTGGAGACTTACAGATATTGCATGAACATCAATTTCTCATGCCCATTGTCTGAGCAGTGTTAGTGCATGCAGGACTGCCGGCCCCCCTTCCTCTGGGCATCATGGCAAATCAGGAAATAGCATAATTGAATCAGCTCCAGCACATGACAGGGCTTAAAACCCACCCAGAGGAGGCTCTGAAATGACCACACATCCCAGGCACCTTGGCATCCTCCCCTGCCAAATCACTGCTGTGAGGGAAACAAGCAAG
Source organism: Argya squamiceps (assembly GCA_037834095.1). NCBI lineage: Eukaryota > Metazoa > Chordata > Aves > Passeriformes > Leiothrichidae > Argya > Argya squamiceps. The sequence continues at coordinate 107,691,562 of JBBMKD010000001.1, forward strand.
ATTTAAGCCATGGCAGGAGACGGTCCAGTCGTGGATTTCATTAGTGGTCTCTCTGGCCATCTGTGAGACTTTATGACCAAGAAGCTAGATGAGTCTGCTTCTAGAAGCTTCTTTAGAGAAAAGACAGCTGGAAAAGATGCAAGTCATAATGCTGCTTGCGGAGAGTTTGTTTTGAATTTAGGAACAAGACAAAGTGCCAGTAGTCCGCCACTGAGATAACGCACCAGGGTCAGAACATGCTGCTGCAGGTCGGAGAGGTACCATTCCCATTCCTCTCTCCCTCCCCTTTCACCCCTACATAAAAGTTGACAATTAGTTTTTACTGCACATACATGAAGGGAGATACATGCTTTGGCCTCTCTGTGAGAGCAATAATTCTCTTAAATTGATGTGTCAGCGAACTAAAACTCAATATTTTTTTTTCACACGGTGTATTTTGCAGTCAGAGGACCTTCACTAATCGGAATAAAGCAATTTGGCTCCCTGTCATTGCTCACTGAAAACATATGAGCTGGTTGGCACATATGGCCTCCTAGATTTATCAGTGTCTCCCATCTAGTGCATGGGAGGTTCAGGGCTGCAACTAAGAGAGGAGTGAATTTTTATGAATGCTTTTTCCCCTCCCTGAGAATTCCCAGAGCTAGATTTATTCCTTAGTTTCAGAAATATTTTATTTATTATCCATAGCCCATATCCTCTTAAGGTCAAATCAAAGTCGTATTTTACATTTTTTTATTTGCATTACTATGTCTTCATGGCTTTGTTCATGGAAATAAAAAGCGCAACAATCCAAAATTTGGGAGAATTACTGTTCCCATAGCTCTTCTTCCCTGTTGTTTTTTTTTCCTGAAAGTGCTGCAATGTGAATGTACACAGCTGTCCTTCCAGCGAGACCAGTGTAAAATGGATTTGCTGCATCTTGCATCAGGTTCATGAGAGGCCAGCTGTGGTGTCATGTCTTTGTCATGGTGTCCCCAAGGAAGTCTTCACCTCGCTCCCAGCTGAGCTGGTGCCATTTCCACTGATGCTGTGCTGGGGGAGATGGGATAGGCATGTTTTAACAGTCAGCCTTTGCAGCTTGATTACACCAGAATATGCCCTTTTGCCTCTCTGACTCTGTGCCTTGTAGTCCCCACACTCTCCTCCCACAGCTCCAGGGATTGCTCTTTGCCAGCTCTTGAACTTGTGCTTTAGCCTAGAGGAACTTGTCTCAGCCTTCAGATAATGTGAACCACAAAACCTTGCTGGGATCCCACTGCAAACACCTCATCACACCTCTGGTAACAAAGAAAAGAGTGTTCTGCATGGGGTATGGCAAGGTGTTAGTGCACCATTTACTTCAAAGCTGTGCCAAGGAGAATGATTGGGGTTGGAGAACTGTTTGAGTGTCCAGGCAGCTCTTCCAGTGTCCATGGCAGAAGGGGCAGCCCACTCAGGGACAGCCTTCAGTGGGGACAAGGAGTGTGGTTGGATTCCCTCCTGACCTTGGGCACAGCCTGGCATGAGGCTGGGACTGTGCTGTTGGTAGCACCACAGTGACAATCCTATGTCTATGGTGACAGAATCCAAGGCCTTGTTCCTGTCCTCTGTAAATGACCTTAGGATCAGATGGGACCTAAATCACAAGCAGTTCTTCAATGGGAACCAGGAGGAGATACTTTGATAGTGGATGAAAAAGGTTTGCAATGTATGTGTATGAGGAGTTCATTTCTTGCTGACTACCCTCCTAAAACGCCCTCTTCTCTTTGCCATTCTCACCTGAAATCAGAAGTATTTTGAGGGCTGGCTGCCTGGCTGGTTTGGCAAGAGGCACACGGGCACTGCTGTCTGGTTATGGACTTCTGCTTGCCCACAAGAGGACATCAGCTGACTCCTGATCCATGCAGGAGGCTTAACCATCCAGGCCAAGCCTTCAGCTAGGATACACCAGTCTGGAGATTGGCAGCTTGATCTTTTCCACACATGAGACACAACATCTGTGCTTGAGACAGAAAGGGTCGGTTCTGTGCCTTCCTTTCAGCCTTTCCCTGGAGCTGACCTGCTGGTCTCAGCAGCTGGGGGAGGACATGCTATTTCTGCCTTCTCCTTCTTTTATTCCCATCTACCCTTGGCATGTGGTGGAGGGAACACTAAGAATATTGGTTAATAACCAGAGAAAAATATCTCAAGCCTTTGTAAGTCCATTTCCTCTTTTAATCACACATTCTCTAATGAGCTGTATTTTTCTTACTTATCATTTCCTTTGTTCATGCCCATTACAGAGTTACTCACAATTTTAGCTCAAACAATACCTATTAAATAAGGGGATAGTATTAAGTGCATCAGCACAAGGAGGGGAAGCTGATTTTAAAAACGAAAAGTACTGCTTGATTTCCACTTTCAAAGCATTTAATTTCACCTGGTCCACACTTTTAATATTTTCCAATAAAATAACTAGATGGGGGCACATTAAAATGGTCTCAGTTGAGCTGTTTTAATAAAAAGAGAAAGTTTAAAGAGCTCGGCCATGGATGAAAAGCTATTTAAAACAGACAGGTTGGGTATTTCTGGCATGGATGCATGAGGTATCTATCTCCACCTCTAATTAAAAGGTCTGTATTGTTCAGTTCTACAGCACTCCACACGACAGACATATGAAACACCCAAGAGACCACCACATTGTCCTGTGCTGCACCTCACTCTCAGCATGGCCTCATACATACATGCCCAATTTATCCTGCCTGTGCGCCTTGGAAACTTGGGGTTTGGATCTTTGTGCCTCACAGTCCCATCAGCCTGGCAGGGTGCTCACAGCTTTTGGAAGTGAATTATTCCAGGTAACAAGAGTTCCTGGAAAGATGACACAATCTTCTGCAGCACAGGTAGACCTACAGAGTCCAGAACTGAGAACAGAATTAATGGTATGAAGAAAACTTGCTTTGTTCTGCATCATTCCCTGCAAAATGTTCCCACTGGCATTTCAGGGGGATTTACACCAAGGAAAAAGCAACTGGGTGCTTTTCCTGCAGTTGTTGGCCTACCAGAACTACCAGGGAAATGGACTTGCTTGAATGGGGAGGTATCTCTCCTTATCTATCTGAGCAATTCCCAGTCTGTGGAAATCTGGTAAAACTAAAGGCAAAAGGGCTATCCAATTGGTGAATACACTGAAAACCCACACAAAACACTCACTCATCAGCCTTGGTGTGAACTGTGACTTACAATGCCTCAATCCTGTATTTGTAAGCTATGAAACATCTAGAATGTTCTCTGACAACTCTCATATTCTGAAGAAAGGGAAAGCAAAAAAATTTTCTTTTTTTCTTTTTGAAAACCTGGCTTAAACAGGGTGTATATAATGAAGAGTTTTCCATTTTGCCATGCACAACTGTTGTGTACCAACAGGAGAATGGTGTACATCCTGTTTTGTATGTCTCAAAGTGCAGAGCCACAGGTTTTGCTGAATTTGGCTAGGGAGAGAAATGAGTATAAACCATTTAGGATGGAATTCCCTTAAGAATCCAGCAGCGAATACATTTTCTTCAAGGGTTTCTTATTGAGGGATAGCCCCCAAAAGGATCATTCTTCTGCTATGTAAACATCCAATGCAAACCATGATGCTGTTTGCAGGTGACAACACATCCATTTTGCAACTGCACAGAAACTGTATTAGTATCCCTATAAAATGTATTTACTGTCTACAAGGAATACTCAGATGGCAAAAGCAGCATTAAAATTCTTCGTGCACAAAAGAACTAATTAATTCTGACATCAAATAAGGAGTGTGGGAAGTTAATTGTTCTAAACCCCATTTCACAGCTAGGTGTAGGAGCAAGTAGGACTGGGTGCATAAGTGATATTATGGAAAGAATGGTCAAGTGACTTGTGTGACATTCAATAACCAAGGGAGCAGCAGAGGCATGGATTTATCCAGTTTCAGATTCCAGGTTGATCTTCTGTTTATTAGATCATATTAGATCTTGAAGGCTTTGTGGATATTGGCGTGCTTTTATTGGCCATTTTCACTGCATTTTATTTCCCCATGGTTTTCAATCTTATACTTTAAGGCCAACATTTGTTGTCAAAGATTATAACAATGTACAACAGATTACATTTTAATGGAGGATTCTGAAATAATGAAGTACATTTTCCTCTCTGACCCTAGTCTCATTGCATCCAGTGTGATCTCCTCCAGGACAAGGACACTGGAAATGTTAACAGACAAAATGCTCTTGAGATTTGAACCACACCACCAAGCAGCAGTGCCAGACACCTTTTTCTGTGTTTGCATCTCTGAGGAGAGCTGCACTGCTGCAGAAACTGTGAGAAAATATCTTTGAAAGGGATGCAGGAGGGAGTGGAGGGAGAGGAAAGGCAGAATCAAAGAATGGTTGAATCAGGAAGGTACTTCTAGAGTGTGGCTAGTCCTACCCCCTTGGTCACAGAACGTCACTTACAGCAAGTTGCTCAGAGAATGTCCAGTCAGGTATGAAATATCTGCAGAAATGGAGACACCACACTCTCTGGACAACCTGCTGCATGGTCAAATACTCTTACAGTAAATTTTTTTTATTATGTTTAAATGGAATTTCTCTCTTGTCCACATTATCATACAACCCTTCCTTGCCATCCTGTTCCACCACTTCTTCACTCTCCCACCTCACTCTACAGCAGGTTGACCAGCCTGTTGACAAATCTTCTTTGTCCCACTTGATCAGCTCTTCCTACCAGTCCTTGATGCTCAAAGAGAGCCCCATAATGATAAAAGCTGAATATCTGCTGTTGCTGTTATCTGCACAACCAGATATTGACACACTGAATCTGTTTTTTTCTTTTCAAGTCCTTCCCCATCACTGGCAAGGTTGAAGACAAAACCAATTTAATACACTGTAGGTTTGCCTGGGTATACACTGGTGGGACACAGCACTTTACCTGAGTCTATTGAGGCTTAGCAGGGGACCTGGGTGGTGTCCAGTGTGAAATGGCAGCTGAAGTGGGAGGATGCTTCTTGTGTTTTTCTTTTGCATGATATGAAATAAACAATCTCAGAAACTCTGTCAAGACAGTCTCTGAGTTTGGGAGTCTTTTTTCTCTTGTCATTTCGCTTGCTGAAGAGAATCTACTACAAAACAACCAATGTCAATATCCATAACTCTTGAATTTTCCAAGGCAGCCTCTTCTCCATCTGGCACTGCCTCATGCTGCTTACTTTGAGATCTCATGAAACCAGGCTTGCGGGTGGTATGATTGTTCCTTGAGATGCAACATTAGGGAGGGCACCATCCCCTCCTGTACTTGCTGCATACTCCTTGTTGCCTTAGTTCTTTGCTCCATTTAGTGATGTGAAAGGTAGGAATGGAAGCGCTTTGAACAAGTCCCAGGGGCCTCATAACAGAAAAAAGAATATATCTGAGGAAAGGGAGAGTATCTGAGAAGAGAGGAGTTATCAGCATGAGAGACCTCAAGCTGAGTGACTGAGAGTTGACATTCCTTCTATTTATTTATAAAATTTGTAACTGTGAAAATTAGCCTTAGAAGCTGTAGCCCCATTACTGTTAGTTTTATCGTCCTTCTAAGACATACCCTGAGGCATTCCTAGAGATTGAATCCTACTGTACTTTGCAATAAGCCCATAATTGATTATGCTATGGAGCTTTAATATGGGTTGAGAAATGGAATCCAGAGTAAATACATTCAGAATTTTGCTAGCAGACTAAATTTAAAACTGGTTTTCTGAACTTACCAGGATTATTCCTTCTCAGTTCATGATTTAATTTGAACTAGCCACCCTGAGAGGTGCAGTGTGTCTGGACTATCTGCTTGCTGGGCTTCTCTAAAGAAGTTTATCCTGGACACTTCACCTGTGAATTTGTAAGGATAAGATTAGATCCTAACATTATTCAGTAGAGGACACTTTAGGTTCCACTTAGTGCTTTCTTCAGTAAAGTCTGTCAACAATTTCATCACACACTAATTTGATTTCTTTCATTTCTGAAAAACAAGCATATTAAACAATATTCAAGGGAGAAATTAATTTGGTGGTGGTGGTCATTTGTCATTGTATTTCTCAATTTTAAAATACAGTCCATGTAACCTTCTAAACTTCCTTTTGTTTTTCCTGGTCCGCATGTTAGATGAAAACTTATCCTTTCAAAAAAAAGTTTGTTCATTTTGCGCAAAAATTGAGGAATGAGGTATTGGGCTCTTTCTGTTTCATTAGAAAGGTTCCCCTTTCCTTTCCTCAGGTGCTAAGGACCATGTAATTTTCTTAGATATGCAGGTGGCTCCTGCTGACTGTAGCTAATTACAGAGATTAAAGTGGGCCAACTTGTAGACCTGATAGAAGCTGAAGTTTCTTAAAACACATCATTTGCTTCCTAGGATGCATCCTAAACAAGTAAATCCTATGATGTTGGTACAAGCAAAAGGAATTTTGTTCAGAAAATACAGAATTAGCACTGTTTTCTGACCATTTTAAATCCTGGATTTGTTTCTGGACCATAAGTCCCTACAGAAAAATTTGCTTGTGAGATTCAGACTTCTGAGTTGGTTTGAGGTGGAAAGGTTTTGATTCACAACATGTTTTTATTCAAAACTCTCCTCATGAAACAGTGCTATTGTCTCTGTGTGGTCCTCAGGGAAAAAATAATTTGTTTCATATTTCCCACTGAAAAGAACTCTCTCTCCCTTTCTCTTTTTCTTTCTCTTCTCATCGATAGCTACAAAATTGGTCAATTTCCTCAGAGCCACTACACCACTGGGTCTGCTCCATTAAGAAATCATACACCAGGATTGGGTGTTCCTATGGATAATGTGCTAATTCTGGTGAAGTCTCCTTTCACATGTTCTTACCAAATGTTATGATACTGTACTTTTGTTTTCTCTGACCAAGTAAGTGGAACAAATGTGAGGTAAAGAGACAAAAATCTGTCACGCCAAATTGGAGAGAGATGCAATGAAAGAGCAAAATTATTTGGTGGTTTGAGCTCTTCCTCCCTCATCTCCACTGTAAAAGGGCACATGATATCTTTGACACACAATGTTTGCAGCTGCACATAGGTCAAGATGAAGCAAAAGTCACAGGTCATGAGGTGTACATGAACAAAAACCCTTTAACTTAAGCTTCTTTAGCAAGCATATTTTATTTGGATCAAGCTTTGAATCAACTGTCAGGTTAAATTTAAAGAAAAGGGAATATTTTGTAAATTTTTTGAAGACCTGTTCCTCCTAACACTGACCTTGATCAAATTCTAGAAATGCATGCTTAATGTTATGCAATAAACTTAAATTTTAACATTATCCTTTCTCACCTTTTATCTGCACTTTCATTGCTCCAGGGAGACCTTGCATGTAAACTACCTAATTTTTGCTCTGGCACTGGGAGGTACCTACCTCTGCATACAATAGCTCTCTGTAAAGCTTTGATATACATACAAAAATGTTTATCCCCATTTGAAAACACCACTTAGAGCTGTTGGAAACAGGAGTAGATTATATCATCATTAAAACCTGAGGTTTTCACGTCTGTTAAGGGAGGTTTTGTTTCTGCTGTAAAGGAGGGTTGAGGCAGAGCTTCTGGCGGGAAGGGCTTGGTGGTGTGAGCAAATGTAGACCGAAATTTAACATCATTGTCATCTGTTTTGTATGGAGGGAGAACTTGGATTTGGAGGGCAGAGCCTAGCAAAACTGCTCCTTGTAAACTATAATGCTTTGTTGGGTAGAGAGACAAAACTGCTTGGAGGTGAGGCATCAGTGATGTGCTGTGAACCACTCAAGAAATGGAGCTGACATTCTCTAGGACAAGTCTCTCCTGGTTTCTTTCGTACAGACCCATTTTAACTTTCCAAAAAATCTAGTTACCACCCCTTGTAGTGATCAGAATCCTTGCCTGATGGTGTTGATACCTGTTACCAAAGTGGACAGTCTTCCACTTTTCCCCACTGTCCTTCTGGCACAAAATGAAACAGGAATGATCCCCAGCAGTTGTTGTCTTGGCAATGTGTTTGTGGAGGATGGTGACTCCCTACCTTGCAAAACTCACACAAGGACAAGAAACTCTTAATAGGCTGACAGACTGTACTGCTGTTCCCTGTGAGAAGCACTCTCAGACCTCAGGAGCTACATGCACACACTGGGTTATCTGTGTGCAAGTATGTGTGCATGTCTGTCTTTAAAATGCACCAATATGGAGGGGCTGTGAGTAGATTCTACTCCTTGATATGTTTTCACGGGCATCTCCAAGGACTGTCAGCATCTTCTCTAGCATTAAAGAGATTTCTTGATTTTGAAAGAGAGGATTTACTGCTAAGAACTTTGATTCTCATTCTCATTTGTAACCTGACATATTTCCCCTCCCCTTATTTGCTTGCAGTGGGAAAACAAACCTGATGAAAAAGCCTGTGTTAGAATGACATCATCCCCCCACCCCCATACATCTTATTGTAATACATCAGAGTATTTATGAGGTCTTTATTAGACAGGACAAATTTATTTTTCATTTGTGCTAAATTGTTTATGCCCTTTTAAAGTGCAGTGTATCCTCAGCATTGGGATTTCGGTTATCTGCCTGACAATGATGAAGTGTTATGTTCTAACAAGTGCATTAAGAGCTTGTCCTGGTGCATATTCTGTGCTATTTGTGAAATGACAGTGATAAGGAGAGACAGACAGACATGGAATGGATAAGGTGTATGTATATTTGAATTTTTAGTAAACTCAAGCCAGTTCAAATTGGTTGTGACCATTGATTATTGTCTTCTTTGAAAAAACTAGAATCCCCAAAGGAGTTTCCTCCCGCTTAGATGATTAAATTGGGGTCATATTTGCAAAAGAACTCATTGCCAATTTACAAATTGTGCTTATGAAGATCTGCTTGCTGATTTTGGTGCCTGGGTGACAGCTGATTGATCCAAGAGAGGGCTGCTACCAGCCCTATTTCTAATAAAATTATTACTTTACTAGCAAGGAGCTTCTAATTAGTATGCAGAGTCTGGAGTGAATTCATTCATGTTAGGCATGCTGGTCATGTTCCTGGGTTTGTGTGTTCTGGCTAGCCTCTGGCTAGCCTGGGAATGCAGGAGGTGCCTTGCCAGCATGCTGCAGCTATTCCAAGGGAATATGTAGGAGTAATTAAGAAAAGCCTCTGACTGCACCAGCAGGATTTGTGCCATTCCAAGCTTCTCGTGCTGGATGAAAAGTCACTCACCACAGAGGCCAAGAGTTCAGCAAAGGGCTGGGGGCTGGGGGATACCTTCCTGGGCAGGAGAGGGCAGCTCAACCCTGCCTATACCCTAAAGTCCAGGCCAGCCATAGCAGGGGAGCTCCTTGGGAAGGGGCAGGGCTGTATCCAAGCTCCCAAGTCTCAGGAGGCATCACACAACACAGGTGGGAGGAAAAAAATACTGCTGTGTGCCAGTTCTGCAGTGTCTGCCCTGCTAATGCTGCTCATGAATATTTCTTCCTTTGGGAGGTAGAGGAAAACCTCTTTGCTTCCTGAGGAATTTCCACTTTGTCTCCCTCAGGAAAATGAGCCCTCTTTAACTCAGGGACAAGGATGGCAGCAAAAAAAGTCTGTGAACTGTAGTCCTGTGGCCACTTGAAGTTCTCAGCTTAGCTGGTCTTGACTGATGGATCAGATCTGATTTAAAATAAGAGAATAAGTAGCTATTGATGTTTCTCAGCTATATTTTTTTTTCTCTCAAGCCTTCCAAGAAACAAGGCTATTTTGAATCTTTTCTCCATGTTAATGAATACAGCCTCAGGATTTTTTCTCACCCAGTTCCACACTCTGCCTTATCATCATATTAGAGAGTGGCACAGCATGGAGAAGAAGTAGAAGAAATCTCACTATATGAAGAACACGACAGGAGAATGACACAGGCTAGAAGATGTCTATCAAATCAGCTCGTTGTCACAGAGGGAGAAGGGACACACATGGCCACTAATCTGAGGAAAAATAGATGTGATTTCCCACTCTGATAGAACGCTTGTATTTTGGGTTTTTTCAGCAAACACTCCGTGGTTGCAGGGAAATTTGTTTGGATTTACAGCAGAGGAAGGAGGAGAAGAGTAGAGGCCGTTGTGCTTAAAACTCATCTGACTAGGAAATACAGCTATTGATCAGATATACTCTCAGATACTCTTTTTTTTTTGCTAGATTTTGCCTTTTCCTTCTCTGCACGTAATTTTTTTCCTGAAGTGAGCCAAAAGAAACCTCCTGACCAGCTGAGAACACAGTGTCATGCACACCCAGGTGACTTTCCCTGGACCCATGTTACAGGGTCTGTGCTATTCATGAAGCTGCAGGTAGAAAGAGTCAAGCCTATCCTGCCTTCCCAGCTCTTGTGTCCAAACTATGAAGGGAAAACAGCAGCAAAAGGGGGGAGGTCTCTTTCAAAAACCTCACCAGAAATCCAGATTTTTTTAGCCATCAGCCTGGTAGAGAATTAATGCCAGCTTGTGATTACTTAGGGTATTGTATTTATGGCAAAGTGACACGTGAAGCAGGACTTGACACCTCTGAGTTTGTCAGTAAGATAACTGAGATCCTTAAGAGCTCTGTTGGCTGAACTGTGGAGTCATCATCCTCCCGATTTCCTGTGGAGAGCTGGGATGGGGATCTGATGCCCTGAAGAGGACACCTCGTGTCTTACCACGTTGGAGTCTGGAAATTCTGCCTTTAAGCTGCCTTGGCAGAATCTCATGTGGCCAGAGCATAATTGAAAAATTTGGTTCCAGGGCAAATTTGAAAATTAAACAAGGACTTGAGGGAGTGGCCCCTATGGAAACCATGTCAATGAAAAAACAGCATCAGAGGATTTCAATGATGTTTGTATAAGGAGGATAATGTTTGCTTGATTCTTGCAGGCTTTAACTGTCTGTCATCCTTCTGCAGAAAAGCAACAGAAACTAATTGAAAGAAACCAAAACCAAATAGAAGTGTGATGAGTTATTTGAAATTTGAAATTCGAGTTATATGGCACAGTTTTGATAGGCTACACCATGTCACATGGAAGATTTCTGTTTGTTATTGGAGCAGTGCAATTTTTAGAAGATAATTTCCATTGCAGACTTAGTTTGCCTGCTGAGAACTCGTTGTTGGAAGAGAGGTATGTTAAAAATGAGCAAAAGTGGTAGATTTCTATTCTAAGATTTCTAATTTCTTTTTAACTCAAGCTACTAGCAAAGCTTTGAGGTGATTCAGTTAAAAGAATTAAAGACAGTTTTTTCCTGGTTGCAGTTCCTTTAACTTAGAGGGACCACACAACACCATGTTCCCAAGGGAGTCACACAACAGTCTGTTGTTTGCCAAACTTCCAAGCCCTTTTCAGACTCTAAGCATCAATTCTCTCAGATATTTCTCAAGGTGCTACCATCAGCAGTTCTATGTCCATCTCTGAGGTTTTCTTTCTGTTTCTTTCTTTTTTTTCTCTCTGTATTTGTACCTTTTCCTTTCTCTCAGGCATTTGTGTACATAGAGCCACAGAGCCCTCTCTTAAAACTACACCCAGCACATTCCATCCTTCCATGCAACTGAGACTTCTTATAAGCTCCATACATTTTCATTTGGGCCTTGACGTGAGCCCATATTTTTGGATGGAGGGTGCTATTGCTTCAGCAAGTTAATTTAATAAAAGAGATGATGGCTTCTCACACCTTAAATGAAGGGTAGATGCTTCATCCGAACATGTTTAATCCAACAGAATGCCATTGCAATTCTAAATATATTTTCTGATGCTTAAATTGAAGATGGAGATTACCTCTCATTCCCTGGAAGTGCAGTGTCTGGGACAAGGGGACCTCGGTCCTGTTTGGAGTACACAGCTGCTCTTTGTACCACTGCACAATGTGAATGGTGATAATGCATTCTGAAATGTTTTTCCAAGTAGAGACTGGAACACACAGTCCTTTCAAAGGAGAAAGCCTTTGTGACTGTGCTTCATGCCTATTCTCCACAAGCCTGAACTCAGAAGGCAGATGGAAAAAATGTCAGAAATTCCCAACGGAGAAAACCTTATATGAAGAAGAGCAAAATGTTAAAGAGGCAGTGGGAGAAGTTTTATAGCAGGAGCCTCCATTTCCACTCAGGCAACACTGAGGGCTGACCCCCACCAGCTGCAACTGCAAAATCCAGCTGCAACTTTTCCTAGTCCTCTTTGAAGAGATCACTTGCAACACTGTTGTGCCTTTGCAGGGCCGTGCGTCACTGAGCTACGGTGAGCATTTTCCAGGATTAACTCTGCTCTGCTCCTCAATTGGTTTCAACGGGTTTAGCAAGCCTTTTTTTAGCCAGCGTGGAGAAGCTAATGCTCTTACTTCTCAAGCTTTTTAAAAAGTGCACGAAGCCAGATCATCCCCTCCCAGTTTTGCCACAGAAGGGGATGTAGCCAGCTGAAAGCCTCCAAAGATAGTTTGAAATCTTTTTGAGGAAAGGGGATGGGGCTTAAGAGACCTCAGCTCTCAGCCTCCTCGTCCTCAACACTGCAGTCTAGATGAAGGGTTCTGTCAAATCCCAGAGAATTGCACAGGACTGTCCCATTCCCTGGAAATGTGGGGGCAAGTAGAGCAGAAAAAAGCATGATTCACAGTGAAACAAATTTCCTGTGTGGACTGCCTTGCATTCAAAACATTTAGGAAGACCTTGCCAAGAGCAGATTATAAGTCAACCCCAACCTTCTCACAGATCTGAGTTTCCTAGAAGCTTGTGTGAATGGCAGGCTGATTGTTGTGACTGACAAATCATTCATGCTGGGCTCTGTGCAGAAGGACAAGCCTCCTACAGCTATGTAGACTGCAATATTTTACTGTACTAAGGTGATGGACAACATTCAGCATTTTTCTGCTCCTGCCTGTCTCAGATGACCACTTGAAGACGGGGTGAGAGAGGAGAAGCCCCTTGGATTGCAGCAGGCACTTTGGTGGGGAATGCCTGAGAGACACATTCCTGTCCTGCACCAAAGCTGTGTGCTCCTTCTGCAGAGTGGGACAGAGAGAAGGCCTTCTGGATCCTGTTCTGGTGCTTTATTCATGGATAAAAGGTGGAGTTATTTGTTTGGGTGGCTTCAGTGAAACTGTTGCTAAACACACTTTATTTCTTAAGAGTTGAAAGGAGTCAGGCACAGCTCTGCTAGGCACAGTACAAGGACCCTCAGGAGTTGCTCTGAAAAGCTCACGAGATAAATGAGGTTCATGTGAAGTTGGGGTGTTTCTTTTTTTTTATTTTGAGATTTTTTTGAGTGTGTTCTGAGGCCCTTGAAGAGTAAGAGGTAATTTGTGTCCCCTCACAGGAGACAGAGCAAAAGCACATTCAGAGGGGAACAATTTTGTTTCCAAAGCTATACTCCTCACCAGGGGCACTACTGAACTGGGTAATTCAAAAATTTCTGCAGGAAGAGGGGGAATCACAACTGGCTGTAGCCAGTCATCAGTAGAAACAATTTTCTAAGGTCAGCTTGGCTTGTATGTAATTTTAACTGCCACGAAGGTTTGGAGGAAGACTGGATGACTCATCACACCTCTTTACCCCTTTTTAGGCAAAAACCCCTTAATGGCTAGTTTAGGAGCTAAGTAATGACTGCTTATATAACCTTGTTAAGTACATAGCAGAGCTATGGAAAATGGCTTTTCATTTTGGCTTTCCACTGACTCAGAGATTTTGTGTTTGTCAAATCAGGCTATTACATAGCAGCAATGGAAGAACTAATGTAAACTAATTTTGAACTGCTGGAGCAGCTGGTCTTCCTGTTTTCCTGCTGCAGGCTGGTCACACCAAGCTCTCTGTGCTGACCTGTTCTAGGGGGAGTAGAATTGTGTTTTCATGAGTGCTAGGCTAATCTCAGATGGAGGCTTGAATCCCTGTGAAGAGTCCAACATGTGTACAGAATCTGATTGGTCTGCAAAATGGAAAGGGCAGAATTCTCCAGATGCAATTTTGTTAGAAAACATCTGCTGAAAGAATTTGTTGGGTGGTTTTTTAATCTGAACTAGAAAAAAATTTTAAATATTCCCCTATTTAATAACTTCTGTTCTTTGTGTGTTTGGTGATTGTGGTTTCTTGACATCCAAGTGTAGGTTTATCTTTTCCATTATCCCAACAGGAGGAAGAGTGAGTCACATGAGCTGAATGAAACTTTTCTGCAAAGCCCAGATAGCTCAGAGAATTCAACTGAAGGCTGGGTATTGGGCTTAGGACTGTAGAAGGGTTTGATGGAAGGTTTGCTATTTCAGGATTATTCCAGGTTGCAACTTTTCAGAAAGGAGCAGAACTGAGCACAGAGCAGCTTTGAATCTGGAAGTCCATTGTCAGAATTTTGTCTGTTTAAATACAAGGGACGCTGGAGAAAAACTGATGTGATTTTCTGCATGTGAAACTGCCTCAGGCCTCCCTGCTCCAGAGCAGAGTCTCATGGATAGAGGTGCACATTCCCCTCTGCACTGTGAGCTTCTGAGTATTGTCACACACAGATACACACAAAAACACATATATAAAATATCTTGCCATACACCCAAAAGAAAAAAAAAACGTATATTTTTAACTGATAAAAGACTAAATAGCCTCATTGGAAAGCCCAGAGTCCTCCACCTGGCTGTAAGTAACTGCTTGGTACCAAGGGAAGTGATCCATTTGTCCCACACCTGTGGATCATCCTTTCCTTGCAGCCCAACCACTGCCTGCTCCATCACAGCTGGGGTCTCCTCCTCACCCAGATTTACTCCTTGAACATGTGACAAGACCAGCACTCAAATGAGAGAGGGAGAGGTGTCAGAAGCATGGGTTTTGTTCACCTGCATGTAGAATTCCTGCCAAAACTATGGATTTTAGGCTAGAGACTTTCAGTGACATTTTCTGCCCCCAGTACTGCCAGCAGCAGGAGTAGCTGCTGCCAACAGCAGTGGCAGACCCCAAATATTTATTGGGCCATTTAGCACTTTGAAGAGGTTCTGTCATGCACAGTGGAAGTTGGAAACCCCACAGTTTCAATGTTCATTACTTTTTCCCATGATTAGTACCTCAGAAAATTTCTCAAGCTGCTTCCCCATCAAAACAGGGGCACCTTCCTTTGCATGGATGGCTCATGAAAGATCCACAGCCTCCCCAGCAGCACTGGGGTATGGAGAAGGATATTGCTGGAGAAAATCTGGATTTCCTCTCATTTTCATTTTCATTTTGAGGCTGAAATTGAAACAATTGTATGCATGAAAATGAATGTGCTCATCATGATTATTTCAACTTTTTTTTCCTGATTTATTATTAATATCAGGGCACAGTTTCATATTCCTATATAGCAAAAAGAAATCAGAGTTTAAATAAAATTAATTGTCAAGGTTTAAATAAATTTAATTGCCTGTTAGAAAGTGATAGAGGCAAGGAATTCTATTCCCCTCTGTCAGCTGCCTCGGCCTGAAACAGGATGATGCTTTAGGTCCTCCCTGGCACAGTTATTCTGGGAAGGGTGTACTGAGAAAGGTCTTTCCCAGTCCATCTTTTCAGTATTTCCATGTAATAAAGACTAAAAAGGATTCTATAACATTAATTAAAATCTTTTCCTTCAGTCAGATTCTTAGTTTTGCATTGTCAGTGTTTTCTGAGCTGTGTTTCCCTTTCACTTTTAAAAAATGAATGTGGCTTATATGGGGATCATATATCCATTCATGCAATCCACAGCAAAGAACTGTTTGGGAAAATTCCTGGCATAACTTCACCATAGAAACTGCAAGGACAAAATTTGGTCCGGCTTTCATTTTTTTTTTCTAAGTTTGCCACTTATTGAGAAGGGAAAGGTAACTTAGCAGTAAAAAATATGTTTGTTGTTTGATCTCCTGCATTCTAAAATATTTGCATATATAGTGGCGGGCTTGTCATCTATCTTTAGCTAAAAAATACTGTGAATTTCGTGTGCAAGGTATTTTTCACTGAGGTACAGTGGCTATGAGTCCAGGCAGGTGGTTTAATTTTTCTGTCTTGCACCAAGGTAAATCTGGAGGGCTTTGTTCCCCCAAATCACCTCTGGATTTAGATGAGCACGGCTGAATATTGAATCTGCCACACTGTCTTCTCAGCACAAAGGCTCTGAAATGGATTTGTGAGTCTTAAATCAGTCCCTGGGGCATCCCAGTCCACACTGTAAAACCACCGTATGTAAATTGTCGCCGTTAAATAAGTTGCTCAGGAGGGAGGGAGGGAGAACAGGATGGGAACTGGAAGTTACTCTTGTAGCCCATGCTGGGTTTCAGACAGGGCTGCCCTTCCAGTTCAGAAGTCCCTGAAATGCAGGGGAGGAGATCGTATGGCTGCCATATGGACTGTGTGTGCCAGATGGGGAGGTTGCCTCCGTTACTCCCACATTCTGCAGAAAAACAGAAATAAAAAATGAAACCTAGAAGCTGAGCCCCTTTCCATTCAGCCACAGGAAGAGGAGTGCAGGCCCTCCTTCCAGAGTATTTGCCTGATAATTCATTAGCTGGTGTCCCCTGTTTTTCATCTCTTCAGGGAAGTCTGCTCAGAATTTATTGCTGAGACATTAATGAATTTTTAAGCTGTCAGGGAGCAACGTAAATAAGTAGTATCCCGGATTGTTACACAGCCATTATCAGGTCAAAATGAATGCACAGGGACTGTTCCTTCAAGCAAAGAGTAAATCTTAACATGGAGTTACAAGGCAGTGTCCCTCACAGGAATCCCTGCATGGCCCTGTTCAGTGAGACTCCAGCTGTTTCCTCAACCTTTCTCCCCTCTGAGGGCTGAAACAGTGTTCCCCAAGGAGAATATTTTGATTTTCAAGCTAGGCCCTGACAATAGCATTTTGTAGCTTAATTGTGACAGAAGGAAAATCATGATGAAGAAGTTAAAGTGCCTTTGGCCTTGGCTTTTCCTTCCACTGGCCAGGCAGGCAAGGTTTAATCATATGGCTGTGAGTATTTCTATTAATTTTAATAGAACTATTTACTGCCTTTATAAACATAGGGGGAAAATGAAGCAGCAGATTTTATGATGGGAGCAATTCTAAGAAATCTTGTCTCCAGTGCTAGGACTTGATTTGTTCAGCACAAGGGGATTATTTGTTTGCTTTTTACTCTACAGAGGAGAAAAAACCCTTTCCTGTTCCAAAATAGATAATTGTGCATGAAAACTGGACGTGTTAAATATCACAAGCAAGGATTCACATGCCCTGGTGCCTCAAGTCCAAAAAAAGGAGTCACATTAATGTCAATGTGCTTTGGATCATTAGCTCTTAAGCCTCTAATGATAGTCCCTAATGACTCTGCTGTTCTTCCTCCTCCATCAGACTCTCTCCAACCTGCAGAAGGTGTGCTGACTTTTCAGGGTTTTGCTGTAGGACAGCCTTGAAAAGACACGTGAGTACCCCAGTAATATATGAGACTTTACCTGTTGGGTGTCCAGAATGTAATTTGCAGGAGGCTGTATCCACAATATTCATTACATGAAGGCTCAAGTCCTTACTCATTTTTTATTTCATTCATTTATTCTGCTACAGGAATGAGAATAAAAAGGAACACCTGTCCCACGATTAAGACAACTTGTCATTAATTTAAAACTGCAATATAGATACTGGTTACAGAATTGTCTCCTCCCTCCTCCCCTCACACACACGTTTCTATATACTAACCAAAAGCAAGCGTTTTCCCCTGGTCAGGTCCAAGGCTGGGGCAGACCAGCATCATGACATTGCCTTCAGCTTTCCCTGTGTGAGGCTTGGCATCCATGTGCTTTGCTTTGCATGGATGGAAAGCTCCCTTCTCTGCAAAGACACAGTGTACTCTGACTTTGTTTTTAGTCTGTCAACACAGTTTATTCTGCTTTCCAAAACTAGGGGTGGGCAGGGCCCCACCTTGCAACCCCACCCTGCCCATGTCCTGCAGCCCAAGGGGTTCTTAGTCAGCCACTTTTTTCTGCTTCTCTACCTCTCAGAGAAGTTGTTCTCAGTTTAAAAGGGAGCAGAACTTGACCCTCCAGGCTGGCTGTAATTGCAAAAACAGAGGCAAAATTTGTAAGCCACGTGCAGAATGTAGGAAGGAACTTTTCATCAAAGTTATGTAGTAGGGAGTCCTCAAGATGTTCAGAGGTTTTATAACTTAGCTTGCTGTTTTCTAGGTCCTAGCAGGCAGTCCTATCAATAGTACAGAGGTTGCCAGATCTTTCATATGTGGGCATAATCTCTGGCCTCACCACTTGCCCATCCAATCTCTTCTTATGTTTTTGTCACTCAAAGAGCACCAGAAAGACCACAATTATCTTGTTAGGTAGATCTATCTTGCTTCTGTTCATAGTTAGAGAGCCTGGGAACAAAACTTTCTCAGCCCATGTCTAGGGGAAAGCAGCACGGCAGCACCAAGGGAATCCTCCCGCTCCTCACGCTTACAGAGAAGGCACAAGAAAAATAATCCTTCATAGGGAAAAACCTGCAGGAAAACACTGGGCTGAGCGGGCAGAAACATTTTTGCTGACTAACTGGAGAGAAATGCAGCGTTCCCTGTGCAGTCTGAGCACCTGCAGCCAGGCCAGTCACCTCGGGGTGGGTTTGGCTCTTTGGCACCTGGAGGGCGGCGGTGCCTGAGCCTGCTGCGCCAGAGGCGGCTGCAATCCATGGGATGAATTGCCCTCTAGAGGTACTTCACTCTCTCTCCGCTGAACGTCGGGACACTACCAGGGAGGTGAGCCTTTAAAGAGCCATTAAACAGCCACAGTTCAGCGAGGTGACTGCTCCATAATTCCCCAGAAATCCCCTTCCTAAGAGGGAATTCACGCCTTTAGGATAATCTGTCCTCCCTCTCCGTCGCCTTGGTTGGGCACGGCAGGAATCACTGTGCAATCAATATTATTAATACAGCAAACCAGCACTGGCTCTAAATATGCACAGACCAAGCAAACAAATCGAAACAGCAAAAGAGGTCTTTGTGATAGCACAGCTTCAAAGCTGAGGTTGTAATCACACAGAAGCTAAGGAATGCAAATGTGTGGTAATCAGAGTATTGTAACTCATCCATCCAAATGTTAATAGTATTTTCTCACCATATATTACATTAGCATTAATGGCTTAGGTTCAAATTCTGCGCTGTTTTCTACAATTATGACTCATTTTTCAGCTAAGGGGACTACCCATGGTAATAAGCATAGCAGCAGCAGGATTTTTAAAGGCTTATATGAGCACGCCGTGTGTGTGATTCTCCCTGTAATAACTTTTGAAACCCTCTGGCCAAAGCCAACAAAATGCAAAAGCACAGAAAGATTGCTTAGGTGATTCAGCTCCTACAGGTCTGTGAAAATAGGGAATTGTGGGGAGCTGCCACTGGACGGGATGCTGTGCTGCAGAATGTACTCAGCCTCTGCTGGACACTGGAGATCTCCCACCAGAGAGAATACCTTCCCAAACCAAGGGAGGAACTCCTCATCTCTCAGCTGTCCGTGCATTTTGCTCCTTTCAGTGCCAATGTCCATAGAACTGCTTGTTAATTGAATGGTGTCTTAAAGCAAGTGAGAGGACACATTGCAGCATGTATTCTAGTGTGCCATATTCTGCAACTGCCCTAAAAGAAAGATAAAATAAACATCTAGGTTGCTCTGGATCATCAACCTGACTGCTGCCCTCCTAAACAGAAACACCATCACAGCGACACAGGGCTCTGGTGCCCTTCTCTGAACAATAATAACAACAACAACAACAAAAACCCACAAAACAACAAAAACAACAAACAACAAACAACAACAACAAAAAAAAAACCCCAGCAGCAATGCCTGGATAAAATCCATTCATACGGAAAGCAGCAGCAGACTAGACAACCCATTTGCCCTGCATCATGCAGGGAATCTTGTTTTTATCATGCTTTCCCCACCTGCTCTGAGTCTTCCTCAAGTGTGGATAAGGTGCATGCAAAGAGTAAATTCTTAGGCCAGTGTGAATTCTGTTACCTGAAAACACAACAACAAATATCAAAGGATTTCATTCTAAGGGTTGCTTGAACCGACTTGCTCTTCCTGACCTAAAAAAGGAATACAGAATAAAAGCATGATTGATTCTGTGTCACAACTACAGTGATTATTAAGTGTTATAAGCCAGAGAGAATTCCCTTTATTTTATTAGAAACAGTCCTAGAAATTAAGTTTATTCCTATCTTGATAAAATCAAGTCTGTCTCCCATCTGTCTCCTCCTCCTACATAACTCTCAGGCGTGGTTGTGCAAGCTAGTTTGGTTGATGCTTGCTCCTAATTCCCTGCTGCACTTTGCATATGTAAATCCCCAATCACTCAGAGCAAACAGCACAAAGCAGGGAACATCCCCATGTGGTGAGGATGTTTCCGTATCTTCACTTCAGAGGTGGCTAAAAGAGAGTATGGCAAGAAGGAGTGGTGTGGCTTGTCCCTGAGCCAGCTGGTCATGGAACCAAAACCAGACCATAGGAATTCTCATGCTGGGAACTTTAGTCTAGGCTGGACCCCTCCTTTATCTCTCTCATCTAAACCCCAGCAGAATGAACTAGTCCTTGTGGGCTCTGCATATGCTTATGGACACTAAAACCAGCCCCACTTTGCTTTTGGCATTCATGTTTTTTGTTCAATGACATTGAACTTTGAGCTGAACTTCACCTGTTCTTTTCCCTAATCATCAGCTTCCCTTTGCTTATATTCTTAAGCACGGATGAGAGTGGATGGCAGGTCGCTGGGTTAATCTGCATCTAATCCACAGCACAGTCACGACGAGGAGCAGAAGCGTGTTTAGCTCCCTGCTGTGAGCAGCTCTTCTGCCTGCTGGGGGTGGGAAATCCAGCAGGTTGATGCACTTCCACTGCTTTTCCTCTACAGAGCCTGTAACAACAAGGTTTCAGCTCTGAATGGGACCGTTTTTGTGCCCCAGACAGAAGCAAGCCTTCATAGTCTTTTGTGAGCAGACAAGAATGTTTTCTTCTTGAATTTTTAGTCAGCTATACCCCCAAGAAACACTTTTTGTCCTGCTGGTTTTTTCAGAGCATTTGGAGAAGAGGGTAGGCAACCCTGCTCATCAGACTCACTCCATTTTCTGATCTCAGGCTTGTATTCTTTCCCCCCTGAGTCACTGCTGTTGGAGTGGCCCAGTTTTGCCTACCCTCACCCCCTGCTTCCTCAGTGACAAGGAGGATGACTGTGCAGCGGGAATGCTCTGCCGCGGGATGTTTCCTTTGTGTGAGCCCTCTTTTGTATTTTGACAGTTTGTGAATGTTCTCATCCTCCAACACGCAGGCAGAGCCTAAATTTCAAAGGTAATCGCTGCCTGCAGCGACAGTGTCAGACGAATACGGGTCCTGTGTTTTACCCATTCAGGCCCACAGGTAAATAACATGGAGGGGGCAGGAATGATGGACACATGACCCAGGCTTCAACCTCATTTTTAGCCTGCTTTCCAAAGGAGAGGAGCTTCCTGCAATTCTATGTTAGTTCATCCAACCTTCCCATAATTTCAGAGCCTATTAGCAGATTTCCACTGAATTTGAGAGAGAGATGTCCCAAATATAATTAGGTCTCTGAGTCTTTTTGGACCAGGCAACTGAAAAGAGATTTTACAAATTCTCCAGTGAGGGGGAGGCCTCTGTATGAGTCTATCTGTCACAGCCATTAAGAAATTCACAGGGTTTTGCTCACTCTTGAGACCCAAACTGATGGAAAACCAGACTTCTTTAGGTCACTCACTCCCAAAACAAACTTGTGCCCCAAGTTCACGAGGATCCACTCCCATGAACATTTATACAAGTGAGTGGGTTTGTTCTCACAGTCAATTCTACCCCGGGCAAAGGGCAAGGAGTGCCAAGACATCCTGCTTCTGCTGTGGAGGCACTGGTTTGCATGGCGTCTCTATCTGGGGAAACTCCAGCATGGAGAGTTGCAGTTCTCAGGCTGCTGCAGAAAAGGAAGGATGATACCTGGTTTTGCCAGCTCTTGAAGGGGCAGGGAACAGGATCACCTCAGTATTGGATTCACTAATTCACTGAAGGTGGCCAGGGAAACATAGAAATGATTAAAAAAACTCCCTTAGGTCAATAACCAGTCTGCTTTTGGAGAGACACAAGGGTTCAGGGGGCGTAAGTTTAATTAAACCAGCCAAAAACTGAAGGGAAAATTAGAAACCATTTCCAACAATGCTTTACAATAGCTTCCCATTGAAACAGAGACATTAATTGAATAGGAGCTGAGTTGTACTTTGATACATGAGCCCCAGCCCAGGGTGCCTCTTGCTGCAGAGAGCAGCATTGTGAGGTTTCATTCAGAAGCAGCAATCTCTCACCGTTATCCTTTCCTCGTTGGCAAACATCAGCTGCCTCCCTCCCTCTTTTTTTTTTTTTCCTCTCCCTTCAATTAAATGTTTAATTAAAGTACCATGACTCCCTTTCATTTGGAAAAGTAATTGAAGACACTAGTGTGTAAAAAACAGGCTGAGAAGCAAGCTGGAGCAGACAGAGCATCATCAAGGCCTACAAAAATGTAGCCCTTAATTTGCCTTGGTGGCACATCGAATTGAGGCGATGCTGAGGTGGTACAGCTGCAAGAACATCTGGAAGGGGCTGATAAAGATGGGTTGGGGTTGGTCTGAGGAAAGCACTGAGTGCAGCTTGCTTTTTTTTTTTTTTTTTGCATCCTGAATGGTCAGCTCAGCACAGCTGAGGCAAAGAAAAGCAATGTTCACAAAGATACATTTTCTGCTAAGTTTCCATGCAGTGATTCAGGAGAGCTTGTTGAGTTGCTTGATAAGCAGGCTGGTGCCTAATAAGGATTTTCTGCTGTATCTTGTAGATCAGTCTTTGTCAGGTTACATGGTGGCTCATCGCCCTGACGTGTTCCAGGACCAGGGAACACCTCTGCTCTGGCTGCACGGCTCTCTTCCCCAATATCTTTAAGAAACCTTAGCAGAAATTTGTGATTACACAGATTATCTGGGCAGCCCATTTCCAGCTAGTGGCTTGAAGATGCCCTGGTTTACTCTGACACTTTGGTTTTCTCAAACAAGCTCAAAAGCAGAACACGAGTTCCTGCTCTTCTATAACTGGGTGGAATTCTACAGAGTTTGAGATTTTTATGCCATCTGAATTTTCTGTGCCAATAGCATTACATTTCTCTTCACACATTTTTATTAGAGAATATTTGAGTTTGGATAATTTTTCTCACTATCTTTAATTGCTGCCTCATGCCTCTGACACCCTCCTGCACACCAAATAATTTCTGCTCTCTGATGAACTGCTGCAATGGGGAGTTTCTCCCTGCAGGCTGCGCTTGGGGCTGTTTTTACCTGTTATTTCCAACCTAGATGAATGTTTGTGTGGCACACAGTCTTGCTTGATTGATTGAGGCCAAGAGCAAGGCAGCTTGATTCATTACTGGAACAGTATATGTGCATGTCTGATTGATAGGGGAGGGCTTGGAAATGAACCTGGGTCAACAGTCAGGCCCAGGGTCTATCTAGAGGAGCAGGCATAAAGTAAAGCCCAACAGCCACCTCCTGCACACAGTGACTTGGAGTGCATCATTCTGGGGCCGTGACTGGCTTCCCAAAATTGCCAGCACTGCACTGCCCACACCTGAAGTCAGTGCTAAAGGCTTCCCAAAATCACCAGCGCTGCCCTGCTGTCTTGGTTTGGGAAGACAAGTATCTGCCAGGGAAAGCTGGAGTTTCCCTTGGAATGGAGAATGTAAATCCACCCCCCCTGCCTTCCGAATTATTATAATTTGTAGCCCTGGTTCATGCCTGACATGTTTTGGTTTCTGAAATTCCTTTCCCAGGGAACTTTCTGTAAACAAGAGACATGTTTTGGTAACAGCAGGATTGTTTACATCCCTTCCCTAGGAGGGATTTCTTTTGATGTCCCTCTGGTCTGACCAATGTGATTGAGGAGGTTTGTCTTCTTGTCACCAATCGAATTGGTCTGTGTAAAATACAGGGTTAATCTGTAGGATTAGGGAGACATTTTCTGAGAATAAAGGAGTCACCTTTTCAGCCTTCTGAAGTCGGAGTCTTTGTGTCGTTGTGGTGTACAACAGCAACAGTAATTTTGCAATTAAAGGCTTTTCAGGCAAAGATATGAGAATAAGAATGACAGTTCTTTACTAGAAATATCAAGCATATGAATGTAGTAGTACAAAAACGAAGCAAACAGAACAAACAACAACAACAAAAAATCCTAGAAACCCTGATAGAGTCAGAAATACAACCTGACACCCTGTTGGTCAGGGTGTTTGAAACAGTCCAAAGTAAGCCCTCCTGGAGTGGCAGAGGTGGCTCTGTTGGAGTAGAGATGATCCAGTAGAAAGAGTCCAGTAATGGTGAGACGGGTCTGGTCTTCCTTTGGGAATCCAGTGGAAAACCAGAGTACCTGCTGTTCCTGGGTCTCAGTTTTTATCTGGGTAGGAATGGTTTGGCTCCCCCCACTGGGTGGAGCATCTCCCAATGGGATGATGTAATGTGTCATTGGTGAGCCTTGATGGCCCATTAACAGAAGATAACCCCTGCAGGGAGGACATGTTGTGGAAGAGATAAGGAACATTGTTCCACCTGGTTTTAACAGCTGGCCCATGATCAGAAGGCACCTGCTCCCTCCCCCCTGGAGTTCAAGAGATAAAGAAAACACCTCCCCAACCGGTTTCAACAGATGGAATAGAATAAACATTTTTTTTGGTTACATAACCCAAGACAACTACCCACACTGAAGAAGTCAGTGCTAAAGGCTTCCCAAAATCCCCAGCACTGCGCTGCCCACACCTGAAGAAGTCAGTGCTGAATGCTGTGGGAACTCTGCTGCTGGGGTGGGTGAGATTTCCCCCCAGGTTTCTGTGGCTGCTTCTTGGGCAGATGGACGGGGCTGCAGCTGGGAGCTGCTGGCTCTCAGTGTGCACAGTACAGCCAGTCAGCAATTTTCTGGCGTGCTCCTCTGGCATTGGAAAATCTAATACACTGGCGTGGAATTACACTGGAAACGTGTCAGTTCTGATGAGATCCTCCCAGAAACCAGGCAGATGCAGAATGACATCCTCCTTGCCAAGCAATTTCTGAAAGCTTTCCTACCTCCCTGCCCAGCAGCCCACCTGGCAGGCTGGTGGGGAGATGGCAGGCAGGGCATAGAGTCTGCCAAGCCCCAGTCTCCTGGCTCCTTGGCAGAGGGACTTCCCAGGGCTTCCTGGCTTCTGGACCTCCTGGCCAGCCTTTGAGCCCTGGAAGTGCTCTGGAGAGAGCAGCAGACAGCCAGCCTACTCTGTGAAGTCTCAGGGAATTCCTGCTTCAGCCCTGCAGTAGAGACACACATTTCTATCTTTATGTGTTTTCCTTCTCTTTTGGAATCAAATTTGATTGAGGCTTGTTTCCTTGGCTGTGTTTTTTATTTCATTGTTTCCTTCGTTTTTGAATACAGAATTTCCCAGGGCACAGGAAGAGCAGTTTCTAGTCATCTCTTCTATGAATAACTTTTGGTAAGAGGAGACTGGGCATCTTACAGATTTTTTTTTTCCTCCTATAATGCTTCTCCTCCTTGGGTCAAGCAGAGCACTGGAGTCAAAGATGTAAGGTGGCAGTGGGTGGAATGTGCATTTCACTCTTTCTTTCCCAGCACATTCTAACTTTTCAGAAAATCTGTTGATCAGGTACCTAATGATCCTTTCTCTTTTTTTACTTTTTTTTTTTTTTTTACTGCATCTTTACCAGAGTGACTTCACCTCAAAAGGTCACTCAGTTGCTGGGAATTGAACAGTCATTGGGACAACAAACAGCATCCTGATGTCACAGATCCCTGCCCTGCCTCTGCCAGGCAGTGTCATGAAGAATCACCCTTGCCACCCTGGCTCTTAGGGCACACATGGTCACAACCACATGGTTCTGCACAGGCTGGGAAGAGGCACAGGAGAGACTGTCCCAGTTCAAGCTCTCCTAGGACCTCAGCTGATGTGATTGTCCTCGTGCTGCCCCGCTTATCCTGACAGATCCAGCTCCAGTCTGACATTGTGTGGGCAGTGACACTAGTGTGACCATTGTGTCCTAGACAGAACATGGAGTTTTCACAGGCAGTGTTCTAAAATGCTGCTCGCAGACACTCCCAGGCAATTTGATACAGATCAGTTGGTGGATTTTGAGGATTTGAGTTGAGGGGAAATACTTGAAGGCAGCTCTGAGGCATTCCCCTATCTGAGAGTCTGCAGCATGCGTCAGCATCTCCTGGCTGCTTGGTCCCCAGGGATGGAAAGGGAGGCCAAGGAGGGGACTGAAAGACCGGTTTCCCTCTGGGAGACAGAGAGTCCTGCCTGGAACAGCGTCAAGACCCACCAGAGATGTCAGCAGGATCTCCCCTGCAGTAAACCCTGAGGGGTCATTAGGTGACGTTTCCCTCTTGGCACAGCTGCAAACACAGTCTGTTGCCTCTGTTTTGCTCTGCTGGTGTTGTTTTCCCACTGACTTTAGTGTTGATCTAACATAACCACTGCAGCTCATTCCCATCCTAGGATGAGGTATAATGTGAGGGAGGCCTGTTTTTCATTACTGTTGAACTTGCAGCACAGGAACTTTCTCTGACGCAGTTCACGAGGGGGTGAGGGGCTGGGAGGGAGGGTTAGTTATTACCTCTGTTTCCTCTGTTGGAGCATGGGCTTCTCTATCAAGCTCTGCCATCTCTCCCAGGGGCCAGCCACTAATTCCTCCATACCCCTGCACCCTGGAGCCTCTCGTTATAAGAGTCTCCCAATCATGACAAATTATCTGTGCTGATTTTGTGACATGAACTGTTACCCATTAGGGAATGAACTGGCATCAATAAATTCATTTCACTTACAACCTCACACTGTGCATGAATTGAAGTTCTAGAGGTGAAAGACATAAATTTACCAGGTGGGCAGGCACACAGCTTCCCCCTAAGACTGTGCACTTCACCTTTGCTACGTGCACTGCTTCTGCTGGGCCAGCCCAACATCAATTTTGCATAGAGTAGATTTCTCCTGTTCCACGCACAGTCCATATGATTTATACCTGCCTCAAGTAGCTGTGTGAATAGCCTCATCACAGGGAAAAAATCTTGGTTGTGCTTTTACCAAAAAACCACACCAACTTCAAACCAAACACAGCCTTTTGCTTTACAAGATGAGTTAGTATTTAACTAACATCTTCTGATTTCCAGCCTATGCAGACTCAGTAACTAATGAGTTTTCCCATTGTCCTGGTAGGGCAAGTGAGACAGCATTATTTATTAGGCAGAAAGGAGTTCCCATACGTGTGCATCTACATCTTAGTTATTCTGATGGTAAATTCATCAAATTGTTCCAGCATATAAGGCTTTCCTTCTCCCCAAACACTCTTGTCAGTCAAGTGGCTGAAAATTTCACTCATTTAATGAGTTAAATGAAAATCTCACAGTCCCTCAGACAAATAGAAACTTCCAACCATTTAGTTAAAAGCCTCTTGTCATGTACGTCTGCAGAGAAAGGACAAAAAAAACAAAAAAAAAAAAAAGAGAAGAAAAGGTTTTCCCCAAAAGGAGCACACAAAGGTACACACAGAGGTGGAGAGGAATGTAGCTGTCTTTGTTCCTCCACTCCCCTGAGAGCTCCTGATCATGACAGGGATCCTGTTGGGTTGTTCTCTGTGGACACCAAGTGAAGGCAGCCCTCAGCCTGGAGCACTCCCTGACCTTGTCCCCCTGTCTGAACGGTTTGCAATGGCTGTTTTGGAATACAGCTTACTGGATGTAATAAAAACTAGGAGAGTTTGAGATCTCTCCTTTCCTTTTCTTGAAAAGAATTAGACATGGTCATGGCTGACAGGGCTGTAAACAGATATTAAAGGAAAGAAGCAGACAGGGATGTGCCCTTCATCACCCTTAGCACATTTACAGGTGTGGGTGTTGCAGGATGGGTGGAGGGAGTGGAGTCACAGAGGGTGTTTAGCCTCTTATTCTCTCCTTAAATTGCATAAGACAGAGCACTGGGCATGACAGGCTGCTCGTCTGGCCCAGTGAGGCATTTTTTGTGCTCCTATCTTAAAAGGAAAGGCTGAAAACTGCCTTCAGAAGCCATAGGAGGGGAGGCATGGTTTTGCTGGGTCTTCCAAATGCAGTAAGTACTGGAAACACCTCCAGGGTTTTTGCTAGCTGAGCTGCTTCCTTTTTGCTTTCATCCAGCACTCACCACTTTCCCATCCCTCTGAGGACCAGGCCTACCCCCAGCAACAGCATGCAAAGGTCACATTTCTTGTGAATGTGCAGGAAATTTTGAACAGTGGCTGGGCAATGGAGTTAGGAAATAGTCCCTTTTATGTTGTTTTCTTGTATTCTGGGGTTTGGGAGGGGGTTTAGCTTTTGGCAAAAACATCAAGCATAGTGACTTGGGAATATTGTCTAAATGCATCACAGTGCTTGTTGCTTAAAAGCTTTAGTCCTGTCTTCACTTGTATATTCTGTGCTGCCTGCTTCAACTACATTAATTCAATGAACTGAACCTCATTTTTGGTAAGCATCCTGTTGACCTCTTTGTAGCTACAGGAAGCTCTTCATCACAAACATTGTCTCTCTCCAGTCTCTTCTCAGCTCCACAGAAGAGAGATTGTGGTCCTCTTCTGCCTGGAAAGTATTTATCTTTCTGTCATAAACAATTGGGACAGGCTGGGAATGGACAAATTGCCCAGGAGGATTTCTGGGGGTGACATCAAACCCTAAACACACCTCTGAATGCCTATTTCCCCTGAGAATCTCCACTGCACAAGAGAGGGAGAACCACATTTCAGCTCCTTCCATGCTTGCTCCCCACGCAGAGCAGCCCTTCCTTTGGGTTGTTGTGCTGCCCTCCCCTCCAAGGACCCCTAATGAAGTCACAGAATACTCTGAGGCCATGTGGGGTGGCCAGGAGGTCACTGCCAGGGGCACCATGCCATGGCAGCCACTCTCCCCTCCATCCTCCCACCTGCACCATCCCTTCTCACCACTGATCAGTCTTTTCTCAGCCCATCTCCCATGGTCAGAGGGCTTGGAAGGCTCCTGTGCCTTTGGGGTCAGAGCCAGGCAAACTGAACATGAAAGAGGTCACAAGGAGGGAGAAGGCAGGGAAACCCACATTCCTTCACAACATCAGCAGGCAGGACCTGTTCATATTGAAGCTCTGGTGCATGAAGGATTATACTCCAGTCTGATTGTTTTATAAAAATCTGCTCCAGCACCTGCCCAGAGCCACGATCACATCCTCAGTCATATGGCCAAATGCCTTTTAGTTTTAATCATTTGATCAAATGCCTTAGTGAAACAGCCATTTGTTCAAATGATTGAAAGTTTGTCATTTGACCAAATTACCAGTCTGGCAGGATGACTAACGGGTCATGCCACAATGTCAAATTCTATTAATGTCACCTAGGAGAGACAAGTGAGGAAAGTAAGGGTTAAGGGGGGAAATTTGTAGAAATGTTTATTTCCTTGCCATGTACACCTACAGGTACACAGGTATGGTCCCAAGGAACAAGGTCTGAAATCACCAGGATGGCTCCATATCCACCTGAATGTACCAGTGGCTAGAAGAGCTTCACGTGGACATCCCTCAAAACCTGGGGAGAACAACTTATGTCACTGAAGGAGCCCAGTACTGCCTTGTCAGAGGACAAAACTGGATCTGGAATCTACACTTGAACTTCAGATGAGGGCTGCCACTGCTGGGACTTGGAGGAGTAAACCTGGCCAAACCATGAGGCAGGAACCATGGCTCGGTGAGAGGAGTCCCAGGCACTTCTAATGCCACTGGTGTTACTACACTTGCACTGCCTGGATCAGCTGGGGACACTGGCATCTTTTCCTCCCTCCTTCCCCCTCATGTTCCTGGAATTGCATTTCTGGGATGGAAGGAGAGGAGGGAGTGGAAGGAGAAAGACTAAAATGTAGCTTCTGGAGGAAGTAAGAACTGACAGCAGCCATATAAGGGGGCATTAACCTTTCATAAGCCTGTTCTCTGGCCTGTGACTGGAACCAGGGAATAAATATAATTCTTGAAGTAGGTGTTCTGTGTGCAGCATGGCTGTTCCTGCACACACTGGCTTCCTGTGAATTGCAGTTATATTTACAGGGTGTTGGTATAGAGGTGAGATGGATTTTGCTAACATTAAAGAGGCAGCAGACTTCAAGCAAGAGGCCAGCACTGAAGAACCAGCCCCTCTCGTTTTTTAGGAAGGATTTGCCACATACATTCCTGGTGAGTGATGATGTCCTTAGAAAGCTCACACACCCTGTATGGTGGCCCTGTCCCCACACAGGTGGGTCCTGTGGTGTGACCAACAGTTCCAGACCTCCAAGAGTGGAACCAATTTCTGCCCCTTCCCTCTCAGCTGCCCATGTTTTGCTTCAAGCAAGACATACAGGGGATGGTGTGCCACCACTTCTCATCCAGATGTACAATTAGCCACTTGTTTATGCTGATAACAGAGCACTGCCACGTGGGCACAGCCAGTGAACCCTACACTAAGTCAAACATAATAATAACAGTCTGATTATCTGACTTGAACTCTTGACCTGCAGATGTGACACACACCAGGCCAGCAGACAGCATGTGCAGGAGGTGTTTGTGTGCACGAGCATGTGCACACACAGGAGCATGATCTCTGCCTCCTCAGGCCAGCTCCACTGCTGCTCCCTGTAGCTCCTGGCCCAGGCAGAGCCCTCTCCATCCCATAATGAGCCATCTCACTGTGCAGGTGAATGATGACAGAGGTCATTAGTGCTGTCAGTTCCAGGCCAGCTTCTTTCTCTCGGACTGGATCAGCACTTCTGATCAGCATGTCAGGGCAATAAGCCCTGCAGCCAGTAGCCCAGCCTTGGAGGTGCTGGCTTGAAGTGCCTGGTTCAGCCCTGTGCTGTGCCAGGGGCATGGTGTCAGGTGCAAAGACAGGGCAGGGACTTATCTCGTGTCCTGCAGTCACATCTTTCCCTTTCTTGTGACTAAACCTGGAGTGCTTGAGATTAACCTGGTCACTGTGGCTCCTGCTGCTGACTCTCATCCCTATCCTAAGCTGTCATATAAAGTTGAGTGGAACTCCAGCCTATGCCCTGTCTCTCCTTTCCATTTCTTCCAGCTGGCTTGCTTCTTCCACCCCTTCATTTCAGCCTTCTGCCCACAGGCTCTGTCCTCCCTGGCTGCATGAGCCACTTCCACAGCTGACTCCAGGGCCTGTCGTGTAGGAGAGGTGTTCTGTACCCTTTGCAGATCTACATATACTCGAGGACTGTCTGTACTGGGCCTGAAAATGATATACGTGGAGGAAGCTGCAACGAACTATATTGGTCATAAAAAGATCACCAGTTTAGCCTCAGCTTGAGGTAAATGTCTCAAGCAAACCCATTACATATTCTGTGTATACACAATGGGCTTGATTTGAGATGTATTTATGCTCAAGAATATTATGTATTCTCTTTATACACCATGCAAGGTTAAATTTTTTTGAAAATTTATATTTGCTTTTTATCATACAGACAATTTATGGCCAGACCTCCTGAATCTATTTGAAAGTGTCCATTTATTCTCAATTAACTCTAAAAGTGCTGGAGATCACAAATTCACTTGCTGCTATTAATGCATTTAGGAGCTAGACTCAAAGAAGTTTAAACTCTTCTAGAGGAAAATGAGAACCCAGATTTGACCTGCTATAGATAGAGTTGATGTTAAAATTCAGCTTTATATTGGAATTTCTGATTGGGAGCATTTAGATTTATAGCAGTGATTTGGACAAGTCCCTAA
Organism: Argya squamiceps; assembly: GCA_037834095.1. Classification (NCBI taxonomy): domain Eukaryota; kingdom Metazoa; phylum Chordata; class Aves; order Passeriformes; family Leiothrichidae; genus Argya; species Argya squamiceps. The sequence goes on from JBBMKD010000001.1 coordinate 107,723,259, forward strand.
TCAATTCCTAGATAGTACTTTTTCATCAGCTGATCTGACAGCAGGAAGAAGGTCAGGATCATAAATTCCCCCTTCCTGAGTTCCAGGAGAGGAGGTGGGAAGTGCGTGCCCCAGGTGAGCAGCCAAGCCAGGAGCAGGGGCCAGGACTCCTGCCTCCAGCTGTCTGGCCTCCTGGGAGCACTGGGTGCCTGTCACCACCCTCTCAGGAGCTCAGCTTGCCTGAGGACACTGGAAAGGGTGACCACACACTTTCCAGGACTGGCTGTGTCAGGAGCGAGTGGGTTGTCAGCCTGGCACGTCAGCACAATTCTCCTGCACCCAATACATATATCCTCCTGTTCTTGCCCCTTCCCATTTTCCTTACCATGGCCTCTCATGCTTCCAAAACATCTGAGGGGTGTCATGCAAGCCAGGCCAAGGTGTCCTTTGAGGGGGAGTGTGAGCAGAGAAAATGCTGCTGGCATACACGGTGTGAGCTCCGCAACAAGGTGCCCTGGACACTCATCACCACTATATTTAGCCATCTGCACAAGCTATCTGATCCACAGCACTGGGGAGTCTGGGTCTAGCTTTACACAAGCTTAGCTGACACTGTGTGGGTGAGTTGGAGCTGCAAGGTGCTCAGGTTTGGACTCAGTCCAAAAAAGACAAAGCCAAGAAGAGGAGAGTGCCTTTCACCCCTGGGCTACCTCTTTCCCTTCCCAGGTGCCATGTAGCTTTCAGGAAATCCTTTTCCTCACACTCTGCCTCCTAAAGCTAAACTCCTGGTCCCTCCCATCTCCTTTTGCTTCTCAGTGTCACCTTTTCCTCCTTGCCTCCTTGTGCTTGCTCCTGCTGTGATCCTACATCCCTCTTGTACACTGCACCATCAACCCCTTCCCACCCCATATACGGGCAACAAAGGCTTTGAGGGTGTTGGTGTATTTGTTTGTCACCCTTGGAGGGTTGTCCAGACTCTCCATCCCCACCTCTGTGAAGCCTTTGCTGGAGGAGGAACATCAGCAGGGAAGTGTGGTGCCACATCAGAAATACCTGAAGTACTCATGGGCAGGGTCAGGAGGCAATGACCTCTGCTTGCCTCAGCTGGTGCAGGCTGCCACCTCCTTCTCTTTTAGGATGGTGATCTGCCTCTGCTCTGTGATGGCAGCCTCCATTTTCCCACTAAGTACAGGAAGTGCAGTAAGAAACCAAATTCACTCATCCCCTGGAGGCTGGGATGAACCAGAAATTATATAGGCATCCATATTTAGGTAATGATATTTTCCAAGTCCTTTAATATCCCACAGCTCCAGTCACAGCTGTCTGACTGCTGCAAGATGTGGGAAGGAAATGTCAGTGAAATCGCTTTGTCTCTTTCAGACCAACATCACATCAAGTGTCTCAAGGGCAAACCCATGCCATGTCCTTCCTCCCTTGTTCTCATAGGAAGAGTTTATTCAATAAACAGGTCTCTCCTGTTGGAATTTTTGGAAAAGATTTAGGACTCACCCATGCTAGGTGGCAAAGTTCCCATGTCCACCAGTGATAAAGTTTGCATCTTCTCATCTTCATTGGTGTGACCTTTTGTGACTTTGCTGGATCTGCATTGCACCTCAAACACTTGGGCCCCAGAACAACAGTCTAGCACCACATTTCTTAAGACTGAGCTTCAGATTCTTCAGATTGAAGGACAAAGGAAAACACCCAAGGATCACTGATTCCCATGGGATGAGAAGGTGCCCACCTCTCAGTGGGAGAGTGGAGAGGGAAGGTTGCAGGAAGGGCAGAACCCACACAGACAAGGCCTCAGGGAGACAATCCCCTGTGCTGGAGGTACCACAGGCTGAAATAGGAGTGAGGTGTTTGTGGATCTTTCCTTGTCTCCAAGGAGGTGTGAAAAGAGAAATTCATCACAGCTGTGCACAGGGGAGCACAATTCTGACTGAACCTCACAGAGGTAATTTGCCTGCAGTGCTGCTTGGATTGGGAATGGGGCACAGAGACTCACACTCTGTGAGGCCTTGAGGCTGGTTCAGCCTGGATCTCAACCTCCTTGGACATTGAAATACTCAGAAATGGATTTTTGTTGACATGAAGGAATCATGACCTTTTATTCAATGCAAAATCTGAAATTGCCAAGCGAGATTTTTAATGAGTCTTAGCTCAGTGTGGTTTTCCAGATCAGCAGCACAGGCATCTCTGGGAAGTGCTGTAATATATAGTTTTTATCTGGCAAATGACCACTGCTGGTTCTCTGAACAAGAAATAAAGGGGAAGGGCTTGTGATTTTTATATATACAATATTCTCTTTTTTTTTTCTTCGTTCCTCTTTTTCCAGATGTCTGTTATCACACTACAGGTACAGCAGCAGCCTGTATGGCCTGTAGGAATAATGTAGAATGTGGGGAAGGGAATAAGGCATTGGAAGTCATGTGATCAGCCTGGGAAATCAACTGGGGAATGCACAAAAAACAGCTTAGTTTTATCAAATATTACTTTTAAAGGACATGGACAAGAGGGGATACTGAGGAAATCTCTTCCAAAGCATTAAAAATCTGTGCTAGAGAACAGCTGTCCAATGAAACACATAGTAAATAAAAATGCAAATCCTAAAACACAATATAAAGCTCCATACAGCCCCAAGACTGAGAAAGGTCACTGTTTTGGGAACAGCAAGATCTTCCAAGTAATTGAGGCAAGATGGAGCCCCAGCATGTGGGTAAACACTTACTGCAACTCCTGAGAGAGCCTTGTCAGCGTGGAAACCCCAAAGGCACTTCTGGAAAGAAAGGCTGGTTCTGGGGGAGGACTTCTTGGTAAATATTAGCCTAAGCAAACATAATAATGGGACCGGAACCAACCCAGAAACGACCCAAAAAACAGATCCAAAAAGCAAATAGGACCCCTATCTCCATATAATCACACATGCCCAGCCTCATCCGTGAGCACAGTCTGGCTGGATCGGGCATGGTGGGAGGGAGCTACAATCCCATCCGCCAGCTAGCTGCTCTCCTGAAGCCTGGCCTGCATTCAGAATAATCTTTTAAATCCCTCTTCTCATCTCTTTGTCTGCAGCTGTGGTGAGCAATCCCAAAATGACTGAGCTTTCCGCTCGCCTTCCATTTGTTCAGAGCACTGACCTAATCCTCTTTCAAGGGCTCCTGGGGTACAGCAGCCCAACCACTCTGCCACCTTCCTAAGGACCTTCCTCCACCATGGACCCCAGGATTAGTCCTGAAACATGAGACCTACCAGAGCCCTCTGCTTGGCATGCTCCTAGCTGATTTTCCAGGGCCAGCAACCTCATCAAGGGGAATTTCCTTTGACGCTTCCAGTGGGGAAGAAAAGGCTTTCAAGAGGGCTTTAAAAGCAAAGCTGCTGCTGGCTGATTTACTTGCAGTAATCCAAGGCAGCAGAGGAGCTCACAGCCGTGGCAGCAAATAGGTTGTTGGACCGGGGATGCTCACACGGTATAGACAGGGGACATGGGAGGCATTTTTAGGATGGGGCTCAGCAGCCTGGCAGATCAGGGACAGAAATTAAGACTATGGCAAGGAAAGCAAGCGAGCAGGAGCTGGCACAGGGTTTCCTGAATGTTATCTAGTGCCTGGGAGAGAGACTGAAGAGACAACAGTGCAAAACAGCTCCCTGGGCCTGCAGCAGGAGGAACAGCACCTCACACCCCAGAATGAAGGGTCAGCAGGGTGGCTATGTGGGACCAGGGCAAAACAGATTGCTGGGAAAAAGTTGAGACAGGTTGCTGGAGAAAAGTTGAGACAGCAGAGGAGAAAAAAGCCTTGTGTGCAAAACAGAAGCTCAAAGTGCAAAAGTAAGACAAGGAAATATTTTACGTCCTTTATTAACCCACTTGAAACAGCAGGACAGAGAGCAGTATTGATAAATAGTCGTACTGGGAAAATTTGCAGACCTTTCCTTCTGGCACCACTCCACCATTGGCAGTCATACAGATGAATTAACAGCTCTGGTATCTAACCCTGGTCGTTGCTGTAGCAATTTGGAAAACAAAGCTCTGGGTGTCCTGGTTGCCTCGCAGTTGTGCAATGACCCACCACATCCCGGAGCCGACACCTACACCTTTGACTTGCTCTTGCTTTATAAGGAAGAAAGGCCAGTGCCCTTTGCAGCACTTTCCTGGCTGCCTGCCTGCTCATAGTGGCTCTGTGGAAAGGTTACCAGAGGTTGGAGAAGTGGTGGTGGATTTGGGAGAGAAGCTCAGACACTCCTGTGCCTGGTTTTCCCTTCTCTGCCTGTTCCTACCAAGGCTGCTGCAGCAGAGTGTAGGAGTGTCTGACAGCACACAGGGCAGGTTTTTTGGAGTTAAAGGCTTTTCAGATGAACAGGAGCAGCAGATGAGCCTGTCTCTTGGGCAGTGAAAGCAGTGTGTGCCTGCGAGGTCACTGCTCTGCTCATCAGGGCTGGGCTGGTTTGGGTGGCTGTTCCACCCAGTGGTGCCCAGCACCATTCCTGTGTCACGCAGTGCCCATAACTCACAGAAATAAAGCATGTCCAACACCCCTCTGAGACATGTATTCTATATGAAAATTTGGTTTATTACTGTCAGACCCACAAATCTGGATCCGCTGTGTAATTCTGCTGGCGTCCATCAGTCAGACAGACACATTTAATGAGAATGAGAATTTATACTGCTACTTCCTATATTGGCTGCTGCCGAAGTGCAATCGACAGTCAGGATCTTCCCTTGCCAAGAAAATTGTTCCTGAAAGAGTGCTAGCATTTTAACGTTTCAGGAGAGCAAACCAACAGATCTAGGGGTGCCTCTTTGCTGGATGCAATTCTCCTGTGCTGGATAGAGAACCAGGGCATCTGTCCTGTCTAGGCACACGGGGGGTGTGCAGGCAGTTGCTGGAATGGATAGAAATGTATAATGGATGATCTTGCTCAGCACTTGGGAATGTGTATTCCCTGGTCTTCTCAGGAAGCAGCGTGTTTGATTTCCTTCAGCTATTTTTTTAAGGACTGTGTTGTGAATATTGACATGTTTAGGTATATTTGTATTGGCTGTTGCTGTGGGGGCAGGGGAGGCCTCTCCAAATGTGTGTGGGAAGTCAGGTGCCTGCTTCTTCCAGAATAACACCGCTGAAAATTCCTTTTTCTCTTTGTCTTTCTTTCCCTTTCTTCAGAAACGTTTGCCACCATTCTGGCTGCTGCAGAGAAGTCAGTGAGGGCTTGAAGGAATAGGTTTCATGGAATTTCAGCATTTGGCAATGAGTCTTGTTTGTCGGAGATACATCCACACCTCAGGTTTTCCCCTGCACAGGGTGCCCCTGTTGCAGCTTGCATTACATTTGTGCTCTGGGGTTGCCAGAGCATTATTAAACCAAAGCCTTCAGCCTTCAGCTCCCTGTGACTGCACACTTGCAGGTACAACTTTCAGCCATGAGCAGAACAGCAGGAAACCCTCGTGCAGTGGTTACATGGAGCACACCAGCAGTGGGCTGCTCCTCCCCTGAACTGAACCCTGATGGCAATTTGTGTTTCAGGAGGCAAAGTTCTCGGCAGTGATTTTGCTTCTGTATTAGATACTACCCTCTTTTAAAATCAGGTGTCCTGCACTTTGACTCCAAACTCAAAAATAGAAAAGAGGATGAGATTCTCCCTTCAGAATATACCCCAGTTTTACTTTTTGACTGAATTTAGTAACAGTTTCTCTGGAGCGAAGAAATTCTCTCTGTCTGGATTTTGAGCCAGACAAGAGACAGAGAAAACAACCTTTCCTTCCAAAGTCAATTTGGACCAAGATCATTTTCTTTCCTCTGACAGGAAGGTTTTCCAGCCTAGAGCAAGGTACTTCTCATGCACTCTTCATGCTTTACTGAGGAGCAGAGGTCAAGGGAACTAAAGGACCAAAGCTGCATTGGAAAAGACCTGTCAACACCTACTGTTTAATCTGATGCTGAACCACTACCCTGCACATAATGTTGTTGGCAAAGCCCACACACACATGGCCCTGCAAAGAAAATGGTGCTGCAGTTTTTGCAACTCAGAAAATGTCTCTTGTGGGTGGTACCTAGCCTGAGCCACCTTCTCCACAGCATCAGCTCCCCACCATGGGAGACCACAACCAATACCTGTCATGACTCTGTTGGTGGTTCTCTGGCAATGCCACTGGAGAAATGCTGAAATGCCAAAAAAGCCTTGAAAGTACCAAGCATCCTTATTTGCCTTTGATTTATACGGGAACTGGAGGCACACAGCACCTTGCAGGATTTGGCCCTGTTTCAGCAGATGCTGGCTGAGAAGGGCAAGGAGGAGGACCTTGGAAACTACAGGCCTGTCAGTATCACGTCAGTGCCTGGAAAAAGCTATGGAGATTACTCTGGGAGGTGTTGAAAAACACCCAAAAGACATCACGGTCACTGATCACAGCCAGCACTACTTCATGAGAGGAAAATCCTGCTTATCAAACCTGATTTCCTTTTATGACAAGATAACCAACCTAGCTGATCAAGGGAAGCCAGTTGATGTAATTTTTCTGGATTTCAGTAAAGTTTTCAATACTGTCTCTCACAGAACCTTCTGGACAAAATGTCCAGCCCACAGCAGGATAAACATGTCATGTGATGTGTGAGCAGCTGGCTCACAGGCTGGGCACAAAGGGTTGTAGTGAATGGTGACATCAGACTGGTGACCTGTCACAGGTGGGATTCTGCAGGGCTCAATCCTCAGCCCTGTGCTCTTCAATATCTTCATAAATAACCTGGATGCAGGACTGGAAGGGATGCTGAGCAAGTTTGCAGATAACACAAAACTGGGAGGAGCTGTTGGTTCCCTGGAGGGCAGGGAGGCCCTGCAGAGAGACCTTTACAAATTAGAGAACTGGGAAATCACCAACGATATTCACCAACAAGGGCTGAATCAGTACCAGATTCTGCACCTGGGATGGAGCAGCCCTGGATGTACAGATAAACTAGAGAACGAGATGGTGGAAAGCAGTGAAACAGAAATATTCTCTGATTCTGTGACTGTCAAGACTATCCTTTACCCCATATTTTTCCCCAAGGAAGAGGTTTATTTAGGATTTCCACTTTGCAAAGGCAAGCTAAGGCAAAAGCTATTCTGGAGGCAGAGAAGACTAACTGCAGTTCCCTTTCTGTTTTCACATTTGCAGCTATAAGGGTCCATTTTAAGTGACTAGGAAAAGAAATTGTGATGCTATTCCAACAGTGGAGCAAATTATTCTTCACAAACACAGCTAATCGAGGCTGCGGGGTTGCAATCATTCATTATAGATGGGCGTCAGAGGAGAATAGAATGTGTCTTCTAGCCAGCTGCTAACCCCAAAATTAGAGGAGCCAAATACAAGAACTGAAGGTTTCTGCCTCCAGAAAAAGGGTCCTGGTTCAGTGTGAGGGGGAGGTTCCTGCCCCTGGGATCCTTTTGCCAAGGTATCCCTGATGTCCAAGGCTCAGCAGCCCTCCTGCAGGTCCTTGCTATCCATCCCTGTAATGTTTAGCATCACCACCCTGGTCAGATTTTGACTGCAGCAAACAGAAATCAGGCACACACAAATCAGGGGCGTGCATGAGGATGGTGGTGCCACAGCATCCCTAGTTTGTTAAAGCAGCACCAGGCTATGAAACACCAAGTTTCCAGGGGTACACCAGCAATTCTCAAACCTGTGAGCTGTTCTCATCAGATGATAGAGCCTGGTTTCATTGCTTTCCTCTGGGAAATCCCCTGAGGCAGGAAGGCGGTTGAACTACCGTGGTTATAACTTTGATATCTGAATGAATATCTGCTAGCCTCAGGCAACCGGGCTTCTGTTAATTTTGACCAGGGAGCATGATACACTGTGGCAAGCCGTGTCACTTAGGATTGTATCTGCTTAGACATGATGCCTCTGAGTAATGTAATTTATATTTCATGCACAATTGAAGCAGCTAATGGTATAATTCTCCAAGGGGGAAACAAGTTGTTACAGCATTAATTACATTGCAGTTGCCATTTTTTTTTTCCTTTCCACCCTGTGCCGAGCACTTTCGAGTCATCAGTTCAACGACAGCAGTGGCTGGTGTCACATTAAAGGGTCTCTGGCCCTGCGGCCACAGGGGAGGGAGGCTTGGGGTCACTTCCCTTCGGGAGTGGCAGGCAGGTGGTCGTGGCTGCTGAGGGCAGGCTGCCTCTTGCATGTGCAGCCCAGAACTGCAGCCTGGCACTGGGAGATGGGGTTTGGAGAGGATGAGCACAAAACTGCATTGGAAGGTCATGAGAGGGTGTGGATCCTGGGCATCCCAGGGGGCGGTGAATAGTTAAGTACCCTGGGATTTGGAAGAGGGGTGGCTGAGTGCCTGTGTGTCTGCGCCGTGACTGTGACCCCTACGGAGCAAGGATAATTCAAGAAGAGTGTGAAAAGTGGAGGGAAGTTTAAAAAGCATCTGGTGTTTCTGCTAGCCCAGCACTCCCCCTTGCACAGCAATCTCAGAGAGGGTGCCGTGCCTGAGAAAGCATCTGCAGAGGAGCTGAGCACAGACCTACAGCAGCACAGCTGTCCCAGGTATTCCAAGGAGGGGGAATTGTCAGTAAAGGGAGTTGGGCACTCCCAGGCACTGGGAGCTGGGCTTGGGGGGCAATGCTGACCAGACCGACCCAACTGAAGGGCAGCAGTGCTATAGGACATCCCTGTGACCATGGCTGAGCCATAGCCACAGCCTGGGGCAGGCAGAGAGGCCAAAACTGCCTCAGGCAGGGCTTTGGGAACTGCTGGCTGTGGGTGGCTCTGGGCTACAACGGGTGCTTCTTTTTTGCAGCTTGCATACAGCATCGAAAACCACAGAGCCAGCAGCTGAGCTAGGAGGAGGTGTAAAAATAGAGCCACTGGTACATACCACAGTGTACTCGGGATGGATGTAACCCGAGCACGCACTGATGTCAAAAAAAAAAAAGGGAAGAGGAGAGGGAAGGGCAGAATTACACATCTTTGGCTGCTAGGAAAAGCTCCGAATTAAAAATAAAACTCAGTGTGTGTGTTTTGGCTCGATGGCATGTCTCAGAGGGAACCAGCACGCTGAGCTGCCAAAGTGTGAGGCCGGGATCAAGAGGAGCATCTGTGTCCGGACTTCCCGCATTGTCGGGGGACTGGCAGGGTGGTAGGGATGATATCTCTAACCAGGAGGAGGGGCAGGGCGTTGTGACAAGGTTGGAGAAGGGAGGTGGCCTCTGCCTGTGCCGAGAGCACCGCCCATAGCAGCCAGAGCTGTACACACCGAGAGCCAGGAGCTCTTTGTGGTGAGAGCCCAGATCAGAGCTCTGCAGAGCCCCGCGGAGGGTGCCAGGGAATGTTCGCGCTCCCTTTCCTCAGGCACTAATTCCGTGCAGTCCTTTATGCCAAACGATAAAGGAGCTGATTGCAGATCCATATGGAAAATGATGCCGTGCGTCTCTGCAGAGATATTCCAAGCATACCATGGGACATAAGATCTGAAGGAGGGAGAACTGGAAAATTATTTATTCGCAGAGAAATGCAGCTCGTTGGAAGCCAAGATTATTCAGTTCAGTTGAAGTTTAAACTAGAAAACAGCTTTGGCAAGAAAAACATGTGCAGAAATTGTTTCTAAAAATTCATTAATATCTATCTGTTTCATAGCCACTTCCAAGAGGAAACATCTCTATGGGGAAGGGAAATTCCAGTATCATTTGCTGGAGGACTCAAGGACCATTCTCCAAGGGGAGGAGCACAAATGCTCTCAAAGTGGTTAAATATAAATCAGTGATTAAATAATATTAGCATATTAGCTATTCATTCATGTGGTGACTCCACCTTCCCAAGTGATGTCCTCCTCCCAAAACTGTCAAATCCCTCATACTCTGTCTCTGACTCTGTGGAGATGCTGCTATTTACACAGGAGCAGAGTAACCTCCATCCCTGTGAGATGTGCTCCTGCCTAACAGCTGGACACTGTCCAGCAGGATGGAAGACTGTGTTTCAGTCTCTTTCTGCAGCAAACCCACAACTGAGCTCCACTCTGTAATACTTTAGCTGTGAAACTTAATCCACCATTTTTTAGCTTCTTTGGGGTGTGTTTGCACTGTTCTGGTGACAGCAGCAGAGGTGTATCTTCAGTTTCACGTGCACCCAGCTCCAGATCCCTTATCTGAGGTGTGGGACCCTTCTTTCTTGGTCTCCAAATAAATCTGAAAAAAACACAATCTGACCCAGAGGAAGATGTGAAATAGATGTTCTCCTGTGGAGTGAATCCTTTTGGCTGATGCAAGCCCACAGCCAGGAGGACAGGCACAGGTAGACCATGCTCAGGGCTGGCTAGATGCAAGCCACCTTCAGCCTGGAAGCCAGATAGCCACAGGTCCAGGCTCATGGGGGATCTGGACACTGGGGCAGTGTCTGAGCCAGCTCCAAGCATCCACCCAGCAAGCCTGGGTCTGGCTGAAATCCCTCTCTGCTCTGCCACTGACCCAAAGTGCTGGTCACCAGCTGAGATCCACTGGACCTGTTACCAAATAAAATTTGCCTGCTTTGGGATCTGTCTCTGAAAGACTTTTTTCCTTTTTTTTTTTTAACAGATAATTCATGTCAGGTTAGGAAATCTTCTGCAGCTCCTCACCTTGGGAAATCAGGTTAGTGATGTGGAGAACTTCCACATGGTCTGAGGTTGCTGGCTTTAGGCATTAGGAATCTCTTTCACTGTTTGTTTAAAATCAGAGCTGGAAGCCACAGTTTTGAGCTGGAGCTGAATTTCTGCTTAATCTCCACTTGCAAGAAAAGTGTGTCATTTTTTCTTTTCCCTTAGCAGTGAGGTAATTAAAGGAAGAACAAGGCACATTTGCCATTCTGGGAGCTGTTGCTATATATCTGGGCTTCCACAGAGAAGACTGGGTATCATTATGAAGCTGTTCCAGTAGAAATGTCAGAAATATGCTTTTACTGATGAATAGGCAGAAGCCATGCTTTCAGATAAGAATATTTACCTGCTCTACCATACACCCCAGCTGCTGCTGTGTCCAATATATAATAATCCAATCCATTTTAATAACCTACTGCTCTGCAATAGCCAGGATTCTCTCCATTTGGAAGAAAAGGCCCACATTAACATTCAAGCTGTAAAACACAATTCCTAAGAATGTTTATAGCTGCTGCCATACACCCATGGACCTGGATCAGGGCTGGATTTCACATCCCCTCAGGTTGCCCCAAAATTCAGAGGTACTTGATTCCAGGATCTTCCAGGGGCTCCATTTTTCAAATCTTGCACGCTGGTCTGAGCAAGTGTCTGGAACAGGCTTTGTGCTGCAGCCTGCCCACTGTGCTGGGAGCATCCTGAGAGCTGCTGTCACACAGCCTTGGGGACAGCTGGACAAAGAGCTGAGCACCTTGTCCTTGTGGGAAATGGTCTGGGAGGAGGGGACATGGCTGTGGCACTGCCCTTGGAGCATGAGCCTCAGTGGGGGACTGCTCACAAAACTGAGACCCACCAGGGCTTCTAGCAGCAAGCACTACTGCATGGCCTGGCATCCCATTCCCATCCTCATGCAAGAAACCACAGGTCAACTCCCAACAGGTTCAGAGGAGAGCGAACAGATTGTTGTTTATCTAAGGCTCCAGTGACCTGTCTTTCCCTTTACACTCCTCAGTCATGCAGAAGTGCAGCCTGGCCTGCATGTGTGACCATCTTTGCAACTCCTCCATGGGAGTAAAGCCATCTCAGGCACTTACATCCAGCCCCACCAGCAAGCCAGGTCCCCTTGCTCCTTGCCCCAGCTCAGCGTGTCATTCCAGCTTCAGCAGCACGGCAGTGCCAGCAACCAGCTGGAGAGGTGCCAGGAACACGCAGGGAGCTCTGCTGACATCTGGGAAGGCTGGAAAATAGCAGCCAGAAATAGCCAGTGTTTCGTAAGAGGGGCTGGAGCCGTGGCCTCGCTGCAAACCAGTGGAGTTCTGATAAACTCTGACAAAGCATCTGTCACGATCCGCCCGTGCAGGTGGGGTTTGTGATGGTTCATTTTAAGGATCTCAGAGCGCAAAAGACACAGCGGGGAACAATTCAGTTTACTCAATCACAAATGTA
>JBBMKD010000001.1:107735317-107790439 GCA_037834095.1 Argya squamiceps
GGCACGGAGCCAAAGCAGGAACCACCTGTGTTTTGGGTACTCAGGCAAACTGTACCTTCGGTACGGACAGACCGGTTCGGACAAGCAGCCTTGGCTCAGTCCACCATGACCAGTCCCATTGTTCTCGCACTCCGCTCCCATGGAGATGCATACCAGTCCTCTGAAACTTGGCAAACGTTCCACCTCAGCCAGGCCAGGGGCTCCTCTCAAGGTCGGAGGTCTCAGTCCTCAATCCTTGGAGACAGTTGTAAGGCATATCACATTTTCGGACAGACTCTGACAGCATCCAAATCCTCTTTTCATTTCAGCCTTTTCTCATCTCTGGCTCAGCACCAGCCTTTCAGAAGACACAGCAGAGAGGATGAAGAACATGCTGAGAGTGTGCCAGGTGAAGAGAAAACCTACACCTCTACATGGGATGAAATTATTTTTGCCCCAACTTCAGACCCTGCTGTGAGACAAGTGTCCATGTCTGCAAGTGCTCCCTGGAAAGTAAATGGTGACAAATTTGAGTCTAGCCAGCAAAAACTTTCACCCAAAATTTATTCTCTCTCAAAATTAAGCAGGTTTTGTTTTGCTTACAAAGTTTTAGCCCCCAGGAAGGGAGGGTCTGACTCTCCCAGTTGGGGTGCAGGCTGGTCCTGCCACCCTCAGTGATGATCTGATTGTGTGACAACTCATCTTCCTGTCACATTGGTTTCTGTAATTAGAAGCTGTGGTGTGGAAAGGAAAGCAGTTAAAAAATATTTGCTTAATATTCCATCAGAAGGATGGGATGGAGTCAAACATGCCATAAAATCCAGGAGTGCACCAGCTTGGCTACCAGAAAACAGAGTGAATGCCAGGGCCAAGCAGCCTTTGGCAGCTACTGAGAATGAATTCCTCAGGCATGGAGGATGAGCAGGAAGCCTGCATGCCTGTTCTAAACCTACCCAGATCTTCCACAATGTTGGAATTAAGTGTTGGTGTTAGATGTGTAGCTGGCTTGCAAGTAAAAATCTATTGGTCAAGAAGTGCCCTAAACCCACACAGTCATTTCACAAGAAAAGCCCCAGCTTTCAGATGGTCTTTTAATTCTTGCTAGATATATGAGCACTCCTTCCTATGGCTCAAACAGAAGTAAAGCTTTGGGCTGGTTACCTATAACCCTGTCACTGAGATGATCTGCTGCTAGGGTAAAGAACTCAGCAGAGAAAGAAAAGTGAGACTCCAGCAGCAGGTTCCTGAAGCTCTGCCCAGGTCTCCACCAGTGTTGGACTGAGTGGGCACATATGTGGGTTCGCAGAGCCCTGGCCAATTCAGAAATAAAACACCTATGAGCCACAGGAGCCCATGCTTGGAGCCCCAAGAGGGCTTGGGGCACCTCTGCAGAGAGATCTGAGACCTGGCAGCCTGTCCAGACCAGCAATTCACAGAACTCTTGGGGGAAAAAAAAAGAAAAGTGCCAAAAAAAATCCCTCCTGTGCCCCAAAGGTGGTCCCAGGTGAGTCTGCTTTTTAGAGGAATCACCTGATATTGTATCACCAAGGAGGCAGCCCTGGCTGCTGCACGAGCAGAAGGCAATCCTTCCAGATTTAATGCAACAGCCACATGCAATGACACACACAGTTCATCACAGAGGCAGGTAGCAGGGCCCTCTGCTCTCATTCATATGAATATAATGCCTACAGCAATGCAAGGCATCAACATTTTTAGAGCCAACAGTTTGACTTTCATTGCTCTGTTATTTTTAATCGTTTTAATCTGTGCTTTTAGCATTCGGCTTCTTCTCTTTTTTTACCTCCAAACAAGACAAAAAGTATGCAGCAGCTAATACCTCTGTTTTTAATGGCCTGAAAAACAATGAAGGAACATTAGGCAGCTCCCGAGCCTTCGGGAGCATTGGTATTTTTAAAGATGAGATTGATCAAAGAGGCTGTGAACTCTGGTGGAGACGGATTAGCTCAGCACTGTAATGCCAGCATGGAGGCAGCTTCAGCGTGGATCCCAGCCTTTCCCTTTCATCTGCTCAGTGCTCCAGCAGCCAAAACTTCTTTTCTGAAACAAGACTCAGCCAAGCACAAAAAAAATCCCACATTTCTTCTAAAAGTTCAGGGACAGGGAATTAATTAATTGATTTTTGTGCCAGTTGATGGTTTTTGCCCCTGCTTCACTTCAAGCAGGGAATAGAAAAATCCTCTCCCTGAGGCTGCTCTCACGTGTCTGAGCTATCCCAGCCTGAGAGCAGCAGCTCAAGAGCACTTGAGGAAAGGAGAGATTTTGGTCCATTTATTGCAACCTGAAGCACACCCCTACTTCTGCCTGGCGTCCTGGTGTCCCAAGAAGGTCTTGGCAGCCTGTGCTGTGGGGATGGCAAACACCCCTATGGGAAGCAGCACAGATCCTGAGCCCACCTTGGCACTGGTGTAAGGAGAGGCCAGTGAGGAATCTGCCCTGCCACCAGCACTGGGGAACACTTCACACCTTGGTGCTGCTGCCTCCTCCTCAGCTGTGCCCACGGAGGATTGTGAAGAAATGCCTTGGCTCTTTCTGGCTGCTTGCTGAAAGGAGCACAAGTTTCCTAAAGGTTTGGGTCTGTTTTATTTGTTTGGTTTGGTTTGGGGTTTTTTTTTCTCTTTTTTTTTTTTCTCTTTTTTTTTTTTTTTTTTTTTTTTTCTTTTTTTTCTTTTTTTTTCTATATTTTTTCTGGGAGTTTGGGGGGAAAAGCAGAGGGGGCTGGCAAAGGGACCCATCAGTTTTATAGCAACCTGTCAATCCCGTGGTACAGGAAGGTCCTGATCTCAGACACCCTACACTTGCCAGAACCAAAAGCATGAGTCCTGTGTGTTAAATGAGGTGAAAGCCACCCATTCTTTACTTGCAGGCAGTAGCAGGACTTTGACAGGGACAATTGCTTTGGCAGGGGACCCAGCATCAGCTGGCACTGACTGCATCTGCCTCCTCCTTAAAACATTCTCTGCTGTATTTCCCTGTGGCTGCTGCTTTCTCCTCCTTGGGTAGATCTGGATGAGCTTTGGGGTGCAGAGAGGGATGACAAGGTGTGGAACTCCAACTGGCAGTAAATCTTATCTTGTTGGGAGAATAGCAGCTCATGATATACACACAGCACCCTGCATGCAGTGGCCCAGGTTTTCTGTAGCAGGAGACTGGATTTGAGAGTTTGAAAGCCCAGGCAGGAGGCCCAGAGTTGGGCTGAGACTTTGGGGGCAGCCACCAGCCCTCACACAGCTGCTGGCAGCTCTGAAGCAGTTCTGAACTATGTCAACACCTGATGTCCAAGGGCTTCTCCATCTACCAAGGAGGGCACTCTGGGAAACTGCTCTCCAGGTTTTCCCCTCTGGCAGAGTATCCACACCAAAGCAGAGCTGCAAAGCCTCCACAATCCCATCCCCTGAAAATATGCTGCTGCTTCCCCATATCTGCCAAGTCTGTAAACCTTGTCAGGGGACAGTCTTTACTGTCTAGATTTAAGGTAATGGAGTGACTATAAATATTGTGCTTTGAATAAAAGAGTTGTGAATACTAGATGAGTCCATCTATTGTTAAATGTCATATTTAAATGTTTTAACACGCAGAGTCCCAGGTGCAGGTGGGACCACACAGGCATTTCACTGTCAGTGTTGCTCAGGTAGGACAAGGAGGCTCCAGAGTGAGGTGGGGGTGGTGGTACTCTGAAGATTTTGCCAGCACAGCCATGTCACACATCAATGTGAAGAAAACACCTTCCTGGCTCACTGTGGTGCTAGCAGAGTCTTTGGACAGGTCCACACCCTTCTGACAGACCAAACCTTGCACCAGCAGAGCCCTGGCTGGCCTGAGGTCTTGTCACACTGATGCTCACCCTTCACCAGTGCCCACTAATTACGTCAGTGGTGATGGGGAGGTTGTAGCTGCCTGCCTAATAAAGCCACAGTGGAGAACTCATCAGCTACTCTGCTCCTGCTCCTTCATTTTGCATTAGTACCTTGTTGTCACAATGGTAATGCTTTATTCGTGCCATCATTTTTTTCTCATTTTGGAGGGTAGTGATTTATTTATTTTATTTTTGCTTTGTTTTTACAGCTCCTGCTCTTTTCCTCCTCAACTGCTTCCACACTTCTGAGCATGGAAGACAAGATTTAATGCATTGGAAGATCACAATTAGCTCCATCATGCTAATAACTTAAAGGAAACAAATAAATAGTAGAAATAGTGGCACTTTGGATATTCCCCTGTGCTGCGGGAAGAAGGCCTGCTGGTCAGGGCACATTGATTTTTTTCTGAATCCATCCATACAGGATTCAAGGACAGGACAAAACACTATTAAGTCAGCAAGCAGAATGCAGTAAATAATGAGGGAGCTGGAGAGGGCTGAGGTTTTGTGCTGACTGAGCCCAGATATAAATTCTGGTGAGCTGTGCACCTCGGCATCACCATGACACTGCCTCTGGAGCACCAAGGAAACCCAGACAGGGAACAGGAGCTGGAAAAGCCCCTTGGAACTCCAGAAGTTTTGCATGCTGTGTTTGTTGTGGAGGCAGAAATAATCTCCTTCCCATCATCTACAGGATTCCTTGCTGCTCTGAAAACCTGTGTGGATAAACACCTCCTCCTCTGCTGGAGTGCAGTGTGTCTGAGCCAGAGGAAAGCTTTAGCACTGGGGAGGTTTTGGTGAAGAAGTGGGGATTCTACCAGCAGGGTTTACTGGCACAGCTGTGTCAAAGCACTCTGCCATCATCATGTTGCTGCTGTACCTCTGCTGGTGAGGTACTTTTCCCATGTCGAGATGCTCTCTGGCCTAAGGCTTGTTTGTGAAGGGAGGAGAGGGGAGAGTCCAACAGATAAAAGCTTTTCACAGAGCAGCAGGAGGGAGAAGGCAACCCATTAGCTTTTCCACTTCTTTGTTTGCCTTTGTCATCTCCAACCCTCGGCGTGCTTCAGCACGTGAGCTTCCCTCAGAGTTCAGGGGAACTAATCAAGTAGGTAAAAAGCTTTGTGCAATCGAGTGTTTGCAGGGCTGGGTCCTGGTTAAGTGATGTTGGGAAAACAGGAAAGAAATGAGATCCCTGCTTGAAGACTCAGCGCTGGTCTGACGACTCCCTGCCTCTCATGCTTTGGCCCACAGAGGGCTGCAACACTGCCTTGCCTTCAGGAGGGTGATTCAGAGCATCCCTGCAGAGAAACAAGCACTGCCTGTGACTCATGGTTGTCAGTTCTTGTGATTTAATCACCAGTCTTATGCTACACTGTGGTTTTCCTTCCCAAAGTATTGATGGACAGCAAGAAATCAGCTTTCCTTCACAGGAAGAGAATTCTGTCTTGCCATCCCTGTTACAAAGAAAAACCCCCAAAAAATTAATTCTTTTGGGCCAGAAATCTGTGAACTGGTGATCACAGAAAGCAGCTTTCCAAAAGAGTCTCGTGATGTGTTAACTGATTTTATGGTTTGGGATGCTGGTATATGACCCTGGGATGGACTGATAACATTGAAAGAATATGGTGTCTAATACATTTGAAAGGAAGTTGTGTTTATTCACATTGAAAACATTAAAAAGGAATGAGTCTGGAAGTAAATCGGAAAAAATATTATCTCAATTTACATTGGCTTTGTAAACCAGTGGTGTTCACTGGCCTAGACAGGCAAAGGGCTCTTCAGTGATACCACTGAGGTTATACCAGTGCCAATGAGACAAGGCAGCCTGGAATGAACTTTTCCTCTGGAGAGAGGAAACTGCAACTGCTCCTGCCTTGAAGCCATTTTTGTTCACTTCTTTGTCCTTTCTCTCCTCCCACTTTTATGCTCTTCAGTGCCCTTGGCTACACATGCAGCCCCTCTGCTGGGTTATTGTCAGCACAGTACCTGGTGGGGAGGCAAGGTTGGATTGAAGGTAACCACCTCTGAGCCCCAGGGCACTTCTGACCTCCACCCACCCTTCAGCCTGCCCTGCCTCTGCCCCTGCACTCTTTAGGCTGGCCCAGGTGCCCTCAGGGAAGGTGGCTGGTCCTTTGGCTGGCAGGGAACAGCGCAGGCTCCCCTGGACTTGCACCCAGGTCCCACCTTCCTCTTTACCATGGGACACTGCTGACACTGGTGACAGATGCCCTGACCTCCAGCAGTGCCTCGGGATCTTTGAAGACCCTTTCCTCCTTTGGTGGAGACACAGAAAGGGGCCAGCAGATGCCACTTGGCTTTGGTCCATCTCTCAGAGAGGACAAGAAACCCTCCTCTCCTGTGACAATGACTTCTTGAGTCAGTCCTAAGAATGTTACCAAGCTGTGCCCAGTAGTCTCACTTTGTTTCATTTCAGGGAATTCTCTCTAAATCTTTCTGCTCAGTTCTTGGGATGTTTGCAAGCTGGTCATCAGCTCAGTATCTCTGATGAGGCCCAACAGAGACACCCCCAGGTCCTACATTTTGAAAATTAAGTTGTGGAAGGTCAAATCCCAACACATCTATGGCAGTGTACTGCAGCCAAATGTATTTTTTGTTTCATCTATAATGTTTGAAGTATAAAAGAAGGGCAGCAGCAGGCAAAAATAAATCCCAAAAGAGTAGAATAACCTACAGCATAAAGTGGCCATGACAGGCCTTGAGAGGGCAGCTTGAGGTGTGTTGATGTGGAGGTGTGGGACTTCTCATCCAGATCTCATCTCCCACTCTGGTCTTACACTGTCAGGGAGGGCTGTTAGAAGTCACCACTGAGGTCTTCTCCTGCAATGCCAATGGCTACAAGCCCTCATCTCTGCAGGGAAAGGTGAAGAGTTAGGTGACAGATCATGGGGCTGCCACTTCACCCATGGAGGGATGTGGATCACCAAGCCGAAAGAAGAGCCAGTCCTGGGCTTCAGAGCTGAGAATTTCACAGGAAGCTGTGGAAATGATCTATTATCTCAGCCTTACTTTTGCCTCTTCCAGATGATACTGCTTGAATCTTCTGTACATCAGTGTTTCCATCAGACTTCACTCCCTGCCTAGTTTCCAGTTCTTGCTTCTCAAGCATTTCTGAGCAGGAAAGGTCAGATCCTACCCTGTGGACTGCAGCAATGTGACAGCAAGCATTTGGACTCAGAGGAAGTTATTTGTTGGCCTGTTAAAACACCACCCCCAGGTGAGCTGCCCAGGTGCACTGCAGCTGCACTCTCCTGGTGATAACCAGCAGCAGCACTGAGGGAAGTCCTGACACTTGCTAAATCAGTCTGAAGAGAAGCACATGGCCCCCATCTCCCTATGTGCCAGACCAGGAACATTTTCTGGACCAGGAAATTTCCCCAGTGTATTTCCAGGCATCTGTTGCAATGCTGTTATTCTCTTGTGCATTTTAGCCATCTCTGTTTGCACAGGCTACACTTTTCCTCAGTGCTGGCTTGTGACAAATTAGCCTTTTTACATTTAATTCTCAGAAATACAAATGATTGCCAAAACCCTTCTGTGTTATGGTTTTAGAGGCATAATTGTTAAACTGCATTTGGAAAAAGTAAGGTGACAGTTCTCATGATCCAATGATTTACTGCTCTAGTGAAAGGGGCATGTGGTGGGACTATCACTGAGAAAAGGATAGGATTAAGGAACTCCTAGCTTATCCTATTAGAAATCCCTCTACAAAAGAGAGAAAGTAGGAAACCTGAGGGAGTCTAGAGTGGTGGCTTGACCCTGGCTGGATGCCAGGTGCCCAAAGCTGCTCTGTCACTCCCCTGCTCAACTGGAAAATCTGAGAAGTCCCTAAGGGGTTTACCAGCCTCTTGAGGGTCTAGGTTGAATGTGAATGCCTCCAGACAAGATGGTCAGGGCCATTCCTTAGTGGATTTGAGCAGAACTGGGTCTGAACTGGGAAAGGAGACTTCAAACTGTTTTCTTAATCACAGCTGGGCCTGTAACTCTCCTCAAGACCTCAAGACCTTTTTCCTCTTTCCTTGCTGAGAAAGAGGAAATGAAATGTTTGAGACATCAACAGTATTTTCATGCCCAAAATAATCCCATTCTGTTCCCTGCCCAGCTTCATTACCTGGCTGTGAGACAGATAGCTCTGAACATCCAAAACAGGCCCTGATTTTGGATGCTGAATGGGATCTGTGCATGGAAAGTGCTCACTGTGCATCTCCTGTCCCACACTGCACATTTCCAAGTCCCACAGAATGCCAGCCAGCACCTCCCCTCTTCTCAGTCACCCTTTTCCTAGAACTCACTGACAGGGAGCTATGCACAGAAAGTCATTGCTATCTTAGAGGCTCAACCCCTTAATCTCTGCCCCTTGTTAATTCTAGGCAGAGGGACTCCTGCCAGGTTAAATACCTCCTTGCAGAGGTGTTTAAACTGGCAGTGAAACCTCTCCTTGTCCCTGTTCTCTTCTTGGTGAGGCAAAGCTCTCCTGCACTGGGAGAAGGCAGCACCTGTGCTGTCTCACAGTGGTACATCCCAACTTGGCCACATCATAGGAGCTCTCTCCATCCCCATATACACCCATCAGCATCCTCCTGCTGTGCTTCCCCAGTCCTGACCAGGATTGAGACCCTTGACCTCCAACCAGTCCTTTGTATCCCCTCCTGTCCCCCCATCCCAGCCAGCTGCCCTTGGCATCCATCTGGGGCCCACCACCTCAGCAAACACAGCTGATGCTGCCACAGTGTGGAGTCCCTCATGCCATTAAAGGAATTTCCAACTGCCCTGCCCTGGAAAAGTGAAGATTAAAGACACCCCAGGTGTAAAGAAGGCTTCTCCCCCATGGACCCTTGCAGACATTGTGCAATCTTCTCTCTGGGTTTGGCAAGTCCATCACCCACCCCATGGCATCCCCTTTCCCTGTTTCCCCACTGGCTCTGGGGCCTGGTGTCCTGTTCCTCTCTTCCCTATGGTCACTTGCCCCCTGCCCCCTGCACCACCCACAAACCTGAGACCCTTTATAACTAAGAAATAACTACATGCTCACACCACACAGAGAGCAGCAGAAAATGGGTCAGTAAACTGAGCTCCATCTAAACCTCTCTGTGGGAGTATGGGAGCATCAGAGGGGCTCTCCTGGTGCAGAGCCACAGTGACACAGAGTTGCACACTAAGCAGCCCAGGGCACGTTGTGTGGCCAGCGCAGCCCTCTTGCTCTGCTCCCCCTGGAGCCCATTTTGGGGGAGAAGCCCTCAGCCTGGCTGCTAATGCTGCTGCACATGCATTCTGGGTTTTTTGAGCTGTTGCTCACAAACAAAAGTGTTCGGATGAAAAATAAACCTCTTAAAAATCCCAGCCTATTCACTCCTGGCAGTCTGGTATTCCTTCAAACTGTCAGACTTAGCAGACTGTTTACTGGAAACGGTTCAATTGGCAGGACCTTCTGCTGTGCAGATGAAATTTTAAAATCCTGTTTCTTGTTGTGCTCAAAGTCTCTCTTTCCACTACATGGCTTCACAGAATTATTATTCACTTGTTTCCCATTGAATCGAAAAATACCCTCTCTCTTTCATTTCTATGGTAAAAATGTGCAGGGGATATTAGCCCTCATGCTTCAGGACACAAGCCAAGAGCTAAGTGCTTGGGCTGCAGAGGGAAGTTTCCCCAAGGGACACAGTAATGCAGAATGGTCAATTATCCCCGAAGAGTCCCAGCTGGCTGAGATGGGAGTCACGCTGTTCTGCTGGACAGACAAGTGGTGTACACCATGGCACTCTCTGTGGACCACCCAAGGGTCTCCTCATCCAGGGAAATCTCCTAATAAAAGAGAAGCTCCTGTAACTGCTAATCTTGCAGATTTTGATGTTTCCCTTTCTGTGCACAAGCACAGCAAGAGAAAGAGCTGTAACTTGCTCTCCCAGGTCCTGTTGCTGCCTTTGCTGTGTGTCCTGTGAACAGCTAAACCTGTGGGGCCAGGACCTCCTGCTTTGGGTGAAATGGTCTGCTACCTTTTCCCTCTGGTTAGATCAATGCCTGCCAGTTGCCAGCAGGAAAGAGTACTTCAGTCAACTTTGTAAACTTTGTAAAGGCTTAAGGCAGAAGAACATGCCATGAAACAGATATATTCTCTGTCCCACCTCCCCATGGCAGAAAGGTATCACTACCCATGGATCCTGCAATGACAGTTGATTGTTACAATTTCGATGATTGGTCAAAGAGATGATTGCAAGGGTAGGGAAACCCCCCAAAACACAAGGTTCAATGGGTTAATATACACTCAGGTTAAGGTAGGAATGCCCAGATATCTCCCCTGAGCAGGGGGGAGCTTTCAGTCCTTTGCTGGAAAGTCTCAGAAATGAGTCTGGGGGTGCTTGGGGGCGTCTTTGATGGCTCATGACCCCTTCTAAGACATAACAGCTGCCTTTCACATCAGTAGTGGAGCCAGTTCTGCCCCATCAGAAGGGATGAATCAGGACCTTTCCCAGCGGGAGTTTTACAACTGAGTGAATTGTGAGGGAGGACAACTGTGATGATAAAAAGCACCATCCTGCCTCTGCAGGGTCTGCTTTTCATCTGGCTCAAAGCCTGGCTTGTAGCCCTCAGTGGTGGGTGCTCACCTCCTCTGTCTTATGCAGACCAGAGGCTTCACCACCACACACCCAGAAACTCACTCCTCCCACCCTCAGGGGGTGCAAGCCCAGCCTCAGCAAAGCACCCACTGCCTTCACTAATGGGCCCTTGGCTGAGTCACTAATGATTGACATCCCAGTCTCTCACAGTGGGTGTCAAAACAAGTTGTTCTAGTAAAGTTTCTCATGAAATCAATGAGATGGGCCTCATGTGCCTTTCCCACCCATGTTACCATGTCCCATAATCACTCTGTCAGTAGGTGGAGCAACTTCCTTTATCCTCACCTCCTCACCATTAACCCAGCCAGTGATCCTGTTCCCCTGCTTACAGCTGCATTTCACAACTGAATAGATCCCACCCCTCAGCCTGAACCTCACTGTGGTGAGCCTTTGTGGGCACCTATGGTTCCTGTACACCCCATGATTCTTGCTGCTGTTGTCCCAGACACATGGGAGCCCTGTCCCAAAGCTAGCCTTTCAGTCTGATGAGCACTTTCTCATGTTAATACAACAAAAGCAGCACAAACAGGCAGAATCAAAAAAGGAAAATCACACAAATCTCAGTGAGCACATACAGCCCTGAGTCCCTAACTTTACTTCTCCCTCCTGTCACATGGCTTCTCCCAGCACTTCCCCCCAGAGGACACAGATTCAGTGAGTGAGCAAAACACCAAGTTCTGCAGCTTCCAGACTCTGCACATTGATGGAACAGAGCTGGGAAGCTTGGATATGTCCCACTGAAGGAGTGATGTGGATGGAGCTGAAATAGTGTGTGGCAATTGGTTTCTCACACTGTGGGGTGGAAGGGGATCCTCTCTGCAATGGGAGACAGATAAAAACGGATTGGGAGGGCATCACAAGCAAAGCTGCCTGCTGCCGGGGAGACACACAGAGCAGGGAGGAGCCATCCCAGAGGGGCTCACCAGAACCATACAGGCACGCCTCTTATTCTTGCTAAAGTAGTACAGACTTCTTTTTAACTTTTTTTCTTTTTTTTTTTTTTTTTTTAAGCCGTGCTTTCAAGTGGGAGTGCTGTGTTAGCCAACCATTTGTAAATCTTCTGTAAATGGGGGGGGTTTATTTTAGTTCCCACACAAAGAGCTGCCCACTGACTTGTGTGTAGTCCCCTCCTCCCCCATTCAGGCTTCCCTGAACACCTCTGGGGCAGACAGGGAGCGCTGGCACTGGGTCCTTACCCCCATCTCTGTGGATGCCAGCGGCAGGGACACGCTCAGCCATGTGCTGCGTTTACAACAAACTCGGGATCTCCTCTCTCCCAGCACATCGAGTCGTTCGGCAACGATCTTCCCCGAACATCGCAGTGCAGGTGTCACGATCAGATGGATGTAGCTGTGTCTAGAGGTCACTGCCACGGGCTTTTTCCTCAGCAGCTCCGGCGGTCCTGCCCCCTCCTGCCCCTCCGTGCTGGCGGGGTAAGCTGGGCCCGGGCGTCACGCATGATGGACATCACAACTGCCTGTAGGATCGCTGCCTTGCTCTGAAATAACAGCTGATTCCCGGCTAATAGATTCAGTAATCTGACACCCGGGCTGTAATAATTGTATCTGAACAAGGCAGGCTCCAGCCTCTGCCAGCCTTATTAGAATGAGTGATTGTTTCCATCAGGGATGTAGCTCTGGTGCATTCACCTTTCCCGGGCTCTGAAATACAAATTGAGCTTCTGACCTTGGCAGATACGACAGCTGACCTGTTTCCTCCTTTTTAAATAAGGAGGAAACAGGCTTTGGAGAGAAAGTGCTTGCTTTCTGCAGGCCTCCTTCTGCCAAGCTGCTCACTATCATGAGATCTTAGTTAAATATTTGGCTTGCTGTTATTAGCCAGGATGACGGGCTGCCTAAACCGCCGAGCTCTTTCTGTGAGGCACAGAGGCACAATCCTCTCTTCCTGCTGGGCTTGGGTTTATTCCTAATTTCTCTGCTCCCCAGCATGGCATGGCTGTCAAAGGCAGCCCCTTGTCACTGTGACTGTGCAGACAAGCTGTCCCATCAGCTGAGATCCAGGGGTGTTTGTAACCAGGGAATGGCAGCAGGGTCAGGGCTCGAAGCTGCACTGATGCTGAGCTGTGGCCCAGACACCCCTTCCGTGGTCTGGGTCTCAGGCAGCCCCCAAGGGGCTCTCCCAGGGTGGGGGGCAGTGAGCTCTGCTTGGTGGGGCACTGAGGCTGATGTTGATGGGTTTGGAGCAGCCCCCAGGCTTGCCCTGCTTGGAGAAGAAGGAAAAGCTGCCAGCTGTACTCGCAGCAACAGCGTGGGAAATGCAGGGCCAGGGAGGGGATGACTGCCAGCAGATTTTCCCTGGGAGCCGCAGCGCCATCCACTGAAATAAAACCACCTCCTGCCCTCAGCCAGGATCCCTCCTGCTGCCTCCTTTAGTCAGCAAGTCAACAGGCCTCGGCTTCCCATCCTAAATTTCCCTGGTGATGTGGCATGCAAGGCGTGTTTTCCAATGGGCTGCAAGCGCATGCTGTGGCTGTAAATATAGCTGGGAGGGAGATTTAGCCATGGTCCCCCCCTCTCTTCCTCATATTGCTTTTCCTGAGGTTAAATGTCAAACGTGTCTAAAATATCACTCGGGTCTGCAACCCGTATGCACTTCAGGAGGGGCCCAGCCGGGCTCCCCTGAGGGCTTTGTCCTGATTTATGGAGGTGTGTGGCACAGAGCTGTAAATCGAGGCACGCATCAGATAACGTCATGGGAGAGCTGCGTGCCTTTCATCAGAGCTGGGACTCTAACACGGGGAGGGGTAGGAGCAGGGACAGCCCCGGGGCGTGCAGCCTGCTTTTCTCCCTCCATCAAAGATGGTAAGAAAAGAGCTGTCCCGCCTTGGTGGCTGCACAAAAAATTGTGCCTCGGCTCATCGGTGGAGGTACTTGTCATGTCCTGGGAGATTCCTGGTGTTTCACTCTTCTGCTCCTCTCTAAGTGAAGAGGAGGGCTGGCTTGTGGACCTCAGGCGTGTCCTGTAGGTCTGGTGGTTCGGCACAAAAGAGGGAGCCAGGCAGGGGGTTCGGGTGGTGGGAAGGAGATTTATGTCTTTTACTGTCCATCTGCAAAGGAAAACAAAAATAGCTGAAACACCGGTTTTCTGCTTTATCGGCTCTGTGAATAAGCATATAAATTTCTATGACATTTCTGGAGGCTTGCTGAAGGGGAAAAAAATTCATCCCTTAGGACCTGGCCAGCAGCAGTGGCAGCATATGGTCTGCTGAAATCAGTGGCTGAGCGCGTTTTGTGTGTGTTAGCATTAAAAAGGTGACTTTGCGAGTAATTTCAGAAGCAAGGAGGGGTTTTCTCTCTTTTCCTTCTTTTTTTTTTTTTTCTTTCCTTTTTTTAATCCTGCCTAAGCTGATGCAGCTGTCACAGCCAATAACTCTTGAATAAGGGAGCTGGCTTGCGTTTCCTTGACTGGGAAGCACGAAGGGGTGCTGGCTCTTGGCCACCTTGTGGAAGCAGGTTTGGACTCTTCCTTGCAGGCACAAGGGAGAAAGGCAAAGTACCCGGCACAGAAGAGAGGACTCGGGGGTGTTTTATTTTTCACAGCAGCTGCAGCTCCCTCTGAGAAGGAGTCAGGGCCCTGTGAGTCCGTGGGAAAGCTGCTTCGGTCTCCCGGCTGCAAAAGAATGGCGGGGGAGCGTCGTTTCAAAGATGGAACTCATTGGGGGAAAAAACAAATACAAATAGGCAACTGTTTATGGTAGATAAAGTGTGGCTTTTTCTCTTTCATCGTTGACTAAAACCTCATGTTCTTTCCGGTGAGGGAGGCAGGAGCCGTAATGCGCTGTCAGAAAGATGTCTTTCAGCCAGGCAGCACCTCTGGATGTTTATCTCCCTGCCATTGTGCTCCGGCGCTTTGAAATGTAAAGGGAAGACGCTGCTAATCACACTGTTGCTTAAAGATCAACAGCCAGGCGAGATGTACTTTGTCACATTTTCTCTTTGGTCTCTCTTTTTCCGTAATGAAAACGGTGACATTCATTCAGGCTCGCACGCCGGTGCATGGCGGTGGGTTTTTAATGAACCGCTCCTGCCCTTTCCCTGGGCTCCGACGGAGGGGCACAGCCGGAGCTGCCTTTGGAGTATCCTGATTGCCACCGGAGATGCAGATCCAGCCTCTTGGTATCACATCTGGTTTCCTCTGGTTTGGGTCGGATCCATCCTGTGTTACGTTTGAGTCACATTGTTGAAGTCAGAGAGGGTGTGAGATGTAACCGAAGGCTGAAAGGCAAAATTCTAATGTCAGATTTCTTATTAGTGGGAGAGCAGAGAGCTCTAGGGGTAATAAAAAAAAATTTAAAAAAAGAATTGTGGAATAAAGGAAATAAGTGTTTATCTGTGGAAAGAAATAAAACTCAATATTGCAAGACGCCTCTTCTTCCTATCCTGGTCTAGGCTTGTAAATAACAGAGCAGAAAGGATGAAGTAAGCACGGAAAGCTGGAGCGATAGAGTATTGAAATTATGTGGCTGAGGGAGAAGGATATTTTTATTTTAAGACAGAAATTTCCCATGCTCCTATTTTCTTCACTGTGAGATTAACACAGAGGTCTCCACTTCCACTTTCCACTGTATCTTGCACGTGGGGAAAACGCAGCAAGTTAAAGTTGTACAAAGAGCATAAGAAGAGGGAGAGAAATTTAGCTCTTTTAATGCTGATTAAGAAGAGCAAACAAAGAAGAGAGCAGAAATGTGAGCCACCAGTTATTTTCCAGCAAAGGCTCCACTGAATCCTATTACAGGAATATATCACAAGCAGTATGAAAATTTTCATCTTTTGCCTGCCCAGTGCCAAGGCAAGTGCCACCAGCCAGCAGTGAGAAGGCTGGGATACACAGCAAATAAAGCAGAGAAACTGAAAAAATGCATCAGCAGCGCCTGTGTGTCAGGCATTGAAACACCACCCCCATGCCATTTTATTGGCTTTCCCTGAGCCTTTCTTGTCCCTTTCCCAGTCTCCTCTGGGAACTGCTCCCTGATGCACAGACTAAACCTGGTTAAGTGCTTCCTTGGAGCACAGTGAGGGGAAAGCAATGCCTCGTGCACAAGTCACAGTCCCCGGACAGGCCAGGAGACACGATGAATTTTTGAGTGGCTTCAACCAGATTTTCCCCTGTGGACAGTCTCTATCACTGCTATGAGTGTGGGTATGAGATGGCTCATGGATGCCAGTGAAGCTGTGGGTACCTCAAGGTGTGGTGCTCACAGAGAGAGCAGCCCACCAGCTGCTGAACTGATCCGTGTGTGTCCCCAGCGAAGAACACTCACCAGCCCATCCCTAGCAGTATACAACTGAGGGGTGAGCTCTCCTTGTGACTGTCAGGCTGCCTGTGTGAAGCTGATGCAAGGACAAGGGGCTACATGGTGCTAAGCACTGCTTGCCTTCAGGGCCTCTTCCTACATGATAAATACTTATTTAGATGTTGCCCTGCAATGTGCAGTTGTACACGACCCATAAATCCTGGTGTTAAATCGGTAAAATAAAAATCCAGTGCTGCGTCAGCTCGGCCTTTGAGAAGCCAAAGCTGATAAATAGGGTTTGATTGGCTCTTTCTACACCGATGCCCCAGAGCAACACCCTCTGCATGAGTGTGATATTGCTGCAAGCTGACAGTACAAAGGACAGACGCCTACCCGTGCCAGCCATTGAGCCGGCTGCCTGGATTAACCCTGATTTCCTTCCCTGACACTCCTTTCTTCTGCCGAGGAGGGAAGCCAGGCGTAAGAGCAAGTCCCTTTGCCTGTCACGCTGAGGACGTGGTGCTGGCAGCGTAATTCAGCGTGCTAAGCCCGGTTCTCCCCTCCCTGGTCCCTGCTCTGTGGTGGTCTATCTCCATAAAAGCAGAGGATTTACACCGTCTTACACACGTGGTGTGAGAAGGATCAGGCTGTGGCAGTCCTGGCTCCCAGCTTCCTGGGAAAAGCAGAGAACAGCTGCCTTTCAAGCTCTCCTTGCATCTCTTGGACTCTTTCTATTGATAAGGATTTCCTAGGATGTGGGTGAGGGGAGGGAATGTGGGACAGCATCTCACGTGTACCTTTTCAGGTTTAGCCTAAATGCCTGTGGGAGGAGTGGCACCATCTCCAACAGCAGAGCAGCCAGCTCACACACCTCTAGCCACCCCCAGTGCCTCTGTTGACACGACAAACAAGCAATAAATACAAATCTTATCTGTCTAATAAGGTGAGTTCCCCGTGCAGCAGGAAGGAGCCTCTCCATTGAGATGGAATCTGCACCAGCCCAGGTGACTCCCTGAATTCGGCAGCAGCACAGACTCATCAGGGAAGGGAACAGCAAGAGAGAACCACACTTTTCCCGCTCCTTTTGGGGTGTGCCCAGGCAAGCCTGACTCGTGGCAGTGCCAGGAGTGGTACCTGCCCAAAAGGAGCCTTAGCTCCCAGAGGATGCTCTGCTCCTCCCTGCCAGCTGTGTGCTTGCTGGTGGCCAGGCTGACGAGAGGCCAGGGATGAGGTGCCAAAATGCAAAGCCAGTACACTGCTTTGCTGCTGATCCCCACTCAACCAGCTGGCCCAGGGCTTGAAAAAAATCAGCCCTGGGAGGGAGGCCAGCTGCCCAGAGCTGACCAGGAAGGAAGGGAAAGGTGTTGGCTGCTGGAGGGAGGGTCCTCCAAGCCCCACATTGCCTCTGGGCTTCCCCACAGGCAGACAGCCCCTGTGTGTGCTGCAGCTCAGGGCTGCATCCCTCAGCTAGCTGGCTGGGGATGCTTTCCACCATCTCCAGTTGGCTCGAGGACAGCTCTGCATCCTATTGGGCAATGACCTGTGTCATGTCTTCATCAGCACTTAATGAAAGAGATGTGACTTTCCTGGGCATGAATTCATTGGAAATGTTGTGTAGGTCAGAAACAGATATTCCAAAAACTGTCTTTTTCTCCAGGTGCTGGCATCCCAAAACACATCAAGTCCAGATCAAAGATGGTTATACCCACTGCAGACAGAGATGGGATGGGAGATGATATACAAACATTCCCTCTGATTGTGGAAGCACAGTATAGAGCTAAAGCATAGCCCAGGCATCTGTACTTCAGTATATGCCGCTTGGAAGCAAAGATTAAAGCCGTAGGAACATTTTGGTTTTCACTGATTTGCCACCCAAATGGAAAAACTGAAGGTGAGGGAAAGGAAGGATATGTCCTTCAGACTCAGCCCAGCAAAGCAGGGCTTTTACTCAGCTCCTTCTGGGCAAAGGAGATACAAGCAAGTTTGGAAGCAAGACAAGACTTAAAATAAAGAGGCAGAATGTTTGTAACTACAAAATCTTTTGAGTTTTTAAAACTCCTCTTGGCTGACTGTTGGTTAAAGTCAGCACAAGTGAGTAAACTTCCATCTGCAAAAATCTCAGCCAGTGCTAAGATGCTGCACAATAGACTGGGGATGGGCAGGTGTGGGACCAAATGTCTCTGCTAAATGAGAGAGATGTGCAGGCAATGCTCTGGTTAAAGCATGTGCCAGTAAATAGGCTCTCTTTTGCTATTTGTCCATCTAAGATCATGTTATTTAAAAAAACCCTGTGCAATCACCCTTGAATCAGTAATTTTCTCTATGCCTATATGCCTATTTTTTTAATAAAGAAAATGGCCTGCATCTCAAATCCAAACTTTTCAGACTGCTCAGTTAGAGCAGAATATTGGAGCCTTCAGATAAATTTTCTCCCTTATTGCTGAAATTTCAGCTGAGAAAGAAAGCATCTTGTGCTCCTTTCTCGCACATCTAAATTCTGAAGCATCAGCTGTTTTGAGGGGGAGGGATAATAACTCCCTGTTTTTAACATCCAACTCAATACGTTTGTGAAAGGGATTATCCAGCTCCTCATCCACCCACAGAAAGGGATTGAATGTGATGACCAGGGAGGGCTCCTCCGCTCTCATGTTTAATTCAGGTGATGTTTTCTGTCTCAAAGGCAGGGAAAGTGAGCAAGGCATTTAGCTTAGGTTGGAATGGAAGGTCAGATCTGAGGTAGCTCGACTCGGCCACCTGCAGTGTTATCCTGGTCAAAGCTAGAGAAGATCTTGGGATGAAGGCCAGGTGGGATGGAGCTCTGAACAGTCTGTTATTAGTGAAAGGTGTCCCTGCCCACGGCAGAGGGGTTGGAACTAGGGGATCTTTAAGGTCACCTCCAATTCAATGACTCTATGATTCCACAAACTGTGTTCTGCCTGTGGTGTTTCTTCCTGCCCTCAAACACTGAACCCAAGCAGTCTGTAGCACTGCCCCCATTCTGCAGAGGGCAAGAACAAGGTCCTGGAGACAAGAACCCTTGTCAAAAGCAACCAGTGTGCTGAGAGCAGGACAGGAGTGCAAAACAGCCTTCTGCTTGCTAACCATGGTCTCCTGTGGGGATGGTGGTAGGATCATGTGTGTGATCTGGGTGTCTTTGTTTCCATAGGCTTCTGGTTTGAATCAGCATATAAGGGACACTGACTGAAGAAATAAGTCCCAGGTGCTGGCTGGATCTGGCAGGCTGAGAGGTTTCTCTACCAGCACAACAAAAGCTGTGGTAGAGGCAGGGGCCAGGTGTCCGAGCACAGGACATGGGGAAGAAGGCATGTGAAGGGCTGGCAGGTGGTGGGAAGAGGGGAAGAGGCAGGTGTTCATAAGGGGAAATGAAAGAAATATGAAAATGATTGAGAAATGGCATAAGGAAAGAGGGGAGAGAAGATTTCCTGAGGACACGGAGCACAAAGGCAAATAATGGCAGTAATGGCAGCGGTGGTGAGCACGAACAAAACAAAAAGGAGTGAAAAGCAACGGGAGAAAATGAGAATAAAGCTGGAAAAGGAGAAGCAGAGGAGAAAGCAACCATCCTGCCAGCCTCCGTGATGGCTGTTATTTGCAGATAGGAAATGCTGCCTGCAGAAAAGCTGATTGAGGCTGATTGAGGGAAAGAATGAGCCACATGTGACAGATGTTAGTCACTTCACGTAATGCCCTACTGGAAGGCACTTGGATTCTGCAGGGATGACAGCACTCGGAGGAGCTGCATGGAGCACAGCAGCCCTGGGAGCAGACGGGAAGGAAGATGAATGGCAGGAGAGGCTGAATCCCCTGATCTCAAAAAGGGAAGAAAAGAAGGGAGAGGCGAGCAGCAGCCTCTGTCTTTTACGTATTTCCTGCCTCCCTCCATGCTCGACTGCTCCCTCATCCAAAGCCAGGCAAAGGCCTGGAGCAGATGGGAACTCACACTCCTTCCTGCAGGAAGCAGGGCTGCCTCCCTGCCCCTCAGAGCAGCTGTCAGCACCCATGCACATTGTTTTCAAAACAACCTCTCCAGCATATCATTTACTCAGGTAGTTTGGAGAGCAATCTTGGGCAAGAAAAAGAGCCAAAATGATAGCTTAATTGTGCTTTTGTACCCTTATGCCTGACAGAGATAATTTTTCTTTATTTTCAATATTTAAAAAAATCACTAAGCAGCAAATGGCACAAGGGGTTTTTTGTGTGTAAGGCCCTCATTGTTGCAAGCCTTTTCTTTAACTCACTTGCCCCAACTTTAAAAATGCAAGGAAAAGGCAAAACTTCTCAGGGACTCCTTTACCTTCAGCATCTGCAGTGAAGCAGCTGCCATATTAGATCATATTCAAATAGAGCCCCAAAGAGGTCGGGAGCAGCGTATTAGCTGAACTGTTTATCTGCAGCCAGCCAAGGGGGGATGGTGCTGCTCAAATCAATTTTCTATGCTCCGACTGGCCCATCTTCTTGACACTTAGATGTCACTGTACCACTGGTGATAAAAAGGCCTGCCAAAAAAGGATGGATATGGATTCACGCAGGGTCCTACAGAGCCAAATGAGAATTGACAATATTAGTCTTTAGGACAATTTTACAGATAAAATTAACCAGAAGAATAAATTTTCAACAGTTCGCTTAATCTAATCTTCTTTCCATTGCATTGAATCTTGCTCCCATCCACAGTTGCCATTTTAATACTTGCAAGCAATGTTGGCTTTTTTTTTCCTTTTTTTGTTTCATGGAAAAAAGATCAGACACATAAACCAGGATACACATTGCCATGAAATGCCAGTCAAAAAATAACCCACATCTGGTTTCTGTAAAAAGGAGGAGGAAGTCCCTCACATAGTTTAAAAGCAAGGAGAAAAAGTATCAGCATGTTAAATTTGGGCCTGAGGTACAGTCATTGATATGATCTGAACCTTAACTTTCCTAAGTTCATCTGGCTTTGGTCTTAATTTTATTATTTGGATAACTAAACAGCAAAGGCTGAATCTCAGTCCCAGATCTGGTTTTGAATTAAAAATAACCGACAGAAAGTTCAAGATTATCCATATTCTGTCTTACCTTTGTTATAAACTATGCAGGCCCTTGTACATCTGTGACCATCATTCATGGTACTAGAAATCAGAAACTCTCTGAGTTAATAATAATACATAACATATGTGTAACACTTTCCATCCTTCAGTACTGCACAGATGACCAAGTGTCACAATGAGCCTCTGGAATGTTTTCCCTGTGGCAGGGATGGTGGCATTTCATCCAGAGGCTAACTGTGCTGGTCAGGGATACCAGACTATGCAGAAGCAGAGACTGGGGTTGTGAGGCAGAGTCAGGGCAGGTGGGGATGGCTGTTCTTAACACTGCATTACACATCAGAGTCCTGGCATGCTTTTTTTTTTTTCTTATTTGTACAGAAGTTTTCAACATCTCTGGATGAAAATTTAGGGAAGCATTTCAAAAACTAATTCAGCTGGCTCTCCAAAATGATCTGGAAGAAAATACTTGGGGTTTGGCTAGGCTGAAACTATTCTGCCAGCGCCTCCTTTGAGCATTTTCAGGGCTTCAGTCAGCGATCTCAGCACTTGCCAGGGAAAAAGGAACCATTCTGTGCTGGCCCTGTGAAAATTTACCCCCATGCAGGTCTGCTCTAACCCTCTGAAGGACAACCTTCATTCCTGCCCCAGCACAGTGGCCACAGTCACACAGGTCCAAGGCTGCTCTTGGTCCCAGGGCAGTGGCAGCAGAGCCAGATTTTCCCTGCACTTTCTCCTCTGGGGTGTCAAAGGCAGCAAAGGAGCTGGATGCTGGAGATGTAAACATCAACAGGATGACACGGGCTTTCAGTGCCAGCCTCCTCCTGGCATTGCCTGGATAGAAATGGGAAGTGCCCAGCACTGGCAGAGAGAAGAGGTAAAGGAAGCATGGGCTGGGATGGATGAAGCAGGGCATTAACACAGGGAGCAGATGAGGATGAAAGCCACACTAGTCACCCCAGGGGACAGAGGTCATTTACCACCTGTTAAGAGGCCACAGTCACCCCTTGACCCTGACAATGTGCACATCTCTGGATGCTTGGTGAAGGTTTGCTACAGCTCCCAGCCACACCATCAGCTCAGCTGGGGGAGATCACTGCCAAAAGCTCTGCAGAGCCAAAGCACCATTTATAGGTTGGCAGCCACTCTTCTGCTTGTCTCTTTGCTTGCAGAGGGGTTTCTCCCTTTTGCTTTCCAAAAGCTGCTGACAGTACATTTGGAAAAAGAAGCAACTTGGACCATGTTGAGGATGCAAAAGGAAGTGCTGTCATCAAATGGCCTGTGCAGCTGCATTTGGTGCCTCTGGGTACAAACCCTAAGCAAGCAGCCAGGGCCTGGGGTGAAGCGTGGGCCACAGGACCACATTCACTGATGAGTTTTACTCTGCTCCTTGACTCTGACCCAGAGCAGATGACAAACACAACAGCACCTCCTGCTCTCCCCACTATCTATCTCCAGTGCTACCCCCGCAAACCTTAAGCCTTTCAGCTGTACCTCATGCTATGCCATAAATTTTCATACCATAAAAGTCAGCTCTGGTGTGCTGCAACACAGCCCTCCTGTTACCTCAGGTGCTTTAAACTGGAAAACAAAACGTGCAAGGGGTCACAGCCATATTTTAGGACCACAGGGCCTTTGGGCCCAGAGAAGACCCAAGGCTGTATTATTTATGCACAGGCACTCTGCTTTACAGGAAATACCAACATACAAACTATTTGGTGTCCCTTGTCTTGGAGGCATGAATCAACTCCTGCACTATTTTATTTAGCAATACTGATGTATGCCTAATTTCTGGATTGCAATACTGGGAAAGCAGGAAAGACAGCCAGACCTCCTTGGCCTCCCCATTCCCCTTGGCTGGGGGCTGGACTGAGTTCATGTCCTCCCTCAGCACCATGCAGAGAGGCAGCAGGCAGAGAAACTGAGGGAGATCAGACACTGCTAGCTGAATCCCATTTATACAGCCAGCAGTCAAACCACAGGCACTTCCAAAAAGCAAAAACCCAACTTTTGGCCCAGAACTGAACATGTGTTCATTTCTGCACTTGAAAAAAAAAATGCTGCTGTTGAGGGAAAAAAAACCCTTAAAAACCACTGTCAAACAGTTGTCATTCCCTGGTGCTCAAATGGATGGTGCTAGAGGAGGCATAAGGGTTTGTGCAGAGAATTACACTGTTGCTAATTAATGAGGACTTCTGCATCCTTCAGTGCCCAAAATGGCCATTGGTAGTGAGGATGACAGAAGGAGGTCTCACAGTTGTGGGATTAAGGCAGAAGGCTTGACACACTGATTTGTATCCTTCACCACCACAAAGCTCTGAGTGAATGTTAGGAAAGTGTTTTAACCCAAAATTTCTACAGGTTGTCAGGACCTGGACAAGGAAGTCCTGGTTTGTAGAGCCCAGGTTGTGAGATGAGGGGTTAAATTTGCACTCTGTGCTGTGGTGGGAAGCATGGGAGCTGTAATCTGGACATACAAAGGAAAAACAAAATCAGCCACCCAAAAATAGAGACAAAATTTTCCAGTTTTGTCTCCTTTCTCTCCCATGTACTCAGCACTTTCCAAAGAGAGTCAATAATCCCTGTGGGGATCAGCCTCTGGCTGCCAGCAAAATATTTAGGAGCTAATGTGGTGAGCAGCCTGGTTTTCCTCAGGGACAAAGAGAGATACTGAGCAGCTCCCCACCAAGTGACCATCCCACAGCCATTCCCAGCAGACACACTGAACACTGTGGACTGGTGCATGATAAAGAACCAAACCAGGAAGCAGGGAGAGCTGAAAGCAAGAGACTCCCTGGACAATGTGGCAGAAAAAGGAGGAAAATATCCTTTGCAGTAGATGGAAGTGATTGCAGCAAGTGAAGCAGACAGGATCTCACTGCCAGCTCCAGTCCAATTGACTTTCCTGCCTCTGCTCTGCCAAGGTGCAGCACAGCACTGGGCTCCTGGACTGTTCAAGTGAAGAATATGCTTGTCATGGATTACTTTTCCTGGTGTTTTCTCCTCCTTCTTCTGCCAGCATGTTTTTCCCCTAAGCTGGAGTTCCTCACAGGTTTTGGCAGCACAGATCACCCCTGGAGGGCTTCACCTGTCCTGATAGGAGCAGTCAGAGGATTCCTGGGTTGGCAGCTCTGCTGGTATCAGCGTTTTTTGGGAAGAGCTCAGCTGGAAGCCAGCAGTTCCATTCTCCTTATTGCACTTCCAGCCTCCATCTCCCAGGGCAATTTCCACTCATGTCTCCACAGAGCCAGAGCCAGGACAGACAAAAATCAAATCAGGGAGCCTGGTCCTGCTCTAGCAGCTCAGTGTCTGTGCCTCCCATCCTGGGAATAGAGGCAGGACCCCATCACAGGCATCCCAGGTGCTGGATCCCTTGCTTGTTTTGGCTGCCAGCTTCCCAGCACAGCTTTCCAAAAGGCATCTGTGTGTCCAAGGTGCCAACAGGCAGCATCTGCACGTGGTCAGAGTTTGGAATAAACTGCAAGAGAAATCCATTCAGGCTGGAATAGGTCCCTTACACTTGACAAGGCCAGCTTGTCAAAGTGTCTCTCTTATTTTGCTCTCCTGCAGCCCATGTTAATGCTCAGGTAGAGTCAGAGCCTGCCCTCAGAGAAATCTCTGTGTGGCTTGTTGATATGAAAGACATCAGCATTTCCTCAGGGACAGGAGGGAAAGAGCTGCCACCCAGCTGTACCTTTATTAGTGCAATTTTCTGTTCTCTCCCTCCTGAAAGAGATTTTCTGTCTGCCAGAATAACCCCAAAGTGCTTATATTTAGCAGTCCTGACAGGAGTTAATCAGAGCTCATGCCCCCACACTTTGCCCCACTTTCTGATTTCCAGCCAAGCTCCAGGCTCAAATCAGTGCATGACAGTGGATGAGGAGTCAGTGCTGCAGTGGGAAGGGGATGGAGACCAGTTCTGTGCCCAGAACATGGACCATGGAGAGAACAAGGATATGAGAAGATGCACAAATGGAAATCAAGCAGGTGGCACATCTGGCTTCTGAGGAAAAACTCAGTATTTTCACGAGGAAGAAGATATTTCTGGTGAAAAATATTCAGGCAGAAACTCAACTGTCCCATGACATCCAGGCTTGCCAACTGATTCCCACCAATCTTAACCCAATGTCAGGGCTTTTTAGTGAAATTTCAGGAAATTTCCATCCCAGTTTTGTGGTATCACATGGGTCTGGCAATTTAGGCTACAGCAAGCTCTACTCAGACCTGGCTGCATGGATCCCTCTGCAGGGCAAGCTCTTGAAGAAACCACAACCATTGCACCCCTAGGGGTGCCTAGGCCTTTGTTTTAAACCAGGAAAGCCTGAGTTGTGATAGGTGCTCTTGGGGTGATGCCTTAAGTTTTAGCTCATGTTTAGTTCATGTTTTTCAGATTCTGTGCTCTCTAGGTGTGTAGTTCTGAGCTTCATATTAAGTGTTAGTAATCTCCCTTCACAGAGTAGGGAGACAAAACAAACCCTTTTCGGATGGAGACCAAGGACAAGAAGTATAACTTTCAGGCTGAAAAGCACAAACAACGCTGGACTACAGAGAGAAACAAGAAAGATGGGACTTCATAACGTGAAGCTGTAATTGGACAATTAAACCCAATATGCAAATGGACCAAAACTTATAAAAGTGTGAGACCTCGTGATCAGTTGTCCATTTTGTGACCATTTTAAGTCCACCTTGGATGTAGCCCTGGTCAGGCTCTTGTCCTGCCCAAAGTGTACCCTTAAAGGCATTTCAATAAATATCTACTTTATTCTTTAGCTCTGTTCAGTCTCTGTTCCAGGTCAGCCTTCCTAAGGCATCAGGGAGACTCAAATCCTTGCCAGGATTATCAACAAGGAGGGTGTCTTAAAACAAAGGAGTTCTTTGCTTCACTTCATGAAATAAATGTTGTTAAATGGTGTTAAATAAGACACTGTGTTTCCAACATGGAATATTAATGGCAGAAATATGGAGGGGGGTTTTTTTGGTTTTTTTTAAGGAGACTTCTCTTTCTTCTTTGGTCTTAATTATACGAATGCTCTTTAAAGCATAGGTAGAAACTATTACAGAGCGGGGAAATCTGTAAAGGAAAAATCCTTAGGTAAGGCAGGGGAAATACTGTTAGAAATCCTGTCAGAGGTGAAAAAGAAGACTAAATAAAGGGCTGACCACAGATGGATGGAAAAAGCAGAAAAGAGGAATGGTGCAGTGGGGGGAAATGACAACCAGACAGTGTTGCAAGGCTGCAAGTTGGTCTGGAGGCACTGTAGTCCCAGCCTGATTTATGCTGGGTTTTTGAAAGGCCACCACCAGTTAATGGCTCACCTTGGAAGGCAGGCTTGACCCACTGCTGTCGTGGGTGATAGCAGAATTACAATCAAAACCTACATCCCATTCCCAATTTCGGAGGTGTTCGGATGTGAGAGTTTTATTTAAAGGCTCCCTTTTAATGAAAAAGTGGGCAAACTGTGATCAAGGGGAAGGAATTGTCTCTATTTTCATGATTCACATCTCCTGGCACCCACAAGATATGCATTTCCATGCTCTGATCTGCACTGCTGTGAAGGACACAGCTGAGAACAGAGCAGGGAGCTGCCGACTAAACGGCGAAAGAAAGAAAGAAAGGAGAATGCAGTTACATTTTATTCTTCCTAACATTTTGTTAAATTGGTTCAGCAAGCTTCCCTGAGTCTGTTGAGCTGGGAAGGGGGAGGCAGAGAAACTTCATTAAGTGAGAGATTCTCAGAAATAATTGGGGGGCCAGGGATAATAGTGGCAGCCGTCATTGTGCTGGGAAAGGAGGGCACTTGCTTCATATTTGTTAATTGAAGAAGCCAAGAGCGTCTTTCTGCGGGGCCAGGGCTCGGGCTACAAGGCTGAAGGGGATGTATATATTTTCTGGTTTAAATAGACATTAGGGGGCTCCATTTTTTAAAAAATAAGCCTCTGAGTTGCTTCGGCAGCCGATCCAAGAGCTCGAGCAGCGCGGTCTGAATCCTCCCCCACCCTCCGCACCAGGCTCTGGTCCGGGGCTTACTCGGCAAAACCCTTCAGCCAGGGGAGGTGGGGGCACAGTCAGGACAAAGTGGAGAGGACAGAGAGGGGCAGGGAGGGAGCAGAAGGAGCTACACAGAGGAGCAGAGGCACAAGGAATCTTAGGGAGACACGGCGTCTGTTCTGTGTGACGCGCTGGTCACTGCTTGCCCATTTTGAAAATTAGATTCTCCCCGCAGGGCAGGTTTGCAGCTCCATCACGCAGACATTGGAGATTTGTTAAATAAGTCTGCACTTCTGCCCACTGTGGAATAGATGGAAATCGGGCATCTTTCTAAAGATGGTCTTTTCTTGTAACTACCTCTGTGCCTGGTGATATTATTTGCACATTTATCCACTTGGGCCCTAAAAGTATTCAGATAAAAAGAATCTATATCTGGCTAATTAAAAATCATTCACATCATAATGTCTTATTAGTTTTACGAATATTGCCTTGCCTTTCTTGACTTTTCCATGCAAATCAGAAACATTTTGGGTCTGATTCTCATTTGCCCTAAGGCCCATTTACTCCATGCAGGAAAAGTCAATCAGTCTCACAAGGACAGCAAGTGAGGGCTGCACCCACTGCAAGCCTTTCTAGCTCTTGGTGTGGCACAGAGAAATTTCAGCATGAAAAGGGAACTCAATTCTTCAACATGCAATGCTGTGCAGTAGTCTGGGTCCCACAAACTGCCCAGGAAAAGGTTTTTTGCCAATATCAGTTATTGTTCCCCCACAAACTGTTCGTATCCTTAGGCCCATTGTGACAATTAGTGATAAATCACTGCTGGGAGTTTGGGACATCCGCTGGAAAAGCTCCCAACAGCCAGTTACCAGGAGCGTGCCAGGACACACAGCAACATTGTGCTTCATATTCTCTCTATTTTTAATGGTGAGGGGAGGAGGGTAACATTTTAGTTCTGCATATACTGTGTCAGGGTAAAATAATGTTCTTTTCTGGCAGCACTGAATCAGCACACATCCAAAATTTGCCGTCTTCTGCTGCAGATGCTGCCCCCATGGAAATCAGTGAAAGCCTCAAGCAGACATACAAGGGCAGGATTTAGCCCATAAATCACAACCCAGATCATAAATACATGCTTGAACCCTCCCTTAATATGATTCATTAAGAAGGAGCTTTTACGGTTGGGGTGGTTTTAATTATCATTGTGTAATTTTATTGTTATTGTTTCCATTAAACATTAACAAACATTCCTTATTTTTGGTTAACAAAGATCTTTCTTAGATTGCACAGTAGTTAATGAAAACCACATAAACACATGCAGAAAGATACCAGGACTCTCATTCAATTATATATAAAACTTAGAGTAGAAGATCTATAAAAATCCAGATTGTAATGAATCATAAATAAATATGGAAAACTAACAACTGCCTTGGGTAGAGCGGTGAATTTATAGCCCAAAGATTTGCATTTTTAAGGTTTGTGTTTTTTTCTGTGTTGTGTTCACAGAAGATGCAGATCCTCAGTGCCAGAGTTCCCAGCCTCAGCTCATTTTCTTGGCTTCTCTAGACAAGCCCTGCAAATGCCATCGTGCCCTGAGCTAAATCTGCCTTTGCCCAGAGTGACCTCTGAGCCTCTGAACCTTGAACTGAAGCCACTTTCTGATCAATGAGTGAGAAGTCACAAGCACACCATGTTTCCCAGGTGTTTGGCTGCTGGTGGGATGGAGACACATCCAGCAAAGCTGTCCCCACACACACTGTGGTGGAGGCAGCTGGCACTCCCAGGCAAGACTCTCCTCCTAGACATGCTGGAGGAGGAGAAATGCAGAGAGAGCAGCTGGTTCCTCATTCTTGGCTTGTCCCATGCCAACAGAGGGGTCTTCAATCATTTGCTAGGCTGAGGTTGCTTTGGTTTTCCATCTTGGTTTGAAAAAATCTGCCTGGAACTTCCAGCCAGTGACTGGCACTGGTAAGAAATGAGATGGATAAAAGGCTGCTTTGACTACTGACACACAGTCCCTGAACCCACTGTATATCCAAATGAATTGTTGTTGAGAGACATGAAGTGAAAAGGGTTTAGCTATGTTAAAAATAAACCTATAGTTGGGTTTGCAGTTGGAAAATTCCATGAGGACCATTACTCTTGGGATAACTATCAAAGCCAAAGCACATCCATGGACTCCTGCCCATTGAATGCTGTCGAGCCACTAGTTACCAGCCTCAAAACTCGTGTTCCAGCCTCTTCCAAGATTAACCTTCACATTTTAGCTTTTGCGATAAAAAATTTGGAAGTTCTTTCAGTACTTCTCTGAGCAACAGCAAAGCAAACAGGTCTCTAGACCAACCAGAGGCTTCGTTGAACACACAGCAATGTCAGCACTGAAAGAGTTAATGGGTGAGAGAAGTAAAAGGACTTGATAATGACAAAAACTCTGAGTCATCTGGTCCAGCATTATGGGTGTGTGTCGGTCTGTCTGACACAGCTGTTGCCATGGTGGCAGAGTTCTCCCAAAAAACACAAAAAGAGGACAAGCTGGATGAGTGCCTGAGGAAAACACAGGAGAGGGGGGATGGCTGAGGGGGGAGATGACTTGGCTTTTGTAGGTGGGGCTTGGTGCTGATACTGGAGGCCAACTAATGAAATAATGAGTCTCGTGAGCTCCATGGTCTTCCAGCTGGACAGATGTTCCAGGGGTTGGAGCCAGCTGTCAAAAAAAAAAGGAAAGCCCTGGCAGTTTCACCCAACCTAACCTCATTCCCATTGCTCCAAGGAACGCGGCATGACGCAGAGAACTGCTGCCTGCAGTATTCACAGGGATGGCTGAAGGGAGCCTTGAGAAACAAGGCTTTCCCAGGCAGCCCAGGGTTTTGACAAATGTGCCCGTGTGTCTGCTGCAGCTGTTTGGACAAGCAGGGGTCTAGATGTGACTATTAAACAAGGAAGTCCCTCAGCTGCTGGCAGCCCTGGGAAGGAAGGACTGGGAGCCCCAGGCCCACCAGGAGCTGGGGCTTTGCAAAGCCCAAGGGGGACCAAGAGTGGACATGCTGGGCAAGCAGGGAGGGTTGTGCACACCTTTGGGCCTGAAGGGGCTTGGAGGGATGGGCTGGGGAAGTTTGGGGTGAGAGAAGCGGGATGGGAGCAATGGGTGCCTAGTGAGGAGAGTTTGGGGTGTTTGTACTCCAGAGCAGGAGAGAGAAGGACTGGAGGGGCTGTGGGTCATGGGTTGCTGGAGTTCCTGAAGACAGGTGCCACTCAAGCCCCTGACATGCTGCTCCATACAAACATCCAAGGAATTCCTAAGCTGGGGCTACTTCAGCACTGACAAAGTGAGAAGCCCCACCTGACCTGATGCTGGCATGGGAAGGCTGTGGATTCAGATGGGGAATTTGTGACTCCAGAGTAGGAGGAGACCTGCCTTCCAACACACTGGATCACCAACACTGTGTCAAATCAGGCCAGTGAGGCAGGTTTACGCAGGTGGCAACTCACACAACACAGTTTGACTGCACTGGGGTTTGCACATCTCGTAGAGTGCATTTCTCAGTGTGTTTGGTTTTCCCTCCATCTCACCCCTCTGGAAAGAGGAACTCACGGCTCAGTGCTCCCGAGTGAGCAGGCTGCTGCAAACAGGGAGCTGCAAATGTGACTGAGGGGGATCTCTTCCAGCATCCAGCACTGACTGCCAGCCACGTGAAGCTCTGCAGGCTGAGGCTGGCTGGGCTGTAGCTCCTGGCACCAGCACAGGCTTGTGTCGCTCCAGCGCGAACAGCGAGTATTACAGAACAAGTCAGAAATATGCTCAGCAAACCACAGGCTTAAAAATAAGGGAAAACACATTTCCTCTCCTCACCAAGGTGGGAGAAGATAGTGTTTCCTCAGGCATTGCTCTGCTAGCACAGTGAGGTGGGTCTTAGCTGGTGTTTAGAAGTGAAGCCAAAGCCAAACAGCTTGAGAGGGCGGGCTGGGACCACCTGCACAGAGAAACCTCTGTGCTCATATGCAGTACAAGCATCAAGTCAGGAGCAGGATGGACATACAGGTGAGTATTCTCATGGGTCTGATGCACACCTGTCACATTGTGGCAATTAACACTTCTGTACCACTCTTTTTCCCTGTTGTTCTACCCTTCCATCAGGTGAAATTTTCTAGTCCTGTTACTTTCCTATTTTGCACAGAGTTGATAAAACTTACCTTGGATGTTTTGTTAAGGATGTTTTAACTCTTTTCTGTTTCTAATCCAGACCTTCAACTCCAAAAGGAGACAAGGATAAGTGGTTTATATGCCAAGAGCCTTTTTTTTTAATTGGTTTTGAAGGATTGTTTACAGATTATTTATCATAGTCTCCGGTGTCCAATTCCAGTATCAAGAAGATGGACTGCAAATCCTTAATTATACTTGCACGTCCTTTATGTGTTAAGAACCCATAAAACAAAGCACATGCACACTTCAGGCTTGTAATAATTTGATGAAGATTTTCAAATTTTTCAAGCTGCCAGTCCATTTCAAAAGATAGATTACTTCTCTTAGGGTTTCATCTATCTAATTATTTCTGTCCTGATTACGTAACCACCCCATATTTTTCCTTCTGCCCCTGAGTAGCACCCAGAGTTCAAGGGAGATGGTGCTAGTGCTTAGCACGTAGGTGACAGGTAGCAATGGCTGAGCTGTATCTGCAGGAAGATGTCCTTAGGGAGGGATATGGCGCACAAAGCCCAGGGACACCCTCACAGCCCCAGTGTTTTGCAGGTGGCAGGCAGATACGAGCACAGAAA
This sequence comes from Argya squamiceps, assembly GCA_037834095.1. Lineage (NCBI taxonomy): Eukaryota > Metazoa > Chordata > Aves > Passeriformes > Leiothrichidae > Argya > Argya squamiceps. The sequence continues at coordinate 107,766,864 of JBBMKD010000001.1, forward strand.
AGGTATGTGTCCAGTCAGGTGGGTTTCATACTAAGCTTTCTGCAACCCAAAGCTACCATGTGGCAGGAAGGACAAAACCATAATATGATAGTGGGTATCACTGTTCTTAGGGTGTCCGCAGCACCTAGATGGAGAAAAGTCACCAATTTGATTACAGAATCATTTTGGTTGGAAAAGACCTTTCAGGTCATCAAGTATAACCATTAACCCAGCATTGTCAAGCCCACCCCTAAATCATTTCCCACATCTACATGGTTTTTAAATACCTCCAGGGATGGTGATGCAGCCACAACATGCTGAGGTCCTACTGCCCTCATTTTTCAGCTGAACTCTGCAGAAATGATGGGCAACATTTCAAGTGAGACTTGGGAGCAGAAAGCTGTGAACTGGTTTCAAACCAGCCAAGGAAACTGTGGGAATGTCCAAGTGAGAGACCTGCTCCACAGCACAGCACAGCTACAGTTCACACAAAGCAGCAGTGTGATCTGAGCAGGTCTTGCAGCTGGCAGCCTCCTGCTCAAGGCTTGAAGGCACACGGATGTGTGAATCTACAAGGAGAGTTTTGTCTGGACAGAGAGGAGGACAAGTGCTTTCTCCTCTGGATCACTGGAAATCTGCATGGCTAAGGGACAGGAATGACTGTCCCCAGGTTCCAGCTGCCAGCAAGGCTCCCCTGACACAGAGTTTCACACCAACTCCAAAGTTCCATGTTATAAAGTTGAATATGAGAACAAGAAAGCCTTTTTATTAGTACAACAGTGCAGCTGAGATAAACTTCCACTGTTGATAAACAGAGGCAGGGTTCTTAGTAATTTTTGCAGGAAGAAAAATTAGCCCTAACTGCTACGCTTTTCCTCCTGTAGCAAGCCATGGCATGGATTAAACAACACAGAAAGATGATGTTTTAAGATTCCCCTTTTTCCTCTTTCCTTACCTGCCAGTGAAATGCCTTTATCAGCATTACAGCTGTGTAATTCCTCTATTCCATCACAGTCCACACCTGACATTTATTTTTGGAGGAAGGAGGAGTTACAGCAGTTGAAGCCTCCTGGCTGGGGCTGTGCTGGCTGCTGCTCTCCCTCCTTCTTGCACCTTTCACCAGGATCAGCATGAGCTTCCCAGGGGTGGGAGGCCGAGGTGCCCACACTCAGGAGAAGGGGTGATGGCTGCTCCTGCTGGCCACTGTGATGCAGAGGGGTGCAGAAAGCAAAGGGAGCAGCTCAGGGTACACTGGTACACCCTGGTGTGGATTTGATGTGTCAAGGTACAGCCAAAATCCCAACATCAGTGTAAGATGGTTTGGAGACCAGTTTGCTTTGTTGTTGCTCAGTTCTTTTACTGAAAGAACTTGCAAATTTTTTATTGCAAAAGCTACAACGTGAAGGTTAATCTTGAAAGGCTGGAACATGAGTTTTGAGGCTGGTAACTAGTGGCTGGACTGCATTCAATGGGCAAGAAGCGAGTTCAGATAGACATAGGTGCCCCACTCGGTGCAAGGGCAGCTTTTGGGACCTGGTGTGTGGAGGTGCCTGGCTCGACCCTACGCCTGCCCTGTCTGGGCACCCTGCACAGCAGACATGCTGCACTTTGGCTGATCCTGCAGCCTGGAGCAGAGCCAGGACTTCCTCCGTGGGCCTATGAAACTCCTGCCCTCCCAGCACAAGCAGAGGCCTTAAAGCAGTCTGGGGTGGGGAATGGAGGGGAGAGCACAGGAGAGGGCAGCAGGAGGGGAGCAAGGGGAGAGCAGGAGGGGAAGAACACTCCTCGCTGTCCAAGCCACAGGGTCCCCTCCTCCTCTTCCAGAAAGAAGCATTTGTTTCCAGTGGATGAATTGCAGCCCCTGCACCTGTGGTTATCAGCTTCAATATATTTTAAATTTAACCTGCATCATCTATTTATACATCCAGCAGAGAAATACGTCTTTCTGCAGCCTCGGGGTGGGGGCAGCAGCCCAGGGGAGGGAAGCAGGGTTGGCTGGGGAAGCTTTACAGCCAGGCTGATGATCCAATTAAGTCAACAAAGCGCCCCAGTGATGTGATCTGAGGGTTCAGGGGCTGGGAGTACAGAGGGAACTGTGGCAGAAGGCAAAGCCAAGCAAACATATGGAATAAGTTACAGGGGAGACAGTTGAGGCAAAGTGCAGAAATGAGTTCAAGAGATGCCTGGGTTTTTCTCAAGAGAAGGAAAAGGATTCGAGGGGGTCTGCTTGAAAAAGGAGGAAGGGGGGATTAAGATAAAGCCAAAAGATGGAAGCCTGCTGTGCTGACTGGCCTTTGCTTGTTCTCGGCACGCATTTTTTGCCTTCTTATTTTTCTTTCCCTTTTCATTTGACTGTAGCAGGTATTAATGTAATTAAAAGATGCAGGAACTACTGGAGAGATCATCAGTAAGTTAAGGGCACACAGAAGGGAGTAGGAGTGGGAGCTACCTAGCAACCGATGTACAGGAGCCAGTGAAATGTACAGAGAGGCAACATCCAGGGGAAGGAAAACAAAGCCCAGGACCGTGAAAGACAAGCTCAGATATTGCATCCCCAAAGTCCTGCAGGGGTGTGAGTGGGAGAATTGATGGCCATGCAGTCAGCTGAAGGATGTCAAACCAGCCCCAGGGTCCTGACACAAATTCTAACCTGCCCTCCCCTCTCTGTTGTAGTGGCCTTGTGCCACAGCTTGGCCATGTCTGAGTTCTGGGCAGTGCCTCTGCACTGCCTGGGTGAGGGCTCAGCTGCCCTGGCTCACCTGGCTGGGATGGTAGTGGCAGCTGAAGGAGCTGAGAACACAGGGGGGTGGCTGACAGGGCAGCAGGAGTGAGACCTGGGAAACCCTGTCTATAAGTAGAAGGGCTATTTTGGCCTCCGTGTAATCCTCAGGGTTTGCACTACCAGGAGAAGCCTGTCTGGTGGCTCCAAAACCCCACCTCAGTGGGGTGAGCTGTGGAAGGAGAGGAAGCTGGTCTGCTAAGAGTGTCCCTGCTATGCTTTGACCTGCTTAAGAGCTTTTTATAAAACTTATTTACAGTTAAAGCCACACGACCTTTTATTTCAGGCAAGACCTCATGTTTGATCCTGTAATTGTGGCAAGATTTGTATTTTAAAGAATGCAGTGTTACAGAAAATGACACTGGAGAAGTGCTCATTCTCTGTCTCACTGTGCTTTTGGGAAAGGTAGGAGCCTTTCTCCAGCAAGCCAACCCACTGTTTCCTTTTTGAACCTTAAGTTCATATTTTTATTATTTGATGTAAAACCTGTTTGGCTTCAAAGCATGGTGAATTTTCCCAAAAGGTCAAGCAAAACTGAACAAGTTGTCTTTTAAGTCACCAAGCTTTAAAAAAATATCACTTACCCCACTTGGAAAATTTGCCCTGTGTATCCTTTCTTTGATGTGGGACTTTGTTTACTTGACTGTTTTTACTGTATTACAGAGTTTTTCACCCAAGTGAAAAGAATTGAGAAATTATTTCTAAAAAAATATGGCATAATTAAAGAGTTGAGGAGTAAACAGTGAGAAAGAAATTTTAGCCCTCCTGAGACTGGTTGCTGCTTCTGTCTCTCCCAGTGTCACACATGTCACCTTGCCATGGGCTTTCTCCCACGCTCTGGGCAGAAGCAGCTGTGGGACTGAAAAGGAGGGCTAGAGCCCCAATGTATGTTTCAGAGCTCAGGCCCACCCTTATTTTTATTTATTTATGGTTATTTATATATTTTTATTTCTATATCTTGCATGCTGCTCCATATTAACACTGGTAGCTTCTGCCATGACTCCCCCTTGGTACTCTTGCATCGTTAAAAATAAGTGCATTCATGCTTGCAGGATCAGGGACTTGTTTTGAAGTAATGGATTTGTTGCAGAATTATAGCTAACTAGCTGTGTCTTCTGCAAAAAAAATGTAAAAAAAAATTGGTTATGCTGGTTTTTGAGTTTCAGGCCATTAAAAATTACCCAGAATGTACAGTCACTCAGTAGCAGCTTCGTAGATAAGGATTTAATTATAAGCCCTGCACTCACTTATACTCTTTGAATACCAAATGTATTTTGTGATTGCTTTCAGAGCACACTATTTTTTTTCCCCAGAAATTTGAAGGCAATTGAGCAATTTTACAGTCTGGAGTCCTGATTCAGCAGCCTTCCCTGTTCAGCAAAGAAATGATCTGCTTAATTCCAATGGGACTTGGGCATATGCTTAATTGGGACCAATGTTTAAGATCACATTAAAATTAATATGTTAATTTTTGTAGCATTTTTGTGCCCCTGTGTGGAACACAATTTGGTTCCATGACTGAAACTTTTATACAAAGAGGGTTTTGTTAAATCTCCACTTGGTTGCAGATGTTTTTGCAGGTACTGCACAAAGCCCAGAAGGTTTAATGGAAACAGTAGTTGGTATGTAAAATACTTTGAATATGTCCTATGTATTAGAGCTTATGTATGTATGTATGGTGTTTGAATACTATGTATGTATTAAAAGGAGGAGGAAGAGAAAAGGAGACTTTGGAGATGCCCTTGGGGGGTTTAGCTGAGCAGTTCACCATAAGGATAGCTGAGAGCAGGCTCCAAGCTGGAAATTTTCCCTGACTGATGACAGCTTCCAGCTTCTCTCTGTTGTGTTTTTGTGTGTGTATACGTGTGTGTGTTTGGGGTTGCATTTGGGCAGGTTTTTTTGCTTTTGTTTTTGCAGCATGCCTTGCTTTCTTTTGCCTTCCCTGTCTCACATCACAATTCTCAGAGAGTTAGCACCCACTGACTGTCTTGGACACCCAGTTTCCAGTGCAAGCTCTGGTCAGCTAAAAGACTTGTGCTCAGTCTTTCTTTGTCCTAATCACTTGGCTACTGGCCAGGCAGGCCTGATATTATATCTTCCTCCAGCTCTGGCTTTAAGCAGAAATTCCACCCTTTTCTCGGTGAAAGTTTATAGCAGCTGCTGTTCTTCTGGGGAACAAATCAGATCTGATGAGCTTGCACTGTCTCATGGAAAAGCCATTTTATTCAAAAATTTCTAAGCAAGCCAGAGTCAGCTTTTTGGGCTTTGTCCCAGTGCTCTGGATGATGCATGATCTGCAGGCACTGGGGATTGTGCTGGGCTGCCAACACCCTCTGACCTGGGGATGACTGGAGAGCAGGAGCCCTGTCCCTGAGATCTGCCCTTTTTCCTGCTTTTTCATCCAGCAGGATCAGGAGAGGGTCATGGTAAACAGCTCCTGGAGAATATGTGGGGAGCATCATGATCATTTAGCCAGGATGGTTTAAACAAACACCTGTGTGCCAAGCCCCCAGTGCTGCTGGTGCACCTTTGGGGGCACTAATAAAAGATGTGTGGGGTATGCAGAGAATGCACATGGCAAGTGGCTCCAGCAGTTTTGCCCTGCTTCCATCAACCCCTCAGCTTCACTGGAGAAAGGGGTCAAGGGATGGACTCTGGTTACAGGTATGGTCAAGAGGGAGAGTGCATCAGGTAAGAGGATTTCCCATCCTCCTTTAGACTGGAGCTGTGACCTTCCACACCTGCACATTAAAGGGCAGATAAAATTCACCTGAATTTTCCCCAGCAGGATTTTTTATTATATTTTTCCCCAGTGTGAAAGATAACTCCCCCTAACTCTTGACTTCATTACACCAAAATGCTTATGGGCTGTTTCACATCACAGAGTCCTTTGTGCCTCTGTTGTCTGTGACTTGCCACAAAGAGAAAGATGAGGAGGACAGGGCTCTGGAAGGGCCATATCCCCCTGATCCTGAAGCGCCCCAGCTGCACAGCTTCACTCCACGTGTGTTCATCCTCCCTCTTCCCTTGCTGTTGGGGCACCAGCAAACTGAGCTGAAGTCCTGTGAGGGAACCACAGCTCTGAACCCACACATCACCCCAGAGCCATGACATCCTCATCCAGCAGCCTCTGTGCTGTGCCAATGCACAGCTTGGCATATCTCATGTGTAAGTTTGCTGTCAGCTGAGTCTTGGGCTCTTTCAGAGCACCCTGCTCACTGAAGACCATGCCATTAGGCCCCTAAATCACAGAACATCTCCCTAGCAACTGCTCAGATCAGAAGAGTGCACTGCTGCCCAGCTCATTTAATGCCCCTCGCTCTGGAGGACTTCAAGCTTTGAGGGGCTGGATGTGTGGCAATTCCTATGGAAGTACCCAAGGTAAACTCATCCCCATTCCATCCCCTTTGTGAAAGGACAGCTGGGGACAGCAAAGGATCAAAGGGCAGCTTTTCTTTGGGGAAGTTATTGCCAGCACATTCTACTCTGCTGTACTGCAAGGTAGTACCTGGATATTAAATAAGGAGTGTGGAGGTTTCCTCACCATTACAATAACACTCCAAACTGCTATGTTATTTATTGTCATATCATTTTTTGCCAAGGGCTTTAGCTCGTCTATTGGTCGTTAGAAGCAGAAGCGTTTGCAAAACAGTTTAAAAAAAAAAACATCTTGCAGTCTTATTCCTCAGCTTCCATTTCCAAGCACTCTACCTCAGGAACACGGTGAGGCTGCCTGCACACAAAACACTGCCAGATGTAGAAAGCAAACGAGCTGAGAAAACAAAATGCCTTTTATCATTTCTTTCAGCTAGAGTAATCGTACGTGCTACTCAGAACAATTGCAGGAATGAAATTTTCAGAGAGAAGTGTGATTTAGCTGAATTTCAAATTCCCTTTTTCTCCTTCAAATTCCTTTTTTTGCCTGGGCTGTTGTTTTGGTGGGGTTTTTTTTTCACACTAGCTGGAACTCGTGCCTATGGCTAGTCATCCTGGAGGGTCTCTTGGGCTTTTCATGACGTGAACAGCCCCAAAACACCAGCTCTGCCCGTCACCCACTTTCTTCTTAAGCAAGTGCGGCTGAGAGCAAACAGCCACAGCGCGCCGGCGTTCGCGGCGTGTTTGCTTTTCTCTCCCCCCCGCCAGCAATCGACGCGTAATTGCAGAATATTTGGAGGAAGGGCAGAAATGAGGGTCAGGACCCCGCAGCCCACGTCGGCCAGCTGGCCCTGCCGCTTTTACGTGACGTGAATCGGCAGCAAGCCCGGCCGTGAGACGCGTGGGATGGATGGAAGGATGGAAGGAAGGATGGATGAGGAGCGATCTCCGCGGATGCTGTTCCCAGGGCAGCGGGATGGCTCTGCTCAGCGAGGCCGGCACAAGCCTGCCCGGCCCCCCTGTCTATCAGCAGCCACTGGCTACCGGCTTTTGTCATTCAGATGATGATGTCCCTGTGCCTGCGCCGTTATTGGGCTCTTAATATTTAGCAGCCTGTCAGGCAGCTTTAATTAGTTTTTCTCCAGAGCGGTATGTGGGTCGGGGGCTGCTGCAAAAGGCATTTCGCAGAAGTTCAAATGCAAGGCGGTTCAGGCTTAAATGCGCAGGATCGTGGGATTAAAAGCAGTGTTAAAAATGTGCCCTTTGTGATGCGCCGTGCCGCTCCAGGGGCCGGCGTGCAGGGCGCTGATGAATGTACACAGCTGATGGAGGGAAGCAGCCTGCCAGCGGAGCCGCAGCAGCACACACAGCTGAGCTGGGGGTGCCCCTCAAACCCTGTGTCCCCATACTGGGAGCCCCCAAGTTCCTCCCCCACACACACAGAGGAACCCCTTATATCACATTCTGGCCCCAGATGCAGATCAAACACCCAGCTCTGCCTCATGTAGGACACTGACCCCAGACCATCATCCCAGCATTGCTCTGCCCCTTTGCTTGCTTCCCCCTGCCCATCCACCAGCTTCCCTACTCCACTGCATGGGCCCTCCACTCCCCAGTCCCCCAGTCCAGTACCCCTTTCACTGGCCCCAGGAACAGCCAGGATAACACCTTAAGACCCATTTGCCTTAATTTTTTTTGTTCCCAATCTACCATAACTTTTGCACACCCCCAACCCCCATCCCTGATATGTCCTATATATCCTGTATGTCCCATCTATTCCAGACCAGTGACATTGGGAAGAGTGGCCACGTGCTTGTGCCCAACCCAGGAATAATCCTGCCACGACCCAGGGTGGAGCCGTGAGCCAGAAATAATAAATCCAAATATTTTAAACAGCCAGAGGAGACTGGCTGAGATAAAATGTCATGGGGAATTCCCTGCCAGCACAAACAATGTGAATTACAGAATCAGTAACACAAAGTATCATTAACTGTTCTGGCCCTGCAAAAATAGGCTGTGTCTCAGCAGTCCAAAGGCAGCATAGGGTGGATTGAGAAGGGCAAGACTGGTGGCACAGGGGTAGGGCTGAAAAGAAGCCAATTAGTGGTTTTGTTCGTGGCTTTTGTGGGGTTTCATGACCTCCCTGGTGGTGTATATTCTTCAGGGGTCGGGCTGACCTGGATGGTTGGGATTCAGATGTTAATTTTACTTTTGGACAGAGGAGGAAGTGGCCAGCCTGGCATTTGGGACATATGCATTGCTCCTCAGCAAGTCAACTTGGCACTCAAAGAAGGCACTCAGGTGGCCTGGCCTGGCTATTTCTAAACTTAAGGCAAGCTTACAGTGGCCAGGGTAGCTAATTATATCAGAATTTGAATATTTAATGAAAAAAAATTCCTGGTATGGAGCAGCTCTGGCTTTCCTCATGTTTCTCAGTCCATGTTCACTCCTGTTCCATGAGATTCCTGCTCTGTCAGACAGAGAATCGTTTGTACTGGCTGGCTTCTCAGTGCAGCAGAGGTGAAAGCTGCACAGATATTTAACAGTAATCACTCTCACATTCGAGTACTTTGCAGGTGTTTACTGCAGGCAGCAATATCTCAGTTCTACAGATAGAGAGTTTAACAGAGACAAGGATAGCCTGAATTGCCCAAGGTCCCAGAGGAGAAGTGTGGTATGATATCAGAGCTGCAGGTCCGGTATCCTTCACCTTACAGACCCATGCAAATCCTGTTAGACAAAACCTTTCTATATTGAAAGTCTCTCTTTGGGGGAAACCAGTGATCCAACTCCTGTCCTGTGTCCTTTTGGCAAATTGCTTCTCACACCCTATGAACTCCTTTTGAAATTTGCCCTGAACCCCCATGGTTCTAAATGTTTATCAGTTCCAGGTGACCGCCAGTCAGAAGTATTTTTAAAACTCATCAGGAACGAATAGTTTATTTTTAAAATGCTGGAATATTAACAAGATAAAACCCATTTGCTTAGAGACTTCTTGTGCAGTTAATCAGCTCAGTAATGCACTGTTCTGATAGAAAGCTCTCCCCTCTTTGCTTGGTAAACATGGCATACATTATTCCTTTCTGCATGATGATGTTACATAAGGGAAACATGCTGCAGACAGGGTGGTTTCCTGTGCTGCTGATTTGATCCGGGCAGTTTTCAGATGACAAGATCTCAGATCCAGGAGGAATGTGGTGACTACCCATGGGGGTTACAAGCAGTTCTGCCACTGCCTGCCTTGATGTCCTTGGTCTCACCACTTGGCCCAAAGTTCATTAAGTTTAGGCTTCAGGAAGGGCTGTGGGCTTTACAGATTAGACTTTCTATGTGACTCCCATTCTGTAGGAAATGATCAACAACTGCAAAATCTTGTGTGGACCCACCAAGCTTCTGGACTCCTAACACAGAGACAAACACAGGGGATCCAGGCAGGCAGGATTAGCTGGCAAACACACCCAGTTGTGATGTAGGAAGAGCCAGAGGACGGGAGATTGTGGGGGAACATGCTGGCACAGCTTAATCGGATGTTCATTCCAAGGAGGGAAGGAGCTGGCTGCAGCCTGCAAAGGATGCTGGCAGCAAGGAAAGGCAGGGATCCACTCCCCAATCTGCTCTGCAGAGAGCCAGGATGTGATTTGGGGTGCAAAGCTGCATTAGTGTCCAAAGTGCTGCTTGGCTCACACAGGAATCCTTTGTGTCCTTAATGAAGGGAAAAAGCAGGGCTTTATTCCGAAGCTTTGTGTATAATCAGATGCCATGTTGTAAGGCTCTGGAAAACACACCAGAAATAATAATTGGGAGGAAATAAAAGGTTTAGTTCAAAACAGTGTGTGATTTAAATAAGAAGTGAAAAAGAAAGTGCGCAGGATTTGAGCATCGGAAGAATGAACTTTTAATTCATTTGCACTGAGATTACAGGGGGAGGGGCAGCATTTAAACTGGTATAAAAAACTAGTTTAGATGCAAATGAGAGATAATGGTCTTTAGTAAGGAAATAAGCAAGGGGATGAACTTTGGCCGTCAGGAGCCCAAAGAAAGTCCTGGCATTGTCGCTGGAGCTGGAAGCCCCAGATGCAGTAATTAGCAATGAGTTTGCAGATCTCAGCACCGGTGGAACAAAAGGGCATCGCTGTGGAGCTGGGCTGCCAGCTGGGAGAAGGGGAGGTGAGCTGGCATGCCACAAGGGTTCATTACCCAGCAGTTTGCAGAGGGGAAAAGAAAAGATCCAAGGCTGCAGCCTGGGGCAGGCATAAAAGCAATCTAGGGTTTGTGGGGTTTAACAGTTCCCAGAGCCCTGGCATTTTCAGCTGAAAAATTCCCTCAGCAACTGAGCCAAAGGGGTAGGGATTTTTCAATAGGTCTTGCAACGCCCATGGAGACAAGTGCTGCTATTCCTTAACCCTTAAAGGTTCAGTTGATTAGTTTGGAGCAGGGAGGCATGCTGTGGAGAGATGTGATTTGGTTTGTAATCATGCCATGTGCCTGTGCTCACCTCCTCAAGAAGGAAGGAGGAATAGGAAACAAATCACAAGCCCCTGCCTGCTGCAGCCATGCTGCTTCTTTCTCCCCTCAGCCCAGGACAGTGTTGGCTGCAAAGTTAAAGCCATGTCCATGCAGCCCACATGCATCCCACACCCTGCACAAGTGTCATTAGTCAAAGTCTGGCCCGAGATCTGAGGCTTCTTACTGGTATTATGTGTGTTTATTGGAGAAGAGCTCATCCTAGTTTGCTCTGGGAAAAGCCCAGTCCTCCCCCCAGGGTCCCTCAGCTCATGGAGGGATTGATTGATCTGCTTATTACTATCATGTTATTATTATTTAATGCTGTCAAGGACTGGCCTCCCTGGAATGCAGCATTTGTTTCTGCTGAGGCCACCATGGCCCAAATCCTCTGACCCAGGACAGCAGCTCCTGGCGTAGCAACCCCCCTGCTCGAGAAAGAATGTGCCTCTGTTCCCTTCCCTGTGACTGGTGCAGAGCCTTCACTACAGGCACATCTGATGAATGCTGCTTGTTGCCACCTCTCCACGGCCTGCCTAATCCCAGCCAGATTTGTTACAGATTTACATGCAGAGTGACCTGGTTTCTGGGTCCTGTCAGGGAAAAAATAACTCTGTTGTCATCTAAGTGATGCATGAGGGAGGCAGCCCCCAGGTCAGGCCCAGGCTTCATGTTCCCAGGACTGGTGGAAGAATGTGAATTAGCCTCCTGCTCCTGTGCCACTGCACTGAACACCCCAAATGGCACCTAAATTCTGCTGGGGGTTCGGCCAGCCAAAGGTTCTGAAACCTCACAGCACCACTGAGCAAGTCCTCATCCCTCGTGCCAGGCTTTCACTCACATTTTGCAGGTGCCACTCTTTTTTTTAAGTTTCTTACCAAGGTGTGTCAAGCAAAGTCCTGAAGTCCACCACAAGGATCACTTCTCTCTCTTCCTCCCTTCCTTTTCCATGCTAATCCCATTTCTCCACAGCACTGCCTTGCAGCTCCTCTGCCCATGCACTGCCTGCTGTGCCACATTACTCTGAGCTCATTGCTCCTGCCCCACAGAGTATCCATGAGTGCATGTGTAAGCAGGAGGGAAGGGAAATAGGCTTGCTGCAGTCTTCTGCAGCTCCAAGCAGCTCTGGCTTTGCAACATGGGTATCAGGGTCCCATCTTCTGCTGATGGACCCTAGGAAGCATTTCTGTGTCACTGCAAAAGGCATGGAGTGCCCTGGCAGGGGTGTCCCTTGGGGGAGGAGGAGCAAAGGAGGAATCTCTCCTCCCTCCTGTACACCTTCCCAAACCTGGACTGGGAAACAGCTCCCTTCAAACCCGAGGCTGGAGCCTGGGCCCCAGCAGGGCCAGGTCAAGCCCAGCAGAAGGGAGTTTCATGCCCATGGCTTCGGGAGAGCCCAGTCTGGGCAGTCTTCTGGGGAGCCACAGCACCGCTGTGTTTTCAGTGGCGTGAGAGAAGGAGGCATAAGGTCATAACCCTCTGACAGCAGAGCTGGGGAGGGCTCTTCAGATATCCAGTCTCTTCCCTCACACCCATGGCCCCAGCATGTGCCTGAGCAAGCTGTTTGGTCTCTGAGGCTGGAAGTGTGCCATATGGTACCCCTGGCCTTGGGGAGAGAGAGATGTCTCTGGTTCAGCCCAAAGTCTGTGAGCAAGCTGCTAGCTGAAAACACAGGAGTGGAGGGAGAGCTGATATTTGAAATGCAGAGGTGAATGGAGGAAAAGCATGAGTCCCTCCTCGAAAGAGCAACATGCTAACATGGGCAGCAACCATCTGTCCACCGTGCTGACTGGCCTGCTGCAGGCAGTGTGCAGCTGGCACTGCCAGGGGGCACGGCTCCACTGGGCCGTGTCGGCCTGGCATTTTTTTAACTTCCCTTTTATTGAGGAAACTGCAGACATTCCCAGCCAGATTCACTGCTGGCATTGCCCTCAGCCACATGGCTAGAGCAATGCCAGGAGCAGATTCAGCTCCAGGATTTGACACTCTTCCAAAATGTGGATCAGCAGTGGGGAAAGCCACTAAGGTAGGATCCTCCTGGTGTGGAGCAGTGCAAGCTGCTGCACCAGAGCTGCCCACAGCTGGGGGAAGGGAAAGGCCATGGATGAGAGTAGAGGGGAGTGTAGGCAGGGGAGGGCTGTGCATCCTGCAGAGCTGTTTGTAATAACCACTCTTAAAATGCTGCACTGTATGGATTGGGATTGCAGGTGTTTCCCATACCTGTCATGTACAGCTCTGCTAATTTGGCAGCATTATAATCAGCTTTTTCTCCCTCACTCTGCTTTTCCCAGCAAGAGAATTCTGGATCAGCAGACCCAGTTTACATGACACTTCACACCCTCCCTGTGTGCATTTGGGAAGAGCAGGGAATCTTTAGTCTGGGAGACAGAGCTTGTTTGGAACCTGTGTCTAATTCCCAGAAACCCAGAGATGAGAACCCACCACCCAAGCTCAGGGGAAGCTTGCACCAAGATGGGACATGCTATATTTGTCCCCCTCCTAGTCCTCTCTCAGGGTGTGCAGGGTTTTTTAGGCAATTGAGAAGTGCTTTGTGATCCAGCAGGTCAGAGGAGATCTGTCCTTTGTAGCTGAGAAATCTCAGAGCCATTGGAACTCCCAGGCAAGTTTTCCCCTTCGCTCCAGCATACGTCTTGTCCCTCACTGCTAAGAGGACAGTGACTCACACAGATTTGTCCAGCTCTGGGGCAGGGGCAGCCCCCTGCCTCCCCCTGGCCCCTTTGCCCATCACTGATTTTCCTTTCCAAGCCGTCTCTTGATTGCTAGTTTAAAAATTCCCCACAGCCATTTCTAATGCGTCTCAGGTATGATCTCCCCAGGGAGGCTGTGCCCCCTCACCACACGCTCCCTGTGCTCCTGGAAAGGCCGGGCTGATTGCATTCATGCATCACTCTGCAAACCTACCTACTGCCACTTCCCTCCTGGGAGGATTTCTCTGTCTGCAGGAGGATCCCTGAGGAGAGGAGGGCAGGGGAGGGATGAGCAGGGGAATGGTGGTGTCACCCCAGCTGCTGGGGGCAGGGGCAGCAGCTGGAGCAGGGGCAAAGGACTCACTGAGGAAGGAGGAGAAATGACAGGGAAAAAGGAAAAAGCTCAGGTCCTTTCTTCATGTCTCAAGTGGGCTACATCACCTGTCCACACCCCAGGTGTGTGCACACCTGGCCACACTTTGCTCATATACATATATGTGTGTATGTCTGTGTCTGTGTGTATATGTAAAAAATACACAAATCTCTTGCATGTCTCTCCCTGCCTGGGGGTGACCCAACACACAGTTTCTACAGAGGTTGGAGCAGAAAGGGAACCTGTGACCATCCTCTGTTGGGGGCAGAGCAGGGCAGCAAAGCTCTACATAACCTCCTGAACTAGGGGCCTCACAGGAAACTCCCCTCCTGCCCCAAAGACAGCATGGGCACCATTTGGAGGCTCTGCAGCCACACCCAAAATAACTCCAAGGCACCCCCCCCCACCACAGCTACAGGTCTATCCCCACTACCAGCACAGGCACATGCTCTGGCTGCTCCCACCCCGCTCCTCAATTTTTATCCTACATCAACAGCTGCTCTGCCACGCAGGAGTGAACCAGAGGAACCACTGGCTTTAAACTGGCACCTGGAGAGACCTCCCAGCTTGTAAATTTTCCAGTTAATCGTGTCCCAGAGGAGAGGACACTCAAAATCAGCAGTGCACGGCACCCTGGAGCAGCACAACCTCCTGTGGGTACAAGTGATCCTTCAGAAGAGCATCCAGGGGAGAGGGGAGTGCTTTTCCCTGTGTTCTCCATTTGCAAACTGCCAGCCTGTGATGGCTCTTCCAGCGTCACTGTTATCACCATTCCTTTTCCAGAGGCAATTAGCCTGCTTCCCCTGCTGTTTGCACAGGCCTCACAGGCAACAACAGGGAGACAGAAAGATGGGAAGTTAAACATGATTGTGGAGCCACAAAATCAACAGGAGGACAGCAGGGGCTGGGTGTTGCCTGAAATGGGATGTAAAGCCCGTTTTCTTTCATTCAGTGAAGGACTGATTCCCAGCCCAGGGGGAGATGCTGGCTCTCCCTTTGTAGGCCATTTGTAGGTCAAATGGCACATTGTCTTCTCACCATTGGGCTTTTCCTCTGCCAAAACCAGCTTTTAGCAAGAGTGATAACAGATCTCCTGGGTTTGGAAAGCAACAGTCCTGCAAGTGTTCCCCTCCAGGATGCAGGTGGTGGTGCCCCACACACTTGTGGAACATGGGGCAGTGGTGGCTGTCCCCTGCCCAAGGACCATTGGGTTCTGTAGCGTGGGGCAGTGCTGTCAGAGCGCACCACAGACTGCCCTTAGGTAGTCTGCACCTCCTCAGTCAGAATGTCCCTCCAGTCCCTCTGTCTTCCTTCTAGGGTGTGGGTGGGTTTGGGTTATGAAACAAGTGGGAGAAGGCCAGCACGGTGCTGAGTCTTTGCATTTTTAATTTCTGTTTTGTTACATTTTGTTTTCCCACTGTCATCCTGCATTGTCAGAACCCATGAAATGCATGAAATGACCTGAATACACACTGACTCCATCCCAGTCCCACTCCCACTGTAACCAGCAGCAGGATGTAAATGCTGAGTTCTTCCTGAATTTTAACATTATTCCTTGGTTTTGTTAGGCTTTTCCAGCAAAGCCAGGAGAAGAGTCTCACTTCTTCCAGCACCCAAGCACCACCTAAGAGCCAGGCTGGGACAGGTCTGCCACTTGTCCCACGCCAAGCCCTCAGCAGCCCAGCTCCTGCAAGGAGGCCAGAGATGCCCACTGCCTCATGAGGAGCCCTTGTACTGGGCTGGAGGGGAGGACAGCCCCCTGTCCTTGCTGCCATAAGACCAAAACGGAAGGTACCTGGCAGCCTTGCCATCAATCCTGTGCATCCACCATGGCTGGCTGGGAAAGTCCAGCCTCACACCCACCATCCATCACCTATCTGACTTCACATGCTGCTTTGGGCTGGGCACAACCCTCAGCACCTCCCCTGGATGCAAATGCTTGCAGAATGCACCTGCAGGCAAATCGAAGGCCTCAGGCTCAGTCCTTGTTGTATTCTAAGCTTGGATCCCTGTGCCATTCCCCACTGAGACCTCAGGCATGGTTTGACCTTGCTTAAACGCCTCTAGGGATCAAGGCCTTATGCCAGGATGCTGCTATCTCCTCCCTATGTAAAAGGACTTTGTCATTTCTTCCAGTGCAAAGGCTGAAGAGTATCTAATCCCAGACAGGCAGCCGGCCATTGTGGAGGGGGTACTTCTTCTTCACTGCCTGTCACGATCTGACACTGCCCTCTTATTCCTTTGGTCCAGGCAGGCAGAGGAAGCTGTGAATGCGTTCATGCCTGAGCCCACGCTTGCCTGCTCTCTGTGGGGATTGTCCTTCAGCAAGGGGAGGCAAGTTTCCTCCTGTTCTGCAAGGTTAGAGCTGCTGGGACATTCCAATCTCCTCCTGCCAAAAGCACTGCTGCTGAAATCGCACTGCTGCAAATAAAACCATCTCCTGGCTAATTACTGGGGAACAGTTCACTTTCTATTTTTAGACCAGTTTGCAAGCTTGCATTGAAGATTACCCTGCTCCTGTTCTTCTCTCCCTGGCTCCGTGCTCTATGTGTTTCTCTTCCTTTCTCTTCCCTGCTGCAAATCACGCTGAACCAAGCTTGGCTTCCCGTGTGGAGGGGGAGCAGGGGGCAGCCTCCTGCCTGCACGCCAAAAACAGTCATTCAAAAGCCATCCACACCAATTGCTTTAGCATTAGGTGGAGAGGCAGCAGTGTTTCGCGGAGCCAGGAGCCTCTTCTCAGCTTGCCATGCCCAGCCTCTGCCTGCTGAGTGCTCCCTCCACCTGGCCACAGCCAGGGACCTGCTTCCATCTGCTCCACACGCTGTTCAAATCTCCGTGTCCAAGCTCTAAACTCGTACAAGACAAGGGGGACTGATAAAGGAAAAGACGAAGCCCTGTCAGAGCCCTAGCGTGGGGAGCAATCAGTGAGTAAAATAGAAGCAGGAAGGAGCTGAACAGGAGAGAGGGGTGTGAAGGGACATCTACACAGGCTGTAAATCCTGCACTGAGCTGTGTGGCAGCCGCGGGAAGGCACGGCCACGGCACCTCTGCTTGGCACAGAGACGCTCACCCCGCCGTGCAAAGAGCCGAGGCTGCTCCATCTGCCTGAGAGCGGGACCGGCTGGCCTCACAGCCGTGCCGGAGCTGCCTGGGGATGACAGTCCCCCCTGCCAGGAGACCTGAGCTCACACGGCCTCAAAAGAGCCGGGGGAACACGTTCAAAGCCGCTCCGGAGCCCAGGGGCTGCGGGAGGCAGAGCCCCAGCCAGGGGCAGAGCGGCCGAGCCCGCCCGGCGGGGTTAACCTCGGTCCCCAAAGCCGGTTAGGCAAATTAGCGCGGCGTTTTCCCCGAGCTAATTAACTTCCCTCACAGCAGGACTAATGAGCTCCAGCTCAGCGCTTGGCTGTGGCAGCTCAGGAGAGGGGATGGCCTCCGGGGCTCGCTGCAGCCTGCGGCGTCGGCTGGAATCGGCTCCCTCGGGAAACTCCTGCTCCCCAGCACCCACTGCACAGCTCTGCTGGCCCTGGAGTCATCTCCACTGGCCCTGGAAGCCACCGCAGTGTGGGGAAGGTGTGAGATTCCCCTCTTGCCTCAGTCATCTCCACTGGCCCTGGAAGCCACTGCAGCGTGGGGAAGGTGTGGGATTCCCCTCTCACTCCAGGCAGGTCCAAGATTCTCCGAAGAGCAAGGCAATACCAAGCACAAGCCTTGGCACCTCTGGGCAGCTCCAGAGAGACACAGGTGGGATTCCCAACTGGTGGGGACTTGCCTTTCAGCATGTCTCTTGACTTCTGGTGAACATGGGCACAGTCCAGCCCTATGTCCACTGCAGCCAGTGGCCAGTGTTCCGTTCATTTCAGTGGCCAGTGAAGTAAAATGTTTTCAGTATTTTCGTTCTTTCTTCCTGTCCCAGCAAAACACATTTATTTTATCCTCCACTCGACTCTTCCAGGGATCGATGGGTCATCAAAATGATGAGTTAGTGCCTGTAGTGACAGTGGCACTTTCCATTACTGCTGATATACCTGGGGGACACATGTCTCCCAAAGACTCATCAAGGCTGGGAAATTCAACACAGAGGCTAAAACTGTCATTTGCAATGAAGCCACCCCAAAGCACGAGACCTGCAGTGCAGGCACGACCTTCCCAGACCTGCAAAGACGCCCCTGAACTCCTGGAGAGCTCCAGGGAGACCAGCATGGGCAACATGAACATGGAGCAGAGTACAGACTTGCATCTAGGCTACTGCTGCTTTTGGGGGTATTCCCTCTCCCTTCTCACCAACTGATTTTCTCATGGAGGGCTGCTTGGATAAACACTTCTAACTGGGGAATGATTCCTTTTCTTGTGTATGTCTCATAACTAGCAGACACCGTGTCTTCTTTTTTTTTTTTTTTTTGAGATTGCATTATTATGACATTTTAATTGGCTCAGGACGATGCAAGTCTCAAAGCCAATTTGGCCCCAAGGTTTTCAGGCAGAACTGTTTTCTGTCTCCATTTTGATAGATACATTTTACATCGGCCAAAATGGCCTCGCATTAAATAAAACAAAACCTCCTCTTATTTTAGAGCTCGTGGGTCATCCCTTCCCTTTCTGCTGTAATTTTGGGCTCAAACCTGAAGCCCACCTGGAGTGACAGGTAGTCCCCGAGCTGCCTGCCCGGGGATGGCTGCGGGGCCGGCGGCAGCTGGGCTGCCTGTTCCCACTCGCCTTTGTCTCACTGCCGTGCGGCAGCCAGATCTGAGCCAGCGCACCAAGTAATTACAGGATTCCGGGCAGAGACGAGGCTGCAAGTCGTGAACTGCTAATGAGTGGGTGTAGCTGGAAGGGGGCTGCCGAGGGGACACTTGGGCACGGCGGGGCGACAGCCGGCCGTGTGTCGTGGCAAGGGCAGCGGCTGCGCCGCCCCAGCGAGGCCGGAGGCCGTGTCAGAAATGTGCCACACGCCGTGACGGCAGCGGCAGCCGGCGGTGAGACAAACGCCCGGCGGCAGCACAGCCCGAGCGGAGCATCCCCGTGCGCGGCAGTGCTAATCTTTAATTTGTCACACCTGCACGGCTCCCCCGGCCTCCTGCCGCCCTGCCGCCCTGCCGCCTTTTTTTTTTTTTTTTTTTTTTTTTTTTTTTTTTTTTTTTTCCGAGGCACTGCCTTTGATGACGCCTGACAATCCAATGGTCCCGCTGCCGCTCCAACACCCTCCTGCTCGTGCCGGGTTGCCCTTCCTTGTCACATTCCCCGGCCAAGGGGCTGCCAGCTGCAGACCCCGCTTGCCCCAGGGACCGCTCTGCCGCCCTGTGCCTCACACACACACACAAATCCTTTGGTCTCCGGCAAAGCCGGAGCAGACCGTCTGGATGCCGGGTACAGTGCTCGCCCACTCCCCCGTCCTGCCCTCTGCAGCGACAGTGACAAGTGCCCGGAGCCACCAGCGCGCTGCCCGGCTCGGTAAGGTCACCGCCGGAGGGCTCTTAATCAGTGATGGCCAAAACCCACGGCTCGGAACGACACAACGGCCCGTGCACGGCTCTAAATCCAGTGACACAGCACACGCAGGCACCAGCCCAGGGCCACAGCACACGTCGTTTATCTGCTGCCCTGCTCGGCACCTCGCTCAGCTTGCAGCAGCAGAGCTGCGGAGACTCTCCAGGCACCAGAGGCAGAGGGGGGAGAGTTGCCAACTAATACCAATGTAATACTAATGTCGGCTGCTGCCGATACAGAGCCCATCTGCCCCAGCCTCCCTCGGACTGGAAATATTTTGGCGGATAAAAACCCCCTCCGGTCTGCGGCGTGTCTCAAAATCTTTTGGGTTTTGGCACGTTCTGAGCTAAGCTGCTGAGAGGTTCCTGGAAAGGTGCAGGATGCTGCGGTGTCAGGCAGCTGCGATGGGTGTCAGCCCTGCAGCTGGAGGGCTGGGTAAGCCCTGCCCTGGGCTTGGGTGTGACGTACATGCTGTTGTCTGCAAAGTATCATTCCAGGATCTTGTGTCAACAATTTTCCTAGCTTTTCTCACTTTTTTTTTTTCACCAACCTGCCAGGTGTTGCTGCAGTTCATGACCCAAGATCCATTTTTTTTCCTCATTCTGACTTTATGTTTTCAATATGATTTACAAAAATTGCTCATAATAAGGCTCATTCAGCAGCTGGATAATGGTTGTCAGGAGTTAAGAGACACTTTGGCATGTTTAGCACAGAAGCATATTGAGTATCTGGGTCCCAAAGCTCTGTGGTTTTTAGGTAATTTCTATTAAAGTTAGGATGTACAAAGGTTCCTATGGGGTACCAAAAGAGCATCCTTGTAAAGGATATGAGGGTTGCAAGACAGAGGAGGGACAAGTAAATGGCCTCAGCATTACAGTTGTGAATTCACAACTGTAAATCCTGATTAAAAGAGTTTGAGGTCTGGAAAAGGCTGTATTAATCCTTTCCTAACCTTGGCCTTAAAAACTTGAACGACCAGCTCTTTTCCTTGCCGCATCCCCTTCGGGCAGCTGTGACCTGCCTGCGGGACACTGAGCAGGGCCAGGGATGGGTGGTGACAAAGCAGCTCCCCCATCCCTTGGAAACGTCTTTGGTGTTACCTTCACACCCAGAGCACGAGAGCACGGTGCTTGCAAAGCCACCCCGAGGGTGAGGGACTCCTTCTGAGCAGGAGGGGATAGTTGGCAGTGGGGCTCCTTCCTCACCAACAGCCTGTTCCCCAGCAGGACCCACCCTTTTGCTCCCCTTTTCTTCCTGGCATCACCTCCACCACCCCTGCTCATTTTGGTGTTGGGTTTGGGTTTTTTTTTTTAGTGATTTTTTTAGAGTAGGAAGAAGACTTGCGTTTGTGGCTAACAGGTTTTGGGTTTGCCCTTCTTTCTACCAGGCTGGCTCCATATAAGCCGGGGCAAAGTCTGTGGGCTAACTGACTTTATTTATTGCCTCTTTCAAGTCTTTAAATCACGCAGGGGTTATTCGCTGCTGCTGCTGCTTTGCTGATTTGTTTGGGGCAGGGACTTTGTTTTTCTTTTCTGCCTTCCTCTCAAGGGCCTCTGTAATTCTCACCTCAGGCACCAATTACGGCTCAGCGGTGCTTTTGGGCACGGTCCGAGTTTGGGAATTGCACAGCCTTGGGAGGGGGGAGGCGGGGCAGGAGGCAGCCTCTGCAGGAGGTGATGCTGCCGGGAGGGGAGGGGGCCGGGGGCACCGCAGGGATGAGCTCTGGGGTTTCATAACCGGAGCTGTTGGGAGGTTTGCTGTCGTAAATGTCTCCCCGCTGAAGCTGAGCTGCATAAACTGCTGGATAATCTGTGTTAGAGGCTTTTCTTCCCCGGCAGGGGAGCTGCTGGATGCCAGCCACATGAGTGTTTCACACTT
This sequence comes from Argya squamiceps, assembly GCA_037834095.1. Taxonomy (NCBI): domain Eukaryota; kingdom Metazoa; phylum Chordata; class Aves; order Passeriformes; family Leiothrichidae; genus Argya; species Argya squamiceps. The sequence continues at coordinate 107,787,943 of JBBMKD010000001.1, forward strand.
GCAAACCTCTACTTTGCTTCCCAAATTCAGCTGCTCTGAATTCTGCCAATTTTGCAAACAAGAAATTAGTGAGGTTTTTTTGCATTGTTTATTACTAGCAACATCCTCTTGGGGTTTTGGGGCTTTTTTAATTGCCAAAAAGTGCAAAAATGTTTTATTTCTCTTGAAAGAAGCAAAAACCACGCTTTTAAAATTATTATTTGTTTGTTTTGGTGGGGTTTTCTCCTTGTTTTTCCTGAAGTGGGGGATTTCCATTGCAGCTGTGCCCTGAGTTATTTTCCTTTCCAAGAGGGAGAGGCTGGATGGAGTTACCTTCCCAGAAAGTTGTCTGAGGTTCAGGACACCCAGCTCAGTTACACTACCACAGAAATATCACTGGAGACCTTCTCAAAGCATCACTTGGCAGAAAGAAAAACTCTCACATCAGCTGTTTTCCCTTTCATCTTCCACTGCGGCATCTCTTCAGACAATCAGGGTAATTAACACAGCCCTGTCTTGTCCTGCCTAACACTTTGCACAGTGCTCAGAGCCTTCTGCCCGATTCCTGGTTGGTGTAGAAAGGGGAAAGAAGGAAGAAAGGATGACCAAATGCAGAGTTTGCTGTGCAAAAGACCTGAAATCTCATCTGGGCTCCTCACCACAACCCCACAGAGAGGCACAGCCTGGCCACAGGGATGCTTGGGACCCATCTGCTTTGGAGGTCAAGTCCTGGAAGTCAAGGGATGGGATTAGGAAGTCAGCCAGGCTGCTGTCCACTGGGCAAGATTAGTCCCTGCTAAAGCGTTTCCTAATCCTGGGCGCAATTGAGATAATCTAAGCACAGATTAACCAGGTCCTGCTGGAGTTAAACTCTCTGCTTCCCGTTTATTTTTGGCAGGAAGAGACTGCTACTGCTCGGGTGCCTCACCAGACCTTTGCACACCAGCACCACTCAGGAGAATGGGACAGAGGAGCTCAGTGCAGCAGATTTGCCTTGTGACAGAGACCCCAAATCTTACAGTTCAAACACAAGCTTTGTGATATGGGGTGGCGTTTTGTTCCTCAGGCCCCATGCCTAAGATTTCTTGGATTTGCACAATACACTTTCTTTTCACTTCCAGAAAAAAAAAATCAAAGAAAATACACAGCCACCACCGTAAAAAATGTTGGCCCTTAAAATGCGAGGAAAATAATATCAATGTAAAACTGTCTTCAAGAAAGCTCCTCCCTAGGGCCTTTCTGTGGGGCAAATCAGTGACTAGCTCAGGATTTGTCTCCATCAGGCTTCCATACAGCTTTTTTCCTGAAAAGCTACAGGGCTTGGGGAGAAAACAATACTTCCTTTCACGAGTCTTCTTTTTACTTTCTCAGCTGAAGGCTTGTTTGGGGCTGGGGTTGGACACAGGAGTTGAAGGACATTCTGTTTTCAGGATCTCCCTTCAGCAGCATCTGAATTTCTCTCAGTGACACCATCAGCAAAGGCCTGTTGGGTTTATAAAGCTTTGAGAATGTTCATATCATTCTTAGATATTACAAAAACTGGTTTTTCAAAATAAAATACACTCTTTGCCAAAATTTCTTAGTCAAGAAGAGAAATTAGAAGTTTAAACTGGTATTCCCAGACCCTTATAGTCTCTTTTCTTTTTCTTTTTTTTTTTTTTAAAGATGAAACATCTAATTTTCAGTGTCTCAAACATTTCTGGATCATTTTAAGGTAGCAAGAGCACTTTAAATACACAATACTGCATTTCAATACATCCAATGCAGGATGCTTTGCATTTTGGCCAAACTGTAACTCTCTCTCACAGGCACACGTGTGTCTGTGTCTCTGCACAGAAATCATACACTGTGAGAAAATGTTGGGTGTGGGGTTCTCTTGGAGGTGGCAGCTCCAGTGTGCTGTTCCAGAGGACATAGGGAGCTGCTGGCACCCATGGTGGAGGTGAGCTCTGGATGCCTGGAGCACTGCTTGGATGTATCAGGTCTGAGAGGGGATCCTCTGGGAGATGCAGAGCCTCTCTTTGGAGGAGGTGTCTGCCTGGGGAGGCCAGTGGCAGGCAAAAGTGGGTACTGACCACCCCCAGAGGGGTATCCATGCACCTCACATCTAACCTGACAAGAGCCTCATCCTCCTCACTGCCTTCTTGCTGCTGGCAGCATCTCAGGCTTGTTTTATTGCTTTTATCTTAATTTCTCCTGGCAGTAAGCTGGCTGAGTGAGTGGGCGCCTCATTGAGCCATGTCACCACGCTGCATCCCAGAAACTTCTGCATAGGTTTCAAAAACAGGGACAGGTTAAAGTGATTGATTTACTTTTCCCTACAAAGGCCACCACACCTCTAGACTGCAAGATGATTGATCAACTGACCTTTATTCCCATTTACTGCCCTTCCCACAAATGTGTCGTATCCACATGCTGCAGACATCCCTGACAGGATCAAAGAGCTGCATGACACAGGCAGCTCAGATGTTGCACACCTCAGAATTTGCAGTGCCTGTAGGCAGCCCCCTGGAGCACA
>JBBMKD010000001.1:107790539-107838191 GCA_037834095.1 Argya squamiceps
CCTTTCCCTGTTTCTCCATCTCTGAGTCTTCCCTGTGGGTATTCTGCTGCTCAGCAGACCTGACTCCTCTTATCCATCTAACTTCACTTTTTGGGGGTCAACAAAATAGCCTTATTACCTCAGTGACTAGCCTACAATTTACCTTCATTTTAACTTCAAAATGTATTAGCACTAATAAAATACTGCTTTGTCTAATTATCTGTATAACTATTCTAATATGGTTATATTACTAAAATATTTGAAAATCACTAGAGCAGAGACTGCAAAGGGGCCTCAGCTATCATGAAGGTTCTGGGACCAGGCACATGCTGTCACCACAGTCCCCTGCAGCCGTGGCAGCCACCCGTGTGCCAGCCGCCCTCCTCAGCATCCCCAACACGGAGCTGCCACTCCCACAGCAGCTGCAGGCAGCCGCCAGGATTGCTGTTGTCCCAGCCATCCTGCTTTCCTTTAGGTGCACGCTTCCCTTCTCCAGTGTCTGGTGGGATGAAGCAGAGGGCATCCAATCCTGGAGAAAAAACCAAAACGAGTTTCCCAGGCAGCGGCGCCTTTCCGCCCTTGGGGAGGCAGCGCTGTGGAGCGTGCTTATTAAGCAGACAGTCCTGAAGGACACTTTAAAATAAATTAAGAGGGCTGTTCCGCTCCTGCAGCTGATTACAGGCATGCCTGTTTTGTTGTTTGGTTTGGTTTTTATTTTTTTTTTCCCAGAGAGTGGAAAAGAATGCTTGGAAAAAATTCTCTAATTTTCCCTTTCTGCCAGAGCAGGCCTCTGTGTAATAACAAAACCACAGCACTCGCCACTCTCTGCTCTCTTTGGGACACCCAGGCTAAGAGAAAGCACATAAATCTGCTGGAGGCCTGGGGCCAGCACACAGCTGTCCTGACATGCTATCCACCCCCTGCCTCCCCGCCATGGCTTTAGCATCCCAAACGCAGGAGACATGCAGATCTGGAGGTAAGCCCTGGTGGGAAGGAGTCCTGCAGGTCACCAGCTAAGCATTTCAGCCCAGAGCAGATCTCTCATAAGCCACTTTTTGGAGATAAGCTTATCTAGACCCGACAGCTGAATTTAACCCTGAACTCTTGATCTTGATTTTTAGCCTCTGCAAGCCAATAGGTTTCCTTGAAATTATACACACCAGATTTCAGCTCACCCGCTGCAACGGCTCCAGCGCTCCCTTAAAAGAGACCTGCACGGCTGTGCATGACAGCATCATCCAGTAATGCCCTTGGTTTCACAGCCAGCCCCGTGAGTTAGACAGGCCCCCGGCAGGGCAAAGCCTTCGATTAATGCCAGTGGGGCTCCAGCGGGAGAGGAGTCGGGATTTTACACTTCCAGTGATAACACATTTGAAGGTAATACTGCGCAGGAGTGGATTATCACCCCGGCACTTTGCCGTGTGGGGTTTTGGAAATTTGTTTTCATTGCATGAAAGCAGCTAGAAACGCTCTCTCTCGCTGCATGAAAAATGCACTTGGTAATGGTCTTTCTATTGCTGGACAAGCTGCCTGCGTTGGGGCTGTCAGCGCCGTGACAGACTGGCCAGGAAGGGGCTCGCTAATCAGTTTTCCCAGCATCAAACCGGCGTCTGCTACAAGGAAATTGAGGAATCTCAATAGTTTTTTTGCAATATTGCTTAGTTGGCCATGAAATATGGGTGGTTCCGAGGGGGACGGCTTGTTTCTTCCCTCACGAAGATAAAGCAACTTCAGCTAACGATGAAGCATTGCCGCACAATGAAGGCAGCTAAAAGCGGCGCTCTGAGGAGAAGCAGGCACACAGCAGCACCCCGGCGGGAGGGGAGGGGAGGGAGGCGTAAACAGCTCTGCAACTAAGACATTATTAATATGCTTGAACTACAGAGGGCAGAAGGGATTTCTTTTCTCCTCTTTCACTCCAAAAGCAATATTCCAAAAACGTCTGGGTTCCCACATTAAGCCAAGGAATTAAATTCTTAGAAGTTTAACCATGTGTTTTCTAGCTTGATTTTAATTTGCTAGCACATAAGACAAGTCTTCCTAGGCAAGGTGGCTGTCTAGAATCTGGCTGAGGAAGCCACTGTCTTGGCCAAGAGGTGGATAAACAGTATTTAAACAGAGTGAAAGTGCCACTTCTGAAGGTTTTTTGGGGCTGTACTTGCACCCACGTCACTCCTGACAGCAGGGTCGTAGCTCTGCAGGCTCTCTGTCACTTCTGAAAAGGTACCTTTTTCATGTGCCTAAAGAGGCCTTTTAGCTCTCCCCTGTTTAAATCTGTGACGTTTGCCACAGAACAAAAAGCTCGCGGGGTCACTGTGAAGTGGCATGACTTCGCGGGGATTCACAGAGCCCAAAAGGCTCACAGCAGGTGAAAGCCAGACCCTTCTGCCTCCAATCAGGGCAGATATTCCCACTCCCACGCATGCCCCCAGCCCGCCTCTGCAAGGGCAGCACCCAGTTCACACACAGCTTTCCCTGGCCAAAGCGCTCTCTGTTTTCTTTTTGGCAAGACAGCTGTGGTAGCAAAGAGAGAGGAATTTGCTTCCTTCCACTCCTCCCTCCGCGGCATTTTTCCTAAGGGTAAAAAACAATAATCCCAGAGCCTGCCTATGCCTCCCCTTCCTCCCCATCCAGCCCAGCGCTGGGGGAGTCACTGCCCTGAAAAGGGGCTGGATGTAGGGAGAGTGCTCCCAATGCTGGCGTGGCAGAGTACAGCACTTGGGCGGCTCAGAAGGGCAAGAATAGTCTGGTTTTTGTGGCCTTTGTGAGATTTTCTGACCAACTGCAGGCCTTTCAGTTGAGATCCACGGCAAAAAAGTGCAAACCTGTTCCCGGGACCCAAAGTGCATAAACCCTTTTTATGTAACAGCCCTGTGAAATAAGCAGCAGCTAGGGATTTATGCTGTCTTTGAAGTAAATTGCATCCCGGTGCACTATAGCATGAAAGTTAAGATTTACCATTCCCGGGACACTAAAGACCCCGGTGGAAGCCAGGGAATAAATAGCGCGGCGCTCCCCTCGCTGCCTTCTGCTGCTCGACCGGGCTCCGCAGACCTTCCTCCCCTCTCCGCCCCTGCCTCTACTCGCATTGTGTCGGGGGAAGCAAATTGGTCACATCTGCATCCGGCCAGGGAGGAGCAAATGTGCTGGCTAGGCAGCAAGGCGCTTTCTGAGCGGGGATACCTCAAAGTGAAATGAAAGGCTGGCCATCAAAGGTAGAAAACAGACTAGAGGATGAAAGGGGTTCTTTGCTTAGCTTTGGGAAGGCTACTAGGTATTAATAAAATAATAAAATAATGAAAAAAAAAGGCACAAGGAAACTGGGGCATCCAGAGCAGCACGGTTTTTTCCCCTCCCCTTTTCCTTTACTCATCCCTCTGTCATCAGCGGAGGGGAGGGATCGGCGTCCCCCCATGCTGTGGCAAGGACTGTTTATCTTCACTCCTCAGGACGCTGCCATTAGCAGGGCTTCAATGTGTCGTGATGCTTCATCATTAGCTGGAGGTGCTTGATCTGGCTGGAGAATAAATGAGCCGTTCGCCCCAAAGAAACCCTCGCGTTTCGTAGCCAGCTGAGCAAATATTTTGAAATATTCCAGCTCTGCAATTTCAGCGGTCAGATAAAAACAAAGGGGGATCTGATACAAAAGAGCTGAATTCTTCCGTTTGCTCTCCAGCAACCCCACCGAAGTCGGCAGTGGTAACGGGGAACTGTGGTCTGCACAGCAGGGAAGCACATGCCTAAGTCCCATGGAAAATCCCTGTGGTCTTTACAGTTAATCATGTCCAGTTAATCATGTCCAGAGGTGGACGAGTGCTCAACTGATGCGCTGAATCATGACACACAGGCAATTACCCTAAATCAGAGCAGTATCTTCCAGTCCCAAAAGGCTCCATTACACTTCACCAGTTCCTTAAGGGAAGGCACAAACCCCAAGAGGCAGGACAGCAGAGGAGGAAGGAAGAAACAGCCAGGTGTTCCCTCTGCCGCCTCCCCAGTACTTTTCTAACCTCATGAAAAGTTCTGGCAGCTCTTTAAATCCAGCCTGTGGAGATTTACAGCTCCAGACCCTCCGGGCAGCTTGCTGCGTTTACTCTGGGTTCCTCCCAGCTGGCTGGCTCAAGCCCCACAGACAAGGTTTCACAGACAAGTTTCAAGGTTTCAGAGGCTGAGACTTATGGGCCAGGCACTGTTTGGCCTCCTCCTTCTCACTGACTATAAATTTGTGTCTTTTCCTCTTCTGAGCATCCTGGCCCCCTTCTCAGGCACTCTGCTGAAGCAAAGCCCTCTTTTCATCACCTGGGCCCAGTGTGGCAGTGGGATGCTTTCCCATGCACACTGATGGATATCCAGAAGTTGCTGCCTGCTGGGAATAGCTCTACCCCTGCCCTGTGTCACTGCCAGGAGCTGGGGCAGCCACTGAGACTTTGGGTTTCAGGGTATCCCAGCTTCTGCTCGCCCAACCATCCATGAGGAAAGGGCCCTTGAGGAAGAATGCCTTTTAGCTGCATCAGCACCTCTCCTGCTGGCCAGGGTCCCGTGGCTGCAGAGTCCTGGGAAAGCCAGGTTTGCCTGCCCAGGGATGGCAGTGCTTCCATTGCCTCCGGGCATTTAATTCAGCAAGATCTCCTCTGTGACTGGAAGCGTTTCCCAGCCCACTGCTTGCTAGGAAAAGAAAAATGCCCAAAATGGGAGGCTTTGTGGGGAGAAGACACAATGCTGGGGTGGATGGATCGAGGTCTGGGGAAAGGGAAAGAAGAACCCTTCCCGTGCTAGAAACACTAAAACAGGTGCTCCTCTCCCGGGAACAGGTTTGGCATTCATTTACAGGACTAGAATATTATCACACATTCAGATACAATCTAAGCCCTATTTTTCATGTGTGCACAGGGGGAAAGGAAAGGCAGGAGGAGGGCCTGCATATTCTTTTTTAGGAGCCAAAGACTAATGTGCCCAGCAAAGCAAAATTAACCCAAATACTGTGATTATGCAGAAAAAATATCTGCCAGAGAATGTCGTTTCACCGGTGACATCCTGCAGTTCTCCACCAGCGAGAGTTCGAGAGGTGGCGTAGTAACAGAGTACATCAGGGCAGGCATTTGACTGGAAGCATTAAATACCTTGGAAAGGTGAATGGCCAAGGTCTTCCTGATAATTAAAATGTGTGCAGTCTTCATAGACCTAGGAAGGGACAGAGCTATTGTTTAAACAGGTAATTAGAGCTGTATTTTAAGCAAACTCGAGGCAGTAACAAGCTCCCTCAGACGGGGAGAGCAGCACTCCTGCTCCTGGTCCCAGCATGAGTAATTACTGCCCCCCAACCTCCTGCAGGAGACGGCCACAGTGTTCCCAGCCCCACTCCCTGGTGACTGTGGCTGGTTGGGAAAAAAAAAATCCCATTTGATTTCACATTTTTCACTCCCTGTCTCCTTCCTTTTGCGTTCAGGTTCAAGAGAATTGGCTGAGCCACTTTTTTTTTATTAGAGCGGCAGCAGAGAAAAAAAATGGGACCCAGTCAAGCCCCAAGGGAAGGGAGGAAATAGCATGAGCCAGCGCTCCAGTTCTCTCACACAGACACACACAGCCACTCTCTCTATCCACATAGGAACAGAGGGCAGACATCTGGTGGAGCTGGCATAGAGGCAAAATCAGCCACCCTCCACCCCACAACCCAGCTCCATGAGACTGTAAAGTCTCTCCACCGGCCAAATGTGGAGGAGTCCCAGAGATGTGTCATGATGTCTTTCTGAACAGCCAAGGCTGCACATTCTTCTGCTGGAGGGTCTGCACTGGAACCAAGCAGGGAACGACTGAAACCCTCCCCGTGCTAAGAACAGGGCCAGGAAGCCACACTCCCTCTGCCCTGCCTCCTGCAAAGGACTAATCCCTGCCTCGCCTCCCTCTCGCTGCCGGCTCCTGAGCAGGTTTCCACACTGGCTGGGGGGAATTACCAGCTTCTTATTAACCCCCTTGTAGGCAAAGCTGGAGGAAACCATCAGACCTGGGGAAAGGCAAGGAGGTGCCTTTACACCAGCAACACAACCTTCCCAAAAAACTATATAAGGGCTAGACACCAGTGATGAGGAAACAAGAATTCAAAGAATGGCACTCGCTGCTTGGCTTTGCTGCCCACATTACCTGGGTTGCTCTGACAGGTCAAAAAAAGAGTCTAAATCAAAACGTTTCAAGCTGCAAAGGGCTTTGGGAACAGCAAGGTGAGGGCACATTGCTCTGACACAGTGGAAGGTGAGGAAAAGTCCCCGGAAGGCAAAGAGCAGGTGATACCTGGGAACAGCCCACAAAGCTGTACTGGCCATGGGCAGTCTTATACCCTGGGTTGTCTGCTGCCCAGCTTCTGAATGTTGCATACCCTTCCTGAGTTCTGTATGGGTTTCCCATGCAGGATTTTTGCTCTGTATTTTGCCCAGAGTACTGCTCCAGAGGAGAAGACTGATACCAAGGAGTGTGGAAAGACCAGCCTGTTTTGAACCTGGCATTTCTCACCCCTTTGGGAATAGAGCTGAGAGACAAGGCACAACACAATGAAGGACATCCTTACCCCTTAAACAAGTCATCACACTCAGAGTCCCCTCTTTGACAGTCAAGGAGGGTTTTGACCAGTTCCCTTAAGTAGATTTGCTTGTTCCCTTAAGTAGATTTGCTATTTTTCCATAAATGCCAAGTTAACTTATAATAATGACAATACCTGCAACATGCAGAAATCTTTCTCTTTTCCATACCATATGTATCTTGAACAAACTTCAGTATCTTTGTAAACTTCCTATAAATCATCATTACTATGCCCAGCAAAATAGCTATTCCAATTTGTGCCCCTCTTCTGTAAAAGCTACGTGTTAGAGACAATACTGGAAAATAAGTCTAGGGACCAGGAAGGTATTAAAACTTCAAACAGGCCTAAGGACCAGAGACACATGAAGGCCTCCACCCAGAGAGACATTATGAATCCAAGCAGCATGGCTATTGACTGCTTTGTCCCAATACAGAGTAAGTAAAACCAAAATGCAATCAAGTACAGGTTTTTTCCACTTTCCTTATAAGTGTGGGAAAGAGGATGAGTGAGAGTGTCATTGCTGGTTTCGACTGCCCACACAGTGCTGCATGAGCTACAAAGATAATCTCTGTATCTTTTGCGTCTTGGGCTATCAGGAGGTTTTGTTGCAGCCCCAGTTCCCGGAGCCCTGTTAATGTGAAACTTGCTGCTCTTCGGCTTCTCTGGCCTTACTTCTTGTGAGAGAGCTGTTAAAATGTTAATGATGGAGGGAAAGCAGGGGGGAATACTCATCTGCGTGGTCTTTTAAGAGCAATTAAGGTGAGATTTACTGTCCTCCATGCCTGGGAGGCCTCAGCACTGCTCCCCAGCCAGGGCTGTATTCAGGGTGTGGCAGGACCCACGATGTTAGCTGGAGCCCGCAGCGCTCCGGTTCTCCCACTACAAGGAGCAGGAGAGAATGCGAGGTTAGCCCTGGTCTGGAGGAAATTTTCCCTCCTGCCTGCTTGATTAAAACATCCCTTCAGGAGCTGTCTTGTAGCTGTCGGTGTGACTGCAGCGAGAGTGTCTGCGGCTGCCGGGGGTCTCACCCCGAGCCCGGGGGAGCCGCGGGCTGAGCTCATGGGCGGAGGGGAGATGAGTTTCATGCGGCTGGATTGCATCACTCGAGCATCTCGCAGCACGGCCGGGCAAACCCTTGGGATTCTCCCAGGAGAGGGGCCAGCCTTGAGCAGCACGGAGCAAAACAGCTCCATCCGCGGACCTCCACCATGGTCTGACTTTTAAACATCTCAGAGCACAGCCTCTCCGGTGACTCATACTGCGAAACTGGGGCTTTTACTGGTTTTTTTCTTCTTCTTCTTCTTTTTTTAAGTATGAGCGCTGCTCCATCAGTCAATTACTTGAAGAGCTGCTCTAATTTGGCACGCAATTGTTTCCCCAGCTGCCGCTGCGTCTGATCCCCGCTGTGGGCGGCAGGAGCAGGCTGCCTGCGCAAGGGAAGGAGCCCAGGCGCCCAAGGGAGGAGGATGAGGAGGAGGAGGCGGCAGCAGCAGCGGCAGGGAGGCAGGGCCACGCTGCCTGGCTGAACAGCCCCGCGCCCGCAGAACAGCAGCACTAAAAACGCAGGCATTAAAAATATCTCAGGGTCACAGGTGATTGCTGGATAATAAAAATTACTTCGGGAGGCGGCAGTGGGAGGGACAGATCCCGGCGGCAGGGGAACAGGCTGCCAAGGCTGGCCCGGCCACAGCGACTCGCTGCGAGCCACGGCCGCAGCCGCCGCTGCTCGGTAATGAATGTGATGTGACATTTATGGCTTTTTCCACTGTGGATTTTAAATCGCTTCACAAAGGTTGCTTAATAGCACTGTCCTCCTCTTCCTATCTCTCCCCTCGTCCTATATAATATAAAAAATAAGTGACTTGCCTCCCATTACATGAGAATTCAGCGGCTGAGCAAGCAGCAGAGCACAAGTACCCGACCTACGTACGTCTCCTGCCCTTTAGCCCCCACAAGCATTCCCTTTTTTCCAAGAAATCCAAGAATAGGATCGGTACCGCGACAGCTGTTTTTAAGCCAGCGAGGATTTTTTTTCCTGCAGAAGAGGAAGATTGCTTTCAGCAAGGAGCCTTGATTAAAACCTCACAGGCTCCCAGGCACTGCGAGGAGCTGCGGGTGCTGCGGTGAGGGATGCTCCCCGCTCCAGGATAGAGGTACCCGGGAGCAAGAAGAGGTGTGGCTGCAGCCAAACACGTGTCCCCAAGCTGCAGCTCCTCTTTCACTCTCTTAGCACGAGCATTTCCATATTCTATGGCACGGATGCACAAGTGCATTCACATGTAAACGCCTGCCTCAGCCTGCACTGCTGCCATCGAGCCGCTCCTCCAGCTGCACCCGCAGACAGGCAGGCTCCCCGTGTATCCCGGCTGAGAGCATTGCCTGCCTGCACGGCCCCCCAGCTGTGCTCCTGCCCCTCTGTTTTAACCCCTGAGGCCTGTTCAAATTGAGACGTAGCAGCGGGTCCAAGGGCAAAGAAGTAGCCCACTCATTTTGGAAAAAGCCCATCTGTGCTGTGTGCAGCATAAGAGGAGATGCTTGTGGATGAAAAGGCTGCAGCAGGAAGGCAGAGGATGGATATAATATTCCTGCCCTTTTCTGCCCCATCCAGTTCTTGGACTATGCAAGTTTTTTATCATGTACTTACAGTTCATCAAGTGACTCATGGTACATGCTGGTCTTTTACTTCTTGGTGAAAGACTTAGGATTATTCAAGGTACACACATGCAGATGTGCACTGACACAAGCACGTACATACACACACACACACATACACACACATCTGCACTCGTGCTGCCTATAGCAATGCACCAGGCTATCAAAAGTCATTCTTTCAAGTCTGTTCCACCAGGCTGGACCTTTCCTCTTTATCAGGACATTGCTGAAACAGCTGGCACCCCCCAGACAGCAGACAGGCCATTGCACCTCAGTCACAGAGCTCTCCAGGAGCTCCAGGTGAACCTCCTGCAGTCCTGGATCAGGGCCACTGCTTCTTTAGCTGTGACACCTGAGATTCAGGACTTGTTCTGACATGCTTAAGGCAGCTTCTGCTTGAAGACATGTGTGCTCACCATCAGCTGGCATCTCCCGAGGGCAGGTGGCTCCCTGCCAGAGGGGAGGAGACACAGACCCATGCCTCTGAGGCTGGGTCACTCTCCACCAGGCCAGGCGAGAGAGTCCCAGGCAGACGGAGCCAGGAGAAAGCACTACCAAGTTGTTGGCCAACTTAGGATGTGATGTTGGCTTCACAGGAAGCTACTTGGCTGCCTCTCCCTGAATCAAGATTCAGTGATGCCAGGAGACAGGCACAGCGGGGAAACTGAAAGCAAAAAATGGCAGAGTGGATGGCAACTCGACATTAATTCATTTTTACCATATGTCTGACTATTCATTACACTCCACCATTCTGTTCTACAAGACTCCTGGGGGTCTTCCATGCCATTTTATGGCTAGCAGGGTTCCTCTCTGCTTGCGGCACAGCATCACCACAGTGCCCTGGCTAATGGCTCACGAGGTCCTGTGGTGGGAGCAGCCCCATCCCATGCACAGGCAGCCCCTGGCATCAACATGCCCCGGCACTCACAGCCCATCCCCAGCACACCACGGGCCTGCCAGGTCACCTGGCACAGGGGCCTGTCCCCCAGGAGCACCCACAGGCAGGTGACACCTGCTACAAACACGCTCTGGCACACGCCGAGGGACCCGCGCTGGGAAGCGATGAGGTTTTTTTATGGATTTGTAAATTATTCCGTGTTTCTCTGCGGTCTCCCTCCGGAGTGCGTTCCTGGCACAGGACCAAGCCCCGGCTCCAGCAGCAGGCGTGACTCATCCTGGCAGGCGGCAGCCCAGGAGGGGGAGGATCACCCAGGCTGGGAAGCCAACACCGTGGCTTTGCTGTGTGCCCTGTCTGCACTGCCAGCAGCAGCTGTTTCTCCTCATAGGTAGGAAGGTTAAATTAGGGCCTCCTTGCCTGGATCCAGCTGTCCAGGCCCTGTACACCATCGTGGCCTCTCACCCTGCTCCTGTCACACACACAGGGAGTAGCAGTGAGCTGCCAGCACTCTGCACTCTGCCTGCTGTGCCCCCCGGGCTGAGTTCCTGTCCACAGAATGAGCAAACCCCAGTCTTCTTCAGACTGAAAGAGCCTGGACCAGCTCCTCATGAACCAGCCCCCCTGAGGGACTTCAAGGGGCACCAGAGGGCATTCTGCACAGGGAGGTGTAGGGTTCTGCCTGGATGTCAGTAAGGAAGGCACAACAGCAGCTAGCATAATAATAAAATTGCTTTATTAATAACCTAAAATATGAAGAGGAATGTAAAGTAATTCTTATGTCCCTTCAGATGCTGGAACCCCATTTATGAGCTGCATTAGATGGCCTCCAGACGAATTGCCACAGCTATCATCACTGAGGTGATGGGTCTCCCTGCTGTACCATAGTGTCTTTAATCTCCTGTGACAAAAAAAATCATCTCTCTTTTTCTGACAGATGGGGAGGTTCTCTCCTTAAGGATGTCCCCCAGAGCACAACACCAACAGCTTCTCAGGATGTTCTCTCACACTGCTGTGTACACAGTCTGCAGAGTGCCCAATACAGGCCCCTGTAGTGCAGATATGTCTTGCCCAGGGTCACTAATAACTGTCTTCCACAAGGCTTCCAACAGGGAGAAAACCCTTATTCTTCTTTATGCCAGACACATCCTTTTTCTCCTATGTTTTTGTGCTTGCTACTGACCACAGACTGAAGTCAAATCAATGGAGCTGTTGTCATTGCTTCCCCCAAGGGGACATGCAATTATAATCATCAGTGTCGGTCTGCCTCAAACACAGGGGCAAACTCTGCCTTCACAAACAGTTTTATTTCATCCCTTAAATCAGAGCATCAGAATCCTCTTACAGGAAGGCTTCAGGTCCCACATGTAGTACAGATGATCAAAATTTACTTCAACATGCTGTTTTTCTCTTAAGAGTACCAGGTGGATGTACTTGCAGAGGTCAAGCATGGACTCAGCACAGCAGAGTGAACACAGGTACACACATTTCCTGGAGCACCCTGGGGATACTCAGATTGTATCTGATGTGGATGACCATTCACTGACAACTTTATCAAGGCAAACAAGACTTCCTGTGTCTGCTTCCTTTGACTTCAGGGACAAAACACAGCTCCTCTCAGTCTGACTCTCCTTGAACTTGGAGAAGAGCACCCCAGCAGCTGTGTGGGAAGAAGTCCTAGAGTCTGTATGGGGAGATCTGACTCCCAGTTGTATGACTGTAAGATGTCCAAAGCCCAAAACATACATGCTCAAGTGAATAACTGATGCTTCTGGAGTCTGTCCACCCCTAAGGCCACTCAGTGACCCTCTCCTGGAAAACTTTTCATCTCCTCCTTCCACTCTGCTGAAGTGTCTGCAATCCTTCATGGCCAGTTTTCCAAACAGTTGGTGTTCTGCTGCAGAGTGCTTTTATTTGAGATCCTCATTCTGCCCCAAACCAGGAACTGGGGCAGGATGGAGGGCAGAGAAATATTTAAACGCAGTATTGATGTTGTGCTCTCACATACAGACTTCTGTGGCATTAGGACAACCTCCAGAAAAGGGGGGAAAGGCTGCAGTTACTCCTCTCAGTTTACCTGCCCCATATACTTCCTTTAGTTTACCTGAGAACCCAGAGGCAGACTTGCCCTTGTGCTGAGTTTGATTTTTGCATCATCACTTCCACATAGGAACGGCTTTTTCTGCTGCAGGAAAGGAACTGTCCCTGTTGAATTCCTTTTGCATTCACGTCCCGTGCTGCTCCTTGTGGCTCCGTGCCTCCCGACAGCCGGCAGCCCTTCGGGCAGCGAGCCAGCGGTGCGAACCGGCCGCGCCTCCCTCCGGAGCCGGGAAATCACCGCTGCGGCTTGCGGGGCTGCGAGGCTGCCCGCAGCCGGGCACGGCTCTCCCGCCCTTCCTGCCAGCGGGATGGGAGCTGTGAATCCCAGGGAGGGATTCACCGATCCAGCGCTCTCCCTCTTCCAGGTCGCAAAGTGTTCACCAGCAGCCTGCAACCACGGCACGTTTATTAAATTTAATGAATGAGTTTCACCGAGGGGCGCTGTGAAAATTCCACATCTAAATCAGTATTTGGGTTCGTATTGTCACATTTCCTAAGGAACCTGAAATCATTCGTGTTGCTTTATTGGCTGCCTGCTATAGCTAATTAACAACACAAATTAGCGTGGAACAATCCCAAATTCAATTTTTGGAAAGGCACCCCATTTTTGTCCCTGAGATTACAAGATACCAGATCACACATAAGCATAATGTATATGACACATATGATAGATATATGTATGATGCAAAAACATCACATACAAACCTAAACAAAGATAAGAGCTTGCCAATATTAATCCACTTCAAATCATTGTTCCAACTACTTGAGAAATAAACAAGCATTCAGTGACCTTGCAGAGCCTGCATTTCCTTGGCTGATGTGACACAGAAAGCTCCTAAAAAAAGTGATGACTGAATTCTCTACCAGAGAGATACGCAATAGAGGTGGGTTAGAGAGGTACAGAGATGAACCCAAACAGCCACCACGAATATAAGAAAGGATCACATCACTTACTTTTTCCAATGGAGTAATGGTAGTAAGACCAATTAACAAATATCTGAGCAAGACTTTTTCGAAAGATCTGCTCCTGAGGATAATTCTTGCTCCTGGAGGAGCCACTGGGGAGCAGCTCTGAAGTCAGCCCATGCCAGCAAGAGGGAGACCTGCAGTGTCTGCAGGAGATCTTGCCCATGAGAAGCCGAGCCCTGAAGGGAGGGCCGGGAGAGTGAACACAGTGACCAGCGTGACACAGTGCTGGGACAGGCTCTGTGTTAGAAGCGTCTGTCAGTTCCTTGGAAACTGCCGAGAACTGAAAGCATCAAAGAAATAAAGCTGTTGCCAGCTGGAGGAACAATAGGCGAGCCAGAGCTATCTTTAGCTCACGGGATTAAATTCAAATTGCAAATGCAAAGGCCTGGAAGAAAAGGCCTTCCCGCACTACTGAGCGCCAGCCTAAGTGCACAGCACAGCCCCTTTGTCATCCCGTGGTGTCATCACCTCACCCAAAGGAAGGGCAGAAGGAGAGCCAAAGAGGAGGGTGAGTCTGTCCCTGCCTGACTGCAATGCTTCCAAACCAGCAGATTTTTCCCTGGGAGGGATGGTCCTGGGAGGGTGCCATGCCTTGGCGGCTGCCCGGCAAACTCCAGCATCAGTCACCATCCAGCTGCAGCCGCACAGACCTCGGCACAAGCCAATTTCTCCTGCTTCTCATTCATGATGGGTAGAGCAGGCAGCAGCTGGATGTACGAGCAGTCAGCACAGCCTCCTGCAAAATCATCAAGGGACATGTAGTGGCAGCATGGGGCCCAGTTTCTTAGGCAATTTTAGGTTTGATGAGAGACGGTAAAAATTGACCTGGTGTACCAATTTCCTCTGACGCCTTCACTCTGTGTGGTAACTCGTGCCTCCCCATCCTATAGGCAGTGGCTCTGAATCCTTGGCCCACCAATTTCTCCTGAGAGTCCCCCACATCACAGCCAAGGAAAGCAAGTTCTCAGCAGCAGTTTTGAGGCTCTGCCCCTTCACCAGAAAACCTGTACAGACTGAAAATTTAAAAACAGCCCAGCACAGCTCTGTGGAAACCAGGACTTAAAGGACTGTTGGGAACACATCCTTGCTGCTGCCCCCTGAAAGGGATTGTTGATGTGCAAGCCTAAGCCAGATTTGGCTGGTTTAGGTTGCATTGAGGAACACGATGTGTTGCCTTTAAGACCTTAGGATGTCCTGAAGCATTGTCTTGCTTTAGGATGTTAGCTTGTGTATGTTGGCTAAGGGGCTGACAGCTTACTTAGGTCTGACAGCACACATCAGGCTGGCTGACCACAGGGTACATCTGCACCGTGCCCTCCAGACAGCTCAGCTCTCTCTCAGCCAGCTCCCACTGCAGCTCGGCTGATAACCCTGCCATGGAACACGGGACACGGTCCCAGCAGAGCTCTGGCTGCTGCAGCCACACCACTACCTGACTTGATTCATTTACAGCCGTCCCCAGTGGCTGCAGAGGGCTTGGTGAGGCTGAATCCACAGCACTGAGGGCAGCAATGTCAGGCCCCATTTGCAGAGAGATTCACACTCAACTAATCGACCTGCTGGGGCATCATAACCCCACATAAAGTGACTTAGAATCTCCCTCCCGCTACACCAACCTGGAAAAAATCCAAGCTGTGAGTTAGGGATCGCAGGCATGCCAAAGAGAGAGCAGGGGAGGCTGTTGCCTGATAACTTGCTTAATGAATTGCAGGCTTCTGAGCTGGTCTGTTCAGCTAGGGAAATCCAACAAGCACCTCACACCCGAGCGCTCAGAAATTGGTTTAATAGTTTCAGCGCCGTAATGAAACACCACTGGGGAGCAGAGGTCCCAGCTCTCACCTGCATGTGCAGTTTTCATGTTGTAAAAAACGAACTTCTTGCTGATTCCACCAAGTGTTTTGAGGTGTTGTTATGGAGTCACAACATCGACTTTTAATGACAGTGCAAATGACAGTCGCAGAAGATCAAGCGTGTACCCGTCCAGCTATGGCTTTCTGCAAAACCTGCCAGCAGTGCAGAGATTTGTAACTCCGTGCTGCAGTCATCTGTGTTTTTATGTTTGTTATTTTGCTTTTAAGCAGCCTCTTAGTGGTATCTGGAGGGCATTTGCTACTCTAATACTCAGTGTGAAAGGAAGGCCTTGAACAAGTGGTTGAGCTCCTGTAGGAGAAGAAAAGGAATTGCTGTTGGCTGCTGCAGCACTGGAGCTGGGGGAGAAGGCAGTGAAAGCTGCACCTTCAGCCTGGCCCTGCTGGCTGAGGGAGGGCAGGGATGCAGGGAAAGCCTCTCTGATCCAGGCAAGTTGCAGTTGTGACACAACCTCTGTCCCCAGACCGCCAAGGAAGAGATGCTGGCACACAGGGGGTTACAGTGAAGTTATAACTTTAGCTGTTAAAATTCATGAGGTGTAAAATACAAATTGCACGTGGTGGATGAGCTGCCTTTAAAGTTTATATATTACTCTCCCCCAGCCTGCTCCAGTTCAAACCTCTGTTGGCAGGAGCTAATTAGAGCTCACCAAAGTGGGAAGCACAGCCCTGGTGGAGCAGCACAGGTTAGGCAGGGGGTCAGCCAGGACCCGTCCAGACTGTGTTTATAGATGTTTGGCTACAGGAAGCTGGGGGAAATCCATGACCAATGCATGGACGAACAATCACAGATCAGAATTAATCCTTTATTCTCATCTCCTCATCTTTGTGGACTTCTCAGAAAGACATGAAGTTCTGCC
Organism: Argya squamiceps; assembly: GCA_037834095.1. Taxonomy (NCBI): domain Eukaryota; kingdom Metazoa; phylum Chordata; class Aves; order Passeriformes; family Leiothrichidae; genus Argya; species Argya squamiceps. Next base: position 107,806,434 of record JBBMKD010000001.1, read on the forward strand.
TTTGAAGTTTATAATTTTTTTTTGTTTGATTATTCCCACAGCTCAATTTATGTAATTTTCCTGTTAAAAAAAGCAAAATATTTTTAAATAGTTTCCACAACACTAAAGGTTTTGCATGTTTGGGGTTTTTTACATCGAACTCCAATCTAATTTTTTATGTGCTCCATACAATTTGATACACATACATCTTCCAGAACCAAGCTTTTTTGCATTTTTGATCACACTGTTCCGTTATCCTCAGTACCATCCCAAGCAGAGGGGGAGTAAATCAAAAAGGCCTAGGTAGACAGAAGCATTTGGGAGCACCAAACCTGTCTGTAAGGGTTTCTTCATGTCCTGGATGACCCCTATGTATTCTCATCCAGAATAAGAAAGACTTAGGGATCAGAGATTCAGTAGAGAAAAAAATATGTAAATATCCAGAGCACAGAGAACGAGCATCAGCTTATGCATAGCTGACTGAATTGAACACAAACAATGACTGAGAATAGGATGGGCTGGAAGAGGAAATTTAAATATTTATCCTAAATGCTCTTTCTCTGCATTTCTAGAAATAAATTACTCCCAGCAATTGCAGGCAGGGATTGTTGATTAATTCCAGCAAAAGCAGAGAGACGGGAAAAATTACTGTACATCCTCTATTTCTGAGTTTCAGACGGTCTTTTCATATTTCTTTGTAGTCTTTGTGATTGGGCTTTTTGACTCCAGGGTGATTTGTGGGCGGATTGCAGAGGAGTTCGCTGCTCACGTCACATGTATAGATATAGATCACGAAGCACCGAAGCACCGTCACAAATATGAGAAGGAAGTGCTTTCCATACAGCAAGATGGAAACACAGGCTGTAACCTGGCCAGAAGATAGCAGGGTGGGCAGCACAGATGTCCTGAAGATGGTCTGCTGAGCAGAACCCACACTGGGGCCACTCACACCCTGATCCCACTCAGCCACTGGCAAAAGCAGCCAGCACCGAGAGGAGAAGCAGAAACCAGGATTCTGTTACAGCTGGTTGAGCCTCGGCTGACAGAAATGCCCCGGGGCTACTGGCAATTGGACATAAATTAAACCAGTTGTGAAGCTGCTTTAGTTTATACTTGGGCATCAGGCCAGCCCCAGCTGCCTCAGCGGCAGAGGAAGGTCTTAAAGCTGCCTGTCCTGCCTCGCACGCCTGGCCCGGAGTCACACGCAGGCTGCCAAGGAGAGGGGCCTCCCTGTCCCGTGTGAGTGCTCCTCCTCCCCCAGCCAAAACAGGTCCACAACCCCAGACTGGTTGTGCTGCTATCTCAGTGGCTTCAGGGAGGCTGCAGGGGATACTCTGGTATAAGGAATATCCCAAGTAAGGTGTTGTGATTCACTCCGTGTGAATTCACTGAGGGAAAATGTCCACACAATTGTGGAAATAAGTGATTTGTAATTTTTTTTTTGACTTGGGGAGTCAGAGCGGAGCTTTGCACACCCTCTGAAACTCCATGAGCAGCTGCACTGCAATGCACTTAATGAAAGACTGAAACAGCTTAAGAAATGCTGCCATGCAGGAAAATCCTGTTAAAAACCAGGGAAGGCCTGAAGTGAGGTCTCACTTGGCTGCTCTCTCCGTGTCCTGTGCCTGCTGGCACATCAGCCGAGCCGTGGAGCAGTGCTTGGCAGAGGCAGTACCCAACAGCTGCTCCCCACTGCCGTGTGCTGCCCCTGCTCCTCATGGCAGGGGATTTCCCCAAGGCTGCTGCTCAATCACCTCTGAATGACCTGCAGCAGGACCTCCATGTGCCACTATGTCAGCTGTGAGCACCAAGTGACAACTTTGAAACCAGCCCAAAGGCAGGGCAGGAAATCAGTCGCTGTCCCCAAAGCCCCAGGGCTGCCCTTACAGCCCAGCTGCAGCAAGGCAGGCAAGATGGATGGCTCTCTCTACTGCTTGGTGTGGCCCTTGAAGGCTTGGGGACCAGTCAGAATGGTGGCCCATGGATGGTGGGCCTCCCTCCCTGGGGCTTGTTGCAAATGCCACAGGTTTGTGCACTGCCTGAAAGGGAGCTGAGCCAAAGGTTGAATTTCCCTGTGTGGGATCTGAAGCTTCAGCAGAGGACATCTGAGAAGCTCTACAAATTCAGGAAACCATCACAAACCAGAGGCACCAATTGGGAAGGGCAGTTGTGAACAGAGCAGGTACATTTTGCTGGCAGCTCTGCTAATCGTCTTGTAGGCAAGCAGCAGCACACACCCTAACTGAGCCAGAGGATGGCTGGAAGGGAAATGGACCATCTTCCTTGCCTCGTTGTCACTGGGATTCAGTGAAAGTCACACTTCCATTTGCAGCCAAGACTTTACAGGCAGTCCCATTCCACACAGGAGGTCTGGCAGGCTCTCAATGACACAGATAAAAATCATCTCCCAATAGCTGAGACTTTGCAGTACAAAACAGAATTCCCACACTCCCCCAAAGCATTATTGCCTCTATAGTACATGTGGGAGTCTTACTGGTTTCTCTGTTTAAAGGCATTCCTAATGTTTCGCTCTGATCTAGTTTTCTTTCCTGTAATCAGTGAGAGTGAGACCCTGGAGTTTCCTGGGAATCCAGTCAGAGGCTTCACTGCATCTGTGGATACCCTGTGAGGTGTGGAAGCCCACCCTGTCCCTTCCACCAAACAATGTTGGGGGGCAGTGATTCCTTGTAAATTTGCCTGCAGCACCTTGCAGAAGGAAAATCATTCTGGTTTGGGCAGAGCTTAGAACCACTGTGGTTACATTAGCAGCACATTTGGGGCCAGGGCATTACTTCCCTCCTTTTTTAGCTGTTGTCTTGGTGCTTTTAGTAAACAAATCAGATGGACCAGAGAGGTGATCAGAACGTCCCCACACCGGATACCAGTACCACCACTTGACATCAGCAGCTCTAACATACAAAACAGTGCCTTTGCCTCTGCCTCCATTCAAAATCCTACACTGCTTTTCCAGTCACAGTACTTGTTGAGCTCTCCTGCCTTCCTCACAGCCAAACTCACAGCCATTGCCTCCTCCAGCAGAGCAAGAGCTAGACACCAAGCACTAGACAACAAAAGCATAAAGCATTTGGAAGCCCCCAAAATATTTCCATACTGGGAGCTGTGGCCACAGCAGCTGCCCAATTAAGACATTGGAAAGAAAGACCTACTTTCCTATCCAGAGAGAATTCCATTACCACATCAGGACAGGACTGTGGCTGTGGGGTGGCCAGCAGTGGGTGCAAGGTACATCTGGGCTAAAGTGGCATGAAAGCTCAGGCAGGTGGCACAAGCACACCCATGGGACCAAGGATTTTGAGAAAGCAGCCCTTGCTGTCAGAGCCAGCAGCCAGTGAAGAAGGTGCCCGGCACAGCTGGGGAGCCAGAAGTCATTGCCCCCCCATCGGCGTTCTTCACACATCCAGCCTGGTAAGGCGGGGACTTAAGAGAAACAAGAGGCGATTAAACTGCTAGCAGAGCCTGGGGGGAAAGAGTCTTGCAGGTTCAAGATACACAGAGGGATTTTAAAACCCAGGCTTAGGAATAAAAAGCAAAAGGAGGCTGCTCAGAGGCAGCGCTTTTCAAGAACCATGCAATGTAGTGACCACCTGAGGTTAATCCAGGCAGAGTGGGTGGCAGGCATACGGAATTACTTGATGGCAGGGGGACGGACCAGCTGAATAAGGGATTTACTTGTGAGAAGGGCAGAAAAGAAGGGCTGGAGGAGTAAGCAAGTTGGTGGTGAGCCTTTTCACAGCGAGTGATTAACCGCAGTTTCTAATGAGCAGAGGGAGACTAAAGCTGACTGCTTTTTTAAAGCCATTTCGATAACATTGGCCTCGATGTAATAAGCTATTTGTTTGTGCCTACTGGCAGGGACAGCAAGTCGCTACTGAACATAATCCTCTAGAACCGGGGCTGTCAGCTCGTTTAAACGTGTCAGCAACAGGATCCAAAAGGGCCCAGGCCCCATCACAACAACCATCCCAAGAGCTATTTAAGCGCCTCAAGCTCCTTTGTGCTCTCCCTCTCTTTCTGCCCTCTCTGTACCCTATTCTTCTCCCTCCCCGGGCGGCGGTGGGGCTGATTCCCAGCCCTCTGCCCCTGGGCTGGCCGGGAGGCTCAGGGTGGGCTGGCCCGTGGCTGGGGATCCCCGGATGACCTTCGAATCACGTCCCTGCCAGTTCACTGAGCTGCCCTGTCCGATAAGTGTCACCGCGGGCCAAAGCCGGCAGATTATTGATGGGGGGCAGAAGGAGGGCAGAGGGCCGGGGAGCTGCAGGGAGGGGGAGGCCCATCAGCCTTCCCGCTCGGGATATTTGAGGAGATTTGTCCGCTCCTTTGCGACTTCTGGGAATCTGTGTTTCCCTGATAACGTTGAGAGTACACACGCTTTCTTAGAATAGCACGAAAACATCGTGCAACAGCGCAATTAAATGCAACCCGCGGGACAGGCAGAAAACAAAGCTGAACTCGCAGCCCCGGCCAAGCCCTTTCGACCCGGAACGCAATGCTCCTTTAAAGCCACGGACGCACTAATAAACACCACTCCTTTATAAACTCCTCTTTCTTTTCTACTTCAATGCCAAATCATTCCTGTTTTCAAAAGAATTCCCAATCACCAACGAACCCAAAAATCCCAAATCCTGTTTTCCTGGTGTTTTCCTGGTGTTTCCTGGCTTTTCCAAAGCCTTTACCATCACATTGCCTGCAGGGAGCCTGGAATCACAGAGAGCTGATGGTGGGACATGGTGGCTTGGCCCAAATCACTGACCACTTTCATGCCTCTTTCAGGCCACAGATGACAAGGCTGCTTGCCTGAAACACTGTCAGAGTCTGGGTAGCTCTCAAGTGGGTGGACACTGGGAGTGGCAGTATTTTATTTTTGCTAATTATTATTTATATTACCATAATTCCTTCTTCCAGCAATTTCTACAGCTCTCTCTCTCCTCTAGATATGTGCCATCTCTGACAGGTGAGTATGACAAGAACTCATAGGAGATGGTGGTCTTTGAAGAGGCACACTCAATTTTCTTTTCTGGATTTGCAAAATTCCCTGTTGCAAAACAGAAAGTCAATTTCTTATGTGATCCCAAGTTCAAAACCTAGTAAAGGCATGCGAAGTACTCCATGCCAGTGTCTCTACACTTGAATCCACAGTGCCTGATTTGCCTGGAGACTTTGCACATACACTGACACACAATCTCTGCCTCTGGGAAGAATTGCCCCCTCTTCCTTTAGCTCCCTTCATAGTTCCTGGTATATCCCTCCCTTCTCCACAGGCTCTTCCTTTTTTGCCTGAGTCCCCTATTCATTCTTCATCCTGTTGGGATTTCCTGTTGGGAAAGCTGCTAGCTTTCTAGTGCTGGTGGATCCCTAATCCACAGGACCTCTGTGAAAACGGGTGACTGCAAAACAACCTGCTAAGAGCCACCACCGCAGGGCAAGCTGATGGAACCCAGACTCCCCAAGCCCAAGTCAGGGCAGAAAGTAGAAGACTTTGTGCTTTTAAAGGCATTTTTGTAGAAAGTTAATTCAGATTTAGTGGCATTTAATCCCATGGCCAGAGAGAACAGCACAGCTGATGCTGTGCTGGGCAAGAGACCTCACCAGGGAATTACCAACGTTGCTCAGCCCTGGCAGTCTGGATATAAATAGGCCTGCCTGACAGCTGCTGGGTCTCCACCCTTTTTTCCTTGCATGAACTTGTGTTTCCCGTTAAAGTTGCAGGATTATTTGAGGTTTGGCTAGAAAGGAGCAGATGTTCTGCAAACGACACCGAGAGCCACACACGGTACGGCGGCGTGGACCTCCCAGGGCTGCCCCTTAGCATCCACTGGGCTAGAGGGGACAGTTTGCAACAGGGGCAGGGTTCCCTCTCCTGAAAAACAAATTTTCCAACAACAATTTTTCATTAACAAAGTCCAGCTCCTAGGGGTATTTTTAAAACAGGGCAAAAAAAAAAAACAGGCTGAAGTTTTTGCATCCAGCTGTGGAGAATAACATTGTAAAATTATAAGTGGTTTTGTTTCTCTGGCTGTGTCTCCCTCCCTCCCAGCAAAAGATCCTCACTTCAAAGGGAAAACGCAAGCCTCTCCCCCTCTTCCTGCACTAATTTTTCCCCCTGAAAATATTTTTCCTCCACACTTCCAAAGCATTGCCCAATTAATTACTTCTAGACTGATCTCGCAGCACGGCTGAGCAATAATGAACGAATCCTTGTGGCTCACATGCTGGTGGCTTTAAAAAAAAAAGATTACTTTTAATCAGCAGAATGAGCACAAGGGCAAAGCCTATTGAACTCAAGCATACACAGGGAGCCCAGAGCAGCTCCAGGAGCAGAGTGTGACTGCAGTCTGATCAGTCTGGCCTGTGGCAGGAGACTTCTCCTGGACAGATTCCCAGGGAAGAATGGCCAGGGCACTATCCCATGCACATTGCAGCTGATCCTAGGCTGCTCATCAGGTAGGTGAAATGGTTTGTAAAACATTACAGTTTTCATTAGAGTTTTTCTCTCTCACTCACTCTCTCTTTTTTAAGGCCCCATATTTTGAGCTGAGTAATTCCAATGAAACCAATTTTCATAAGTTTCCCCCTTCTACACCAGCACAAGGAAATGTGCAGCAAAACTTCAGCTCTGCCTACAAAAAAACGTGAACCAAAAGTTGTGATTTCCCTCCAATATCGTTATTCCTTTTCATTACAAACATTTTGGGACAAGCACTATCTTTTACTCTCTGTAGAGCATTAAACAGCAAGATCAGCATGCTCTCTATCTACGACTGCAGTCTGAGTAACAAGGCGTAGGAACAATTCACATTCCATTTTCCAGTCTGGTTTCTGAACAGGATGGATGAAGGTTTCTGTGAAGCACGCAGCTCTTAGTTCCTACCTTCCCTTGAGGTATCCAACAATGAGATCCTTTAACACTGCCTTGCTACCCATTTCAGATGCCTTTTCTCCTAACCAGGACCTGCCATCAGGAACCAGCTCCTGACTCTGCACACCTATCTCACTCCTGTTATAGTCTGGTTTTTACCTGTATACTGTTAAGGCACAATATACTAATATTTTGACAGTTAGCAACACCCAGAAAATGCCTCAAAGCCCCCTACAATTCTACTTACAGCCTGCATCTTCCTCAATCTGATTAGTGAAATTTACTATACTGGGATAGTAGGAATTTTATACTTGGGGTAAATACTGAGAATTTTTTAGCAAAGGAATTGCCCATTCCTTGCTAAAATTTTAACACTCTGCAAATGTTGACTGATGCATATGCTGAACATGAGCAACTTATGATGACATTGTCACATTTTCCTCCTCTCAAAATTTCAGTAGACTTTTCTGTCAGCTCCAGAAAAAATTACAGCTGGCTCCTCTGATCACCAGTGAATCACCTGGCCCACACATCAAGCATTGCCTCCTCCAGAGTGGAATGCAGCATGAGACGTTATGCAAAATTAATTACTATTGCACAGGCAGATTGAAAGCACTTCCTAGGACAACAAGCTGCTTCTGCTCTTCCCTGTTTTGTTTTATTTTATTTTATTTTATTTTATTTTATTTTAAACAGAAAAGAGTGGATGAGTTTCCCCCAAAAATGACCGATGCAAAGAGCACTGTGACTTTGGTGAGAGATTTGTACCAGCTGCTGTTAAAGTTGATCTCCACTTGACAAATGATAGCTCTCCTGTGAGCCATAGGCATTTCACTCCCAGAACTAGCTGTGATCTTTCCCATGTTTCTGGCACTAGCTGAGCATGATAATACCAAGCCTTGGACCTCCCGTTTGAGAAATTGCTGGTATTGTCTGCAAGTGTCACAATCACATTATCATCTGTAAATGGTGCTGTACAGAGGAACTTCTTGGGGCCCTTCTAGCTCGCCACGGTCTGTCCTTTCTGCTTTGGTCGTGCTTGATGCTGTACAGGGAGTACAAATGTGGCTTGATTGGATTAAGGCCTTTATTTCTGTGAGGTCTGCTACTATTCACTGAGGTTTAATTAAATTTGTGACCTCCAAGTGGTCGGGGAATGTGTGTCAAGTCAGGCACATAGGAAAACTGATTCATTCTGCAAAAGCTTTGTAGGTGGACAATGCCATTTGAATCTTTCATGACACCGATGCCAAGAGAAGGGCCACAGCATCATCAAGTATTATGCTTTTGCTGAGCCTCTGGGACAAAGGTTTAAGCTGGCAAGGTCCAGGTGAAGGCAAGTCTCATCTTTTATCCCTCCCTAGTTCCTACTGCTTAGTTAGTTCAGTTTACAGGGGCAGTGAAACCCTTCCTGAGAGACTGCATCACCTGGCAAAACCTGTGGAGCATGTGGCACTGGAGGCTTGGGGCAGCCTCTCCTTTCTCTCACACCCCAACCCTCAGACACTGGCAACTCCCTCTCTCAGGGTAATCCTCTTCCTCATCCACTCTCCTCTTGGTCTCCTGCCTGCCCACAGGCTCTGCCCACCTCCAACTTTGTGGGGAAAAAGAGGAGCAGCAGAGGCCAGTCTCCCTGCAGGCTGGAGACAGAGGCAACCAGAGTTGGCAGAGGAGAGACACAAAGCAGAACACAAAATGAGTCTTGTGAACTTTGTGGCCTCAACACCCAGTAATTTTGGTAGCATTGAGTAGGGCACAATTTTCAGATTGCAACCCTACCATGGTCTAATTGCATTGACCATCACTGCTTCAAACCCTGTGGGAGCATTGGGATGAGTTTAGCACTAATATTTTCCAGTCAACTGCTTTGGAAGTATTCTCCTATTCTGGCAGCAGGTAGTTCTCATATCTCAGTTGGAAGGAGACTTTCTGCCTGGTTTGGTAGACAGCTGATGTGTGACATGTTCATGACAGTGTGGTAGGGGCCCTTCCAGTGACAGGAATTCCACCAGCAGGAGAGACAGAACAGGGATGTTGCTTCCAGAAAGATGGCTTGAAGCCTGTCCTGTCTGAGAAGACTCTTTGAGTGGAAAAGAGGAGACAAAACAAATGTATCTCAGGGAGGAAGCCAGGGAAATTATACCTCAGTGTGTCTTTGTCAAAAAGGGTCAGAGGTGTAGGCACAGGTAGCACCTTTCATTAAACAAAATAGTATATCTGAGGAAAACAACTCAGTTTTAGGGAATGCAAGCACTCCTTCAGGTCTGACATAGAAGCAACAATCTCCCCAAGGTAAATAGGGGTGAGAGCAACTGGTTTATGCTGATCTTCCAAATAATCTGAGGTAAATGATAGCTGGTATCTGCAGGGCAGGCTGGGGGACATGAGGAACAGCAACTAGGCAGTGGTGACAAGACTGAAAAGACCCAGCTTGTCTTTCATTCCTCCTCTTCTCCTTAAGGTCCAAGGCCAGGAAGGTCCTTCCTTGTGCTGATGGGATGAGGCTGCATCCTCCCCCTGAGCCTGCAGCTCTCTCCCCAGGCAGCTCGCACAAGGAGAGGATTGAGGGATGCTGGGGGTGGCTTTGCCTTTGATCCAAAGGAGCAACAGACATTTTAGGGTATTTCTGGTGAGGGCCAAGAGAAGATAAGAAGACAAGAAGACCTACACAGAGCAGCAAGTCAGGTAGTTCTGGGACATAGTCCCAGTGCAGAGGGGAAAGGAGGAGGCAGAGGGACATCTGTTACAAGAGGGATGCCATGACAGCAAAGGAGGGAAACAGAAGATAGAGAAACAGAAGAGCTAGGGAAGACAAGGAATGACTGACAAAAGCACAGTGGAGTGGGATGAGAGAAAGCATGAGATGAGAGGGAGCTGTAAATGGCTGACAGATTGGAAAACGATCTGTAGGTGGCAAAAGGAAATTATAGAAAAGAGGACATGCTTTTCTAGGAGAAAGGCAAAGATATTGCAGCTAAGAGAGATCTTGTAAATACTGAAGGGGTTGAGGGGAAGACACCTAAGCAATGATCACACAAAAACAAGGCTCCGATCTGGTTTGCCATAGTAGAAATATTTTCTCTGACAAAAATGTTTCAGGGATCCAGAAGGAGCAGTTTAATTACCAATAAATATCTAAGAATCCATAAATATTTTTAGTCTAAAATGAAAGGCAAGAGAACTCCGAAAAGAAGCCACAAGAGGCACAAATTGAAGTATTGTCAAATGGGATAGGATAGGACCACCAAGGGGACTTTATTCCAAATGTAAATAAATACACCAAAACTGCATCATCCAGAGCATCCTGCAAAACAACAAAGGACACTGTACAGTTTCAAAACACTGACTTATATCTGCAGGTAGCCCCTGGGCAGATTTCTTATTCCAGCTTCTTTGAACAGCTATGGTATTAAAGGAAGAGAATCTGGGCAAACGTCATCTCATTAGAAGACATTCAGGACATGCATCTGTCATTTAATATGAATTAAAACCTTGGAGATTAAATTGCCTGCTATCCCCAGGCACACACTGAGGAACATCTCAGCAGCATTTTCACTCTGCTGATGTTTGGTGGAGCCACTTTTTTTGTTTAGATAGTCAAGAAAAAAATAGTCTTATTTTTTCTTTTATGGAAAACTTGTGAAATTGCCATTTTGAGTGTTGTAATATAGATGCCTCTTCTCCATCTTTAGCTTTGTGTCATTATTGAGTTGGAGTTTTTTAAACTATGACCCTAAATCTCACTGTCCTTACTCCTTAAATATTATAATCACTCTTAATGTGGAGAAGGAGGCTCAGCAAATGGGCCTAGAGCTTTAAGATTTCTCTTCAAGGATGTTATCAATAGTTTCTTGGCAAAGGAGCTCATGGCTTTCCTTCTGATGATGGTGCCCAAGTGACTCTGTAGTTTAAGCAAATAGCTCAGCAAATGTATTTATAGGCAGTCATCTTCTACACCATTCCCCATGCACCAATGTCAGAGAAGCACAGCAATAGCACCCTGGTCAAAGGATCTGATATATCCTCTTTCATCCTCCAGAGACTGCAGCTTTTAGTAAATGTCCAGTGCTATTGATTCAGTACCGGCCCTTTCTCCCTCTCCCCATTGTTGAGGTCCTCACAAGGAATACCAAAGGGCTGTGTTGAGCCTTTTTGGGTAAGTAAAGTTGTACGTACCAGAGAGCCCAGCTCTGCCTGCTCCTGGTTAAGCAGGGAAAGCAATTCCATGCCTTTTGGTAATAAGGAGAAGGGCCAAGATGGTGCTTAGACCTCTAACCTAACATTCTACCTGAGCAGCAAAACATCTCACCTGGCTCACCTGCGGCCTTGCTCTCCATCGTGTCCCAGAGGCACAGAAAAAAACTCTGTGTCTGAGCAATTCCTTGGGACCATCTGTGCTGAACCTGTGGACCTTCCTCACTCTTTCAGGGGCCAGCCAGGCACCAGCCTGTTTGCCAGCTGGGCCTCCACTCAGCCCTCCCACGTCTGTGGCAGATGGCCGGATCCACAGCCCACGTGGTGGCTGCCAGCACCCTCCCCATGAGCAGGAGATCAGATGGACTCTCACACATTGCCCTTCCTGGCTCTGAGTCACACTGGATGCCTCAAGGTCAGGGATGGGTGGGTAGGAATTGTGTGGACACCTGCCTTTTGATCTGGTTGCTGTGGTCTCTCTTTTCCCAGCATCCCTGCCATGGGGGCTCTCCCCAGACAAAGCACAGGAAGGGAGATGGATGGGCTGTGCCTTTTGGCAGTGAGCTGGGGGAAGGAACACGAGAAGGCATTGGAGGGTTTTGTGATGAAGTCCATCTCCTCTTCTTCCTGGTGCCTTGCACATGCTGGTTTTGTTGTTGAGTTTTACCAAGACGTGCCCTTTTGCTTGGCTGAGAATTCATTCTTTATTTAATAAACTTTAACATTAAAAGCCACTTAGCTGCAGATGTAAGAGGTTCATCAGGGCAGAGTCACATCTGCTGACTGTACAAGGGTACATCCTGCCATGTGATCCACAGCCCTCTGTGAGAGGGTACACAAGGGGCAGACACAGGCTGCAATATCATTTTGCAGGTGGCTGGTAGCCACTTGTGTTTTTTCACCATTGTTTCTGGATAACAAGGAGGATGTTAATACATAACTTATCCAAGGTTTTTGAAAGTCTGTTTGGCCTTCAGCAGCAAAAGGGTTCTTTGTGCCTGTCCTAAGTTGTGTAGCATGGCAGACGAGTAACCTCTCCCTTAGTGCCCTTCTCATACTTCATAGGCAGAGGAGAAAGATTATTCTCTCCATTGAATACTTTAATACCTTCTATTTTTATTTCTGAGAAAGTCTGCAGGGTACATTTTCCTTACCAACCCACTGAAGTCTGAGGCCTTCACTCTGTGCTTAATAAATCTTGCTGAACTTAAAAATACCTCCCCTGAGTAAAACCAAAATAAAATTTGAGTAGAGTCTTTGGGATTTACTTCCCTTTTTTTTCTGATTTTCCTAGGATTGTCTGTGCCATTTTGCCTTTGACATATTTTTCCATCTGCTGGGTATCATAGGAACTTCTGCATTCTTCCTATAATGAGTCCATGCGAAGAAGATCAAGGGGTTCAGGCAAAGTTCAAAGAAGCCTTGTGCTGTTGTCATGGTTTTAAGCCCAGCTGAAGATTAAGCACTGTTTATTGCTATCAAGACTTCTTGTAGCTGTGAAGCTCAGGGCTAATGTCTTGAGCCCAGACAAGTCTAGGGTGGCTACAGAGATGTGGTGACCCAGCATCTCCATGCCCTGAAAGATCAACCTGATGCCTCAGGAAGGCTGACCTGAAACAGAGACTGGACAGAGCTAGAGAATAAAGTAGGTATTTATTGAAAGGCCTTTAGGGTACACCTTGGGCAGGACAGGAGTCTGACCAGAGCTACACCCAGGGTGGACTTAAAATGGTCACAAAAATGGCTTATCGGTCACGAGGTCTTACATTTTTATAAGTTTTGGTCCATTTGCATATTGGGGTTTAATTGTACAGTTACAGCTTCAGGTTGTGAGGTATCATCCTTCCTGTTCCTCCCTTCAGTCCAAAGTTGTTTTGCTGTTGGGCCTGAAGGTTGTCCTTGGTGTTCAGCAGGAAAAGGATTTGTCTACCTACTCTGTGAAAAGAGCTCACTCCACTTAATATGAGGCTCAGAACTACACACCAAAACAGCACAGAATCTGAAAAACATGAAAGCTAAAACTTACAGAATCAAGCCTGCAAGCTTGAACTGAAGCAGGCACTGGGATCATGTCTTCTCCTTCACTGGTGATCCTCCCCTTGGGACTGGCTGGCGCTGTGCAAGCTGGCCCTGGCAGGATCAGCTCCTGTAGAGGGTACTAAAAAGGAGAACAGGAATGTTGCTCTTTCAGCTGTCCCTTGTCCTGATGCAATCTGCCAGCTGCAGGGTTGGCAGTGGTGTGGTGGATGTTCCTCTGCTGGAAGGTGAGGTGTTGAAGGCCAGCGTGACTGACGGTGTTGCCGGGCTCTGGCTGCTGATGAGCGCCGTCAGTGCCCCTCAGATAATGATGACTTGCCTCTCCCTGGATTGGAGAAGAGCAGGCCCATGAAAAGCTCCACCGCTCGTAAGTAACTGCTCCTTTCAGCTTCAATGACATGTCACATCCATCCTTGAGCTCTTCCAAAAATTCCCTCCTGGGACTTTGCTTTCCCCATAACTCGGAGTGACATGCATTGGCAAGGGGGGAGACGAGGGTCTCGCTCAGCTCAGTCCTGACGTGTGTAAATGAAAAGGCTGGGTGGCAGGGGTGGGGTAAGGAGAGGCCCGTGGCAGAGTAAATAAATTGCACCCTGCCTGTGTTATGCCAGCAGGGCTCCAGAACAGTTCCACGGGCTTTTGTAAATGGGAATTCGCCTCCTCCATCGCTCAGGGCAGTGCTGTCAAACAGTGTTGCCAGGCTTGTGCCTCATCCAGAGGTCTCAAACATTTCCCAGGCCACCCCACTTCAATTTACGTTCACAAAATTATGTTCCTCTTTTGGGGAGGGGGCGAAAAAAAAGCAGAAAAATGAGCCCAGAAAGCCCACTGAGAGGCTGTGGGAGACGGGGAGGGGACTCAGCAGGTGAGTGGGAAGGGATGGGAGGCTGAGCAAGACGAAGGCTTTCACAACACAGGAATTCAGGCTTTTCCCCCCTCGGCTCCCCCTCACACCCTTGTTTTAATTTAGCATGTGTCCTCCTATGGCGTCGTAATTACTAAGATTACCAAATGAATCTTTGCTTCTGTACACACCGGGCATTCAGCGGAGCTCTAATAGTTGTCATTAAGTTTTCAGGGAGGTGGGAGAAGATAGATTGAATGCATGCACTCCAGCGCTGCGCAGAGCCCCATTGATGGCTGCTGAGTAATGATTTTTTTCTAATTGGTGGAGAGCAGCGGCCCTAATGGATGGAGCCTCTCTGTGCATTTGCACTGTCTCCTCAATCAACAACCCTCGCTGTGCCTGGCACGGAGGAGTTCCTGAAAGCCCCTTTGTAATAATGGATTGCTAGAGGTTACACAAACCGCTGTCTCCCGCTGAGTCAGCCCTCTGTCAGGCACCTCTCGCTTCCCTGGGCCCCAGCTTTCCAGACGGGACACCCGCAGGGGGGCCCTGGCCTCGGGTCCCTGCCCCCGTCCCGCGGCCACCGGCGCCCCGCGGCTCCGCGGCTTGCGGGGAGGGTTTTGTTGCCTGCGGAGCCCGAGCTGGCTCGGAGGAGCGGGAGCAGCTGGGAAGCTTTTTATTGGCTTTGGCTTGGGAAGTTTGGCTTTTTATAGGAGGCTTTGCGGGGGTTTCCTTCCCCCCACCCCGCCCCACTTCTCTCATCTTCTTAAAGAAAAATCCACAGGTCAGATGTTGAGTATCGAGGCTGATATCGCAGAGAGGTCAGGTGAGCCAGGCAGGGCTCTTGGCTTGGCCAGAGCAGGAGCCCAGCTCAGGGAGAGCTCAGGCAAGCTTTGACCACCCGTTAACCACCAGGCGTGCACAGGCTGTTTGCATCCCAGCCCTCAACATCCCCCCACTTCCTGCGTTCTTTTTGAGGAACCACATGCAAGTGAGAGCCACAAGAGAGCTCTCAAAATTCAACCTTGCCAGTGGGTTTCCAGGAGGCAGGCACGGCTCAGGCTGGGGGTAGAGATGAGAAATGGGATGTTATAAGGAATCTTAAAAGGGATGCCTCAACACTGAGATCAACAGCTCAGCCTTCCTCTTCCCAACACAAGAGAGCCTTTTACTGGGGAAAAAGAGGGGATTGCCATGGTTTGATGAGATTTACAGATGGCTGAGGTTTGGTTTCTTTACTGTTACTCTGCTTCAGCTCTGTGTCCTCACAGCCCACTGCGGAGCATTTCTGAGTGGCAGCCTGCTGCCACTGCAAACTCTAAGCCCTCCAGAAAAGGTTCCCATTGCTGGGACCTTTTGGAAGTGAACCTGACCTAACTGTGTGATCCAGATGCCCACAACTCAGGGCTCCCAAGCCCCCTGAACTGTGTGTCTGCTCTTGTTTGCTTTCTAGTGAGGTTTTTACATCTCATCGTATACCTGGGCTTTATCCAGCTGCACAACCCAGGCCATCACCCACCCCAGTCTCCCACAGGAAGGGAGATTACTGTGGGTAGGAGAGCTTGGGATTGCCCAGATTGCATGCCTGGCTGCTGTCAGTCCCACTGTGAATGCAGACAGTCTGGATCTCCTCCAGCATTGAGGTAATTGGCATTTTCTGTTGTCTTCTCCAATGTTTTGGGGTATCCATGGCTTGGTAATGATCCATAGCATTGGTAATGATCTCCAATCCTTCTCCCTGAGATCAAAAGTGAGTTTAAGGTCTTGCCCCAACTTGCTTTAGTTAAAAGCTGAAAACACAGAAGGGTAGGGTAGGAGAGCTGATTTTGTTGGTAGGGAGGATCTGACCTCAAAACTTCATATTGAGCCCCAGGCTGAGTCCCTAGAAAGTGTCTCTTTGGGTCTGGGTGGCAAAGGGCATCTCAGGATGTGAGCAGTATGATCTACTGATCCCTCCAGCTCAGGGCATAGCAATGAGCAAGTCCCAAAGGACCTGCATTACCCAGAGGACATGAGTGGGGGCAGGAGGATGATCTGAGACTCTGCAGTGAAACCTTGTGCCCTTCCTTGGCAAATGACCACTGGAAAACATCCCCTGGGATGGGCTTCAGCAAAGGCTGTTTCTGTGTTGCCAAGTACACCTTAGTTACAGCTGAAGAAGTGGCAAGTAAAGGGTTGTAGAAGAAGAAATATATTTTCTCGGTTGATGCCCTGGTGAGGGAAAGACTGTGGAATTGTTTTAGGAGGTGGAAGTCCGATCCATCCTCATTGTCACTCCTGACTCTCCATCTGAGTGCAGCGAGTGACTTTCTCTCCCTTTCACACGGGCAGTCAGTCATACATAAGCTACTTTCTCACTGAGCAGGGAGTGTCAGAAGGAGAAGGAGGCAGGTGGCTTTGATTCTCTGTTTTTCATCAGTGTCTCTCACCAGGATGTGCAGAGATCCAGGCAGGAGGATAGTAAATTCTTCCAGTATCTGTGTCCATCCCAATGTACCATGGCCACAACTCTCCCACCCTTTATGAGATCATCCCTCAGATCTTCCTGATTGCTGAGATCAGCCCTGAGATGATTGCCACAGAATGAACCAGCCTTGTCCAGGGGCCTTTGCCAGGCTGCTCTTTGCCAGTGCTCATGTGCCCAAGGTGACAGAATGTACACTGGGAGGACAAAGTGGTGAAACCCCTGCCTGGAGAGGGAGGCACAAGCAGCAGGTTAGCAGGCAGACAGGGGACAAGAAGAAAGAAGGGGCCAGGGAGGTAGAGCACATGGGACAGAAGGTCTTGGAAGGGAAACCAGAGTGATGGTGAGGCAGAGGTGCAAGAGCTGAGATGTCTCAGACAGAGACTCACAGCAGAGCACAGCATGTTTCCTCCCTGCTGCTGCCTTGGGAACGAGGGAACTCCCCAGCTATCAACAGGGCAGGACTGGTTCAACAGAGACCAGATAGACCAAGGCTGGCTTCAGAAAATCTGAGTGCAAAGTTTTGAGGAAAGAAATAGGAGTGATGTTTTTCTGTCCTTTATGAAGATGTTTTAGAATCCTTTTGTAAGGGTTATTATCACTGAAGCAAAGGGGCAGGCCACTCCAGCAGTGTAATTTGAGCTGGAGAAGGAAGTTGTGACCAGGGCAGGGGCACTGGAGCCCCCAGCAGAATCCTGCCCCTGCAGCATGGAGGGGAATGTAGCAAGAACCAGGGATTGCTGCTAAACAGGGCTCCCTAAAGGGAAATCAGGAAAAGCTCCTTAGCTGGCAGAGAGGAGAACCCAAAGCAATTGCAAAGGATTGACATTCAGGAGCAGGATTTGGCCCAGTTGTCAGTCCTGGCTTGCCAATGCAAATGGTGACAAAGGGAAAAGGATTTGTCTCTTCCACTTTCTGTCACAGCTGTGTTAACTCAACAGTGTTGCAGGAGTTAAAATAAATACACAGTTTTCAGAGCAGGACTGTGTTTCACCTGTGCTACAACCAATGAGTGGATTAGGGCAGCCACTGCCCCATCTCCTGTCACAGCCACAGAGTTCCTGGCAGTGGGACTCTGGTGCTCTCAGAGCACAACTGTGGCAGATCAGAGCACAAGATCATGGGGCCACAGTGGAGCCTGAAGGCATCCAGCTGTTCATTTATGCTGCTGCTTCACAATCCACTTACTAGAGGGTGCCTCATATAAATCAAACTGGAAATATTTCCATAAACTCTACTTTCTGTTTAATTTTGGAAGCAAAGAAAACCTCTGGACTCATCCAGGAGCTCTGGTGAGGGGGATTGCAATGGCTCAGATGGAAGTGTTTCCTGTTTTTCTGCAGTGCCCACCTGCCTGTCTGTGAGGCAAGTCAGCACACAAAGCAGTGCCAGATGCCCTCTTTTGCTCATGGACATAAACTTTTATTCTTTGTTTATTTGCAATCCTGTTTAATCTAGAGGAAATCATCTTCATTTGGGAAGTATAGCTTGGTCTTCATTTACAACCTTCTCACCTGCACTTGTGATTTCTCACTTGCCCTGACAGCTCCTCAGGGACTCCAGACCTGTCCTCTGCAGCTTCTTTTCCTGATTTTTCTCTGTGCTTTAGGAAAAAAAGTCATGCAAATCAGACAAACCAGGATCTTTCCAAACTGTCCCTATGAACAAGTTCCATATTGCCATAATTTCCACAAAAGAGCTTACAATGAGTGACGTGAGAATACCTGTTCCTGTTATGGGAAAAAAAAAAAAAAAAGAGAAAAGAAAAATCCATGCAATAAAAAAACCCAGGAGCTGTCTGAAAGAAAATTGTCACAAAGGAAAGGAGCAAGGGCTCAGTTTCTCTGACAATCAGAGTGATACAGCTTGCATGAGAATTTATTTCAGTATGCTTCTTCAGCACACACCAGACTCCCAGGAGGGTGTTTCAGATCTCATTTCCTAACTTTCCTGATTGGAACTGAGGCTTGCATTTACTTGGCTTTTTCATTTTATGCTATCATTTGGAGTCCTGCTTGATTTCTTACAACCTCCCTGCCTCACCCTCTTTGCCAGACCCCTCACCACTGCCCAGAGAGATAAAATACAGAGGACACACCAGTGGCCACAGCTCCAGCAAACTTCAGTTAATCCCTGCTCCTCTCCCAGCAGGACACAATCCCTTCCCAGAGGCGTGACCCAGTCCAGGACTATTTACAGCAGTCAAGAGTTCAACTTGTTTTCCCAAAGCATGTTCTCATTATAGCTCAGGGGAAAGGCTCCCTAAGAAAAGCAAAAACATCTCTTCCATACTTTCCAGCTGTGGAAAAAACAGCTGAACTGGCCCCTCTGATGGTCTCCAGAGCCTCCTAGAACATGGAGTTATAGAGTCAAAAGAGGAATCAAGGGATAAGGATCCTGGTTGAGTTTTGGAGGCACTCACACACAGCAGTTTTCACTCTGCACAGAATCACTGGCCAAAGGACTGCAGCATCCAAGGCCCACAGCTCACCTGAAGGTCTGGGTCCTGGCATCTCGTCCTGCTTTCTCCCCGTGTTACTTTTACTTCACATGGGAAAATTTCCTCTTCCAAATACTGTTTCAGTTCAATCTTGCTTCTTTCAGGATTCTTTCAGATGGTGTAGGAATACCACTGGTTTGGAGCAAGAGATCCCTGCATTTGATTACACATCTTGGAGCAGAAGACCAAAGTGGTATTTAATAAACCACCACCTTTGCCAAAAGCAGCATAATCAAATCCTGTGAAATGGGCAATTGCTGCAACAGAGATAGCTTGAGCTGGTGTGCTGGCAGAGAGACAGCTGCTTGTCTCTTGGCTACTGCTGAGCCAGGTTCAAGAGCTTGAACACGGCTTGGAGCTCTGGCAGCCAGTCTCAGAGGCACTGCAAGCTCAAGGATCCCAAGGGCAGCAAGCCCCCCTTGCATCAGTGCTTGCCACCCAGTCTGTGAAGTGGTTTTGCATCAGCTCCAAGAGCAAGAGGCAAAAGAGTGAGTGAGAAAGAGAGATGTTCACTCAAACTGGCAGCTGCCTTTTGTTTCACGATGGCAGCTGCCAGCAAGAGACAGGCAGGGCAAGGGAAAAACACACAAGAGCAACACGCTAGATGCAAAGCATATTACACGCTAGATTTAAAATAAAATAGCATGCATGAGGGGTAAATATTCAGCATAATGCATGACGACTCAGCCCCGTCATTCTCCTTCCATTTCCTAGGAGCTGTGGGACTGCATCTCCCAGGGCAGCACTGGCCATCCTGGAAGAAAAGACAGGGCCAACACTCAGATTGTGTAAGCAGAGGAAGCAAGTGCCTAAACATTGACTTTTTTCATCCACTTGAGACAGGTGAAAGGAGAAATATCACTTCAGTGGAGAAGGGTGGTCTGTGGATGATCCTGTACAGTGGGCTTGTTGTTTCTCTCACTTCTGACAGCTCGCTTGCTTCCTCTCCTTGCGGGACTTTATTTCAGTCAGTTTGATGGTTTTGGCAGGGTGATGGCTTTGGAGCCTGATCCCCCCCTCCTCTGCAGAGGCAGTGCTGGCAGCAGTGATGCACATCTTTCTCCTCCTCCATCTCAGCCTCCCAACACCTCCTCCTGCACCAGGGGAAGCCCTTTGTCACACCAGAATCTACTATCCAAGCTGCTGGGACCTGGGCAGTGCTGACCAAGGTCTGTATCCTTCAGGGCTGAAGGATCATCCCTTGTCCTTTGCCTCCTCACCCACCCCAGTGCTGTTCCTCAGTCAGGCATGCCAGCAAGGGTTGGCACACATTTCCCACCCCTTTCCCAAGTGCAGAGTTTGACAGCACAGGGAATATTTCTGGGCCCCCTGACTCTGCAGCAAAAACACTTTGGCCATGTGGCACTCACTCCACTGGTTTGAATTTATTTTAAAGGTTCTGACAGGCCAACTTTGTACCAGCAGCTTCTTCTGCCAGATCAGATATTGTTTACCCATTCTACTTTAACTTTATGCCATGTTCAATATCTCCTCTACACACCAAGCTCACTTGATGCCACATCAGGTATCGTCTGTCCTCCCTCGGCCAGCACAGAGTATAAAGCTGCCATGTCTTCCCTGTCCTGCACTCTGGCTAACTCAGCAGAAATCTGAGCACACATTTCTGTGTGCCTGCACCTGGTCCGGGGCTGTTCTGCTGTTCTTCCTTCTGAGTGCTCTGGGGGTGCATGGACCTGGCATTCAGTGCGGGGGGGGCACAGCCCTGGCCAGGAGCACCAGGCACACCGTGCAAGCCCAGCCAGAGCAGCCCAAGCACCTGGTGGCTGTAGAGGTGAGGCTGGGACACTGACAAGCCATGCCTGAGCTTGGAAATGTGCGAGTGAGTAAAGGGAAGGAGGAAGGGGAAAGGAGAGAGGAGGGCGGGGACAGGAAGAGGAGGGGGAAAGTTGTGCCTTTAATACCTCAGGTTGAAAGGAGACTGAGGTAAGATGAGGTTTACCTGAGTCTGAATTCAAGCTGCTAGCCCCCTTTAAAAAAAATAGATAGATAGATAGATCGATCGATCGATCGATCATGTTACTATGGGTTTTTTCTCAACTCAAGTTGGTCAAGTCACACCAAAAAAAAGGCACCTTTTTTTTTGTTTACATGTTCTGATCTGGAAGCCTAAACATACCTGAAACAGATCTGGGCTCCTTTTTATGCAAGGAAATGTTTCAGAGGAATCTAAAGAACCGTGACTTTTTTGCATGCAATGTAGAGAAAGAAACACATTGTCTGAGAGCAAAGTGACTCTGAATGTGGCCGTGGAGATTAAATGGGGTGTTCAGCTCCTGCATGCAAGAGCAGCATTTCTCAAAGACACCTTTTTCCTGTTTGATTTTCTTTACGTTTATTTTAAGTGAAGCTCTTTCCTATCTCATTTTTTTTTTTTAGGTTTTAATCTCTGTATAGAACACACTCTGTGACCCTGACAGAGGGAAGCGGCGGAGTCCTCCCTCCTCTGTGAATGTGTTTAGAAACAGTAACTGATCAAAGTCGGCGCCGTGCGAGCCGCGGCTCAGTTACTCCTCTTGCCACGCGTTCCCGGTTTTGACAGACTGCATCGTTTGGTGTGTTGATGTATCAGGATTTCATACACTATGAATATTCACGGCGCACATTAAATTAACCAGGTGAGAAAGTACAGGTTTGTTTTGCATGTTAACTCTGTGTTAACGCTGCCCCTAAGTGGTTAAGTTGGTTTATTGCAAGTTAATTAGCCCTCATTTCGGGCAGTTATTTATTTATTTACTTGCCGAAGACCGTCGTGGCTTTTTCTCTTCCAGCTTCATGCCTAGACCTTACCTCTCTGTCTAGTCTGTGTTTGCATCCTACTCTGTGTGTTTCACAAAACGGCAACATTTTCAGTCAGCTCAGCTTGGAAGACACACGTAGAGGAAAACACGGATGCCTACTACACATTTATTACTCAATCCAAGCAAGGCTGTGATCCTGTTAGCAGGCTCCTTTCCCTCTGCTCGTTTTAATTAGCATTTCAAGGGATGCTTGGTGGCACAAGCTGGTGAAGTTATGATGGGCTGCCTTTTGCATCTTTCCTCCTTCATCGATGTGCCACTTCACTAACATTTCATCACCCAGGCAAGCCTTTACTCAACCTTGATACATTCTCAAGCCTTGATATTCACCCTCGTGTTCCCATCCTTTTGCATGGATCCATGCAATGTGCCAAGATCACACCTTCTCCCCCGGGGGCTGCTGGTTGCTGTTGGAGGGGGTGTGTTGGAGTTGCTGTGTGTGGGTGTGGGCACACTGAGCAGAGCAGCTCCAGCTTACAGTGAGCCCTTGATCTTCCCTTCTTCTCCTGTGCGCCCCTCCAGCTGCCCCATGGGGAGAAGCAGAAGAGGAAGGAGGGCAGCTGCGTGCAGCTTGTTGGCTCTGAAGGGCCTCACACCAACAGAGGAGACTTGACAAAACCTCCAGCTGAACAGCTGATGTGCTGGGCTCTGAGGGGCCTTTTAAAATCTTCCTCCTTGCTGTAGTTTCTTCCAGTCTATAGTTGGGGAGCTTGGCTCTTCTCCCCATTTTGTTGTTTGTTTGTTTTTTTTTTTTTTTTACCAAACTGCCTCCCAGAGAAATGGGGTGACAACGGTGACACTTTCAAATCAAACTTTCATTTCTGAAGTTCTTCAGCTCCTTTTGGGATGGTGTGGAGGAAAAGTGCCTCATCCTCCTCAGGGGTTGGGGTCCAGACACGCAGGGTTAAGCCAGCAGCAGGCAGAGTGCTGCACACTGGGTTGCACCTCCAGAAACCTGGAGGTAATTCACAGTGCAGTCTCTAGCTGAGGAAAGCAAACCTGGTCAATATTGCAGTAGCAGATGCCTGCACGCCTGCACTGCACCAGGCAGCAGAGCAATCCATCCCTGCTCAGCCTGTGTTGGCAGCACAGGCAGAGGAAAGTGAGGAGGAGCAGGGGTAGTGCAGCTCAGGATACCTGGATATATAGGCAGAATCTCTCTCTTGATTATCAGCCTCTTCTTTCCATAAGCTCTAAAATAAGAGCATTAAAAAAAACCAAACCCAAACTGAAGAGCAGTGAATCTTCAGGAAGGTCTCCAGTCTTTGGCAGAGAACATAGGCTGCTTTTCCATCATGCCAGCACTGCCCTTCACCTTGAATGAGCGACATCAGTCAGTCTCCTTTCCCCTTCGCTCTGGAGAGCGCAGCCCGGAGCCCGGGGAGGCGTCTCAGGCTGCTCGGAGCTCGGAGCAGCCAAACGCCGCCTCCCCGCAGCACATCCCCGGTGCCGGGGCTCGGAGGGAGATGCCCGGCCTAGCGAAGCAGGGGCTGGGGAGCCGATGGAGGCGAGCAGGCATCCATCCTTTTCCCAATGCCCTGCTCCTGCCGCGGAGCGCTGCCCACAGCCCGGCCTTGCGCAGCGCGGGTGGACACGGAGTTAAGGAGTCCGGACACCGGGATACGAAAGGAGCCGCGACGGTGCGAGAGGAGCTTCGATCTTCTGAAAGGGTCTTTGGGAGGGCAGTGACAGCGGCATGTTTATAGGATCGCTCTCCTTCTTAAAAACCTGCCGCCGCGTCTCCTCGGTGCTGTGTTTTCGGTCGGAGCTGAAAAGTCTGCATGAAAACTCAGGGACTACCTTAAATATCCCTAACTAAGCCTTCTTAAAACTCCTATTAAAATACGGACACCGCAGTCAAGGCGGCAGGCTGGAGGTCTGCCCAGTGGCCAAATAAAATATTCCAGATATCCCGTTCGCAAGCACCCATTAAAGCCTGAGAACTGGCTAATACCAAAGGCAGCATGGATCTGAAAGACAGAGAAAACGTGAGCCTTCCTGCAAAGCAGCCCGGGTTTATTTCTTGCTTTTTCAAAGCGGGGCTTCACTGCTTTAATGCCGTCAATGTAGAAAAGGGTTGCTGGGGCTCAGTGAGAGGCTCAGGGCATCTGGGCTGTAAGGGCTGGGGCCTGTGTAGCCACAGTCCCTCACACACTCAGCCCCACAAGGCAAATTAAGCCACCAACCAGCTTCTGCCAGGCACCTCCCTGCCCAGGACCGTGGCTCAAAGCCTGGTGCCAGCATTCAGGCCAGCATTAAAAACAGCCCTTTATCTGCATTCGCTAGGTTGATGACGTCCGCAGGCACATTCTGTGCTCTTTATCTGTTTTCTCAAATAAATTAATAAATAAAAGACAGAGAGGCTGGAAATAGGGACAGAGAAAATGAACAGATTTTGATCTAGTAAGCAATTTAAATCTGGGCTGGCAAGCTGTGTTGGTTCATTCATTAATTCTGCCGTGTGCTCAGAAAACCCCAGCAGGACTCTCTTCCAGCGCGAGAACTTCCGACTGTGCAATAAACCCCGTGTAACCAGATTAGCTATGAGGTATGTATCAGCCAGGTCCTAGGCATTAATTCAAGCATACTTTCTCTGCACTGTACATTGCCAGAGCCTGATTTCTGGATCAGGTGTTGCTCACTGGAGGGCATAAACTCTCTGAAGTTTCCTGTCTTCCACCTCCCCCTGTACTGCCATTCCTTGCTCAATAAATAAAAAAAATATTATGATATGTGCTATCCGTGAGTCTTGATTCAGCAGTTAATAGCAACATTATCAATACCTTGTCTTTCAGCGTCACATAACTCAAAAGTCGCTGAATGGTTTTGTTCTGGTATTACAAAAATTAATCACCTTGGGTTTAGCCCAAGTAGAGAAAATATCACCTTAAAACTTCAGCATTCATAGAGTCAGAATATATTTAGCGTGCAGAAACTGATGGGTAAGATAGAAATCTCTGCATAAGCTTAGTGCAGTCTTCCACCTCACAGGTCTGTGTTGTACTGAATCACGAGGTGATTATTGTCTGTGTGAGTGACTTCAATGATAGTATTATCATCTTATTTATCATTTGATAAATGAAGTGGGGCGGGGGCCTGTTTGCATCAGATGCTCTGCAAACACTCAGATGTGCTCAGACAAGATCCTGAGGACATCCATAAAGTGAATGGGACATGAGTGGGAATCTTCAGACAAGGACCCCCTTTCACCAGCTGCTATAGGAAAGGCTGTGGTCTGGCTTGCCAGCAAACTCCTGGTTCTATCTACATGCTCCTGTGGCCTGAACATGGATCAGTCAATGTAAAGTCAATGCTAAGTCTGTTTGTACAGACTTTTTTAGAAGTGGAGACTGAGCAGGCTTGGGTTGCTTGTGATTTTTTTTTTTAAGACAAAATCTTCAGCTTATCTGGGTCTCAAACATTTTTAAGATTATAGCCTAAAGTATGGTTTATGACATAGTTAAAATTCAGGTATTGTCTCCACTGCAATTTCAATACTTTATTCCAATTTCAATATTTTATTTGCTGTGGGAAAATCTAATACATGATAATGGTAAAGCTTCAGTCATGAAGTGAGCTGGGATGATACTGTGGGTACCAAATCTCTCCTCACAAACACTAAAACAAAACTTGGCCAATGAGTTTTCCACTCTGTGGAGAAGCTTCGGCTGCCAGCACCTTTGACATACCTGCTCTGAAGATGAATGTCTTGGGTTTCCCATTTATATCAGTCTGGCACATTTCCAATATATCAGCTCCATTTCATTTTTTTCAGGGAGTGCCTTTGTACACAGCATGTGTATGTGTTCCTGCTATCATTCTCAAGTGTGGAAAATTCGCTGGCCCAATTAATTCCCAAACTACCACTGAACTGAAATTTGGAAACACAATGAATTCCTTCAGTTTGGCCTGCAAATCTCACTTCTTGAATTGGGTCTTTCCATACAAAGTTCTCACCAAGACAGTTTTTCTCTGGTGACATCCATCCATTCAAGAGCCACGTCATAGAGGATGAAAACATGCACCAGCTACTTTTTTCTTTTCTCTCATCTGTCCCAGTCAGAGAAGAAAGTTCACAGGTTGGAGAATTTAGCTTCATCAGAGCCCTCCAATTCTATTTATCAAGTTTTAGTCCAAATAATAGCTGTGAAAATGTTTAATTTGTTAGCAATAAAACTGCTTAGCTGACATTGATTTTGGAGCTACACGTTGCTGAATATAAGCTGGTGCTTTTGCTCCTGAGCCATCGGATGAAATGCAAGAGCATGCTCAGATGCTGGCTGAGATGAGAGTCTCCAAGGTGCATGTGTTAACACTGCAGCGAAGAAAGCAGCCTCATCCCACAGACTTTGAAGAATACACATGGCTTTTTAGTTCTTAGACAACTGTGAGCATCATGTTTTCCTGTACTAATATATTCTGTTTTCTGTTTTCACAAGACTTCAAGGGACAGCGAAATTGCTTCAAACCAATTTCATCATGTGAAAAAACAATTAACAGCATTTCCAGGAGAGGAACATTCTAGGTATTCATCATGGATTCTGCAGTCACAAACAGACCACAGGCACTTTTCCCTCTGACAACAGCATTTAGAAATATATATTGTATAATATTCTCTAATTCTAACTTTAATTTATAAATCTTTATAAATTCCATGGGCAAGGGACACACAGGGGGGTTTGTTCTGGAATATATATGTATTTGGTAGATAAAAGACAAAGAGCCTTCTAGCATCAGACTAGATACCTCTGCCTGTGCTGAAGTCATACTTCAAGAATTCTTTTTCTGAAGTTTGATAGGACGAGCTTCCTCATATTCTCCTTCTAGAGCAGGTTTGACAAGTTGCAAATTGCTCTTCCAGACATTTTTTAACCCTTTCCACTTTCACAACAGCCTTTGCAAAGCAGACAATTCCACAGCAGCCTTTCCAAAGCAGAGAGGGGAGAAGGAACTAAACCCTTTTGTTGCCTACTTTATCATCTCTCTTGAGCCCTGCCCAGTACAGGAGCTGCCTTTTGCATGATTCTCAACACTCAGCTCCCTGCACTGATGGTGCTCCTTGTATGAGCAGATGTTTTTTGAAGTCATAGCATGTGTCCCTCTCGGAGCTTCTACTTTCAAAAACAGTGTCTTTGTTCTCGAAATGTGACCAAATGCTTGCTTTCTCCCCTTACTCTTTCAGATCTATCCAGGTGCTGTGAGTTCACTTCATCAAGGGATCCAGGTGCTCTGTAGAGGTGGCTGATATTTCCTTCTGTTCCTTGTGCCAGCTGCAAGCTCCTACACAGTGGATTTTTTTCCTGACACACAAGTCAAAGTGTACTGACCTCACTAGTCAAAATGGTGCATAGAAGAGGAGAATATGACTTTGTTCTTCTAGACAGATGTAAACAGACTTCTTGCTTCTGCTGCTGCAAGAGTAATGTGTCTCACGCAGTTCAGATCCACCACTTCAGCTCTGCAGCCCCCTGGACTTCAATCCTCAGATGCAAACACAGCAATGAAGGTCCAAGTTACCACTTTCTTTATGGCTTCTGCTCACAATATGGCTTAAAATGTGGGAAACCATTAAGCGTCATTTTCTGTACTCAGACTGATTTCTTGAGCTCCTTACCAACAGCAAAGACCTTAACTGAAGTGGCTCAGAGCACTGGCAGAACATGACACAGACCCAAACTCTCGTTTCAGCTCATACCTGAGGACCAGATGAACTCAAATCTGTGTCTCAACACTGCTAACACATCCCACGGCCAGCAGCCCCCATCCACAGCCCCAGGCTCGAGAAGAGCTCTGTGTGTCATTTCCTTGAAGGGTAGATGGGGATGAGGTGCTTACAGTGCAATCCCACACTACAAATTTTACTGTGATTGTGCAACAGCAGGAAACACCACCAGAGCCAGTAGAGTATTTCAAAACACATCATAAGTGACAGAATAAACACAATTTTTTTTTTACTGGATCAGAATGAAGTAAGATGGGTATTTCAGTTGCTTACACAGACTGAAACCACAAAGATATTCACCAAAACTGTTAGCTTTATCCTTAAGGCTCTACAACATTTCAGGTTCTGAAGAACTCCAGAGAATCCACAAAGATCTCATCTCCTGGTATATGGGTTTGCTTGTGAAAACTTCACTTTGGAGCCAAGAGAGATAGCCAGACATGTCCTGCATCCTAGGCTAATTGTACAAGACTATTATTTATTCCATTCAGTAAGTGTGCATCTGGTAGTGATGATTGCAAAGCCTATAAGAAGGCTGATACTTCCTAGCAAGTGACATTTTTATGGTTAATAGAAACTGTCACGGAAACCACTTTGGAGGGGGATATGTACAGGCTTGATTTTCAACTTAACAGTAAATCACTCCAGATTAGAATTAGATATCATGATAAAATCCTTCATCCTGTAAATTTCCAGAATACAAGTAGCAGTGGCTCTGGGAAAAAAATTGTGGTAAAACTAGAAGAAAAGTTTCTCATTTGGTTTTGATATCCAGTGTGCCTGAGATCATGTCTTCTCTGTAAGTGGCAATGCATCATAAATGTGCATGCTCCTTCATTTATGGCTATTGTACTAATAATAGGAAGTGGTCCTTCTTGTAGCTCAGGACTCCTTGGGCAAGAGGCAGTGCAAAGATGGAAGAGGAAAATGGACATCATGCCAGAGAAATCACAGGCAGCATCAGACCTACAGTGCTGCCAGAGTCATCCCAAGACCCTGAAAATACAAACAACTCACCACACCTAGTGGTGACCATACCATCAGTTTGCTGAGATGAGGGCACAAGGGCTGATGTCATAGGTCAGGATGTCTCTACCTAAAAATTCTTATTCCTGGTTTTGACCAGTTGCAGACATCTGTAGTGTTTGTGTCATTGACCTGCTGCTGGATGCCATAGCAGCCTCAAAGTAGCTTTGTGGTGACTGCAGTGGCCAAAGGACATAGGTAAGACAATATCTTTTTAAAGACCAACTTATTACAGGTGGGAAAATTAGACCAGCTTCTTCTGGGCACAGGAAGTCCTTATTCAGGACTCCAAAAGCCACTTCTTGAAATGCATCTAGATAGAAAGCAATCAGCACAAATGACCAATGTCCTCCTGACAATTAGAGCTCAGATTTTCCCTTCCAGCAAGGGATTGAGTCAGGGTCAGTTTTGTACCATCCATCCTTCAGAAGAGCCCATTTCCCCCCAGCAAATGCTGAGGTGCTTCTAGAGACCCAGAGTGGTTCTGTCACTGAGCTGTTCCCCTTTTACATAAGTGCTCCTGGCCTGCCTGACTCTGCCATCCTGGCTGGCTGTAAAATCTCATTGCTTTTGTAAAATCTTCCTGTAAAATTTTCTCCCTTGCATGACATGGAGATGAGGCCTTCTTTCTGCCCAGCATTGTCTTTTTCATGGAGCTGGAAAAGCCACAGCACCACGGGAGAGCATGTTTGGGATGGAGCACACTCATCCCAAGTGAGGTTGTACCCCAACATGCAAGGGTCCCAGTACCACCCTCCCGTGGAGGAGGCACATCCCCTGTCTGCTCTTTTTCAACTGGGCTCTCCTTCCAGTAGCCAGAACAAATAATAATTTCAGCAGCAGTGACACTGTACTGTACATCCCTCTGCAGCCCTTGCCAAAGCACCAGTCACACACTACTACCACAAGCCAGAGAATTCACTAAATCTGGCCAATTTTGAGTCAAACAGGGCAGTTCCAGCCCTTAGGAGGACATCCCTGCCAGCTGCCCTCCTTCTGGCACAATAGGGAGAGGAAGGGGACATCCATCTCCAGAGCCCAGGCTGAGAGCAGTGTGTGCAAGGAGACAGGTGGCTGGTGGGGAACCACAATGGAAAGGCAATTGCACGGCACCTCTTACACAGTACAGGCACGTGGGAAAGGCTGCTAGCAGCCTGAGCCAATTAATTTCCATATTCCCTTTCAGTCAGGTCTCAAAACGAAGCGTGTTGCATTCAGCGCTGGGACACTCCAGAGGGGAAGAGGGGGAAGGAAAGAAAAAGGAATAAAAAATGATTCAGCAAATTCAGAGAAAGGGCAAGAGGAACGGGCCTGAAGAGATGAATCAGCACTGGCTTCAGGTGATGGAGGGAAGGAGGCATTTCTGCCCTGCTGATTTGTGCAGCCTGATTGAAGTCAGCCCAGCACTGGCACCGCATCGGAACGGGAACTGCCTGATGGGCTGTGAGGGGAAAAATGCAGCACTCACACAGACAATATCTTTATTAAGTACATTTGTGACCTCCCAGCTGATTGCACGTTTTTTTACTTACTTATAGTAGATCTTCTAGATGCTGGGGGAGGTGGTGGCAGGACTGTCGTGTGGGGTTTTTTATGCGTATGGTGACAGTGTGTGGGGTAGTGAATTTTAAGCAGGGCGGCATGAAATTTAATCAGTTAATCTTAAATTACAAGCCACTGGCTGCCAAAGCAGTTTTTTGAGATGGAAATTCTTCTGATTCACAGATTCCTATGCCTCTTTTAAGGAACAAATGAGTAAACAAACTATGAAAATGTTGTTTGCTTTTTCAAAATTTGCTAGCAGAGAAATATTAAATTTTTTTCTGTGGCATTTGGCAGGGTCTCCTTTCCTGTCTGTAGCAGGTAGCTAGGAGAATGTGATTCATGATGAACAGATATGGTTTCCAACACTTTTCTATTGTACAGCCTATTGTTAAGAGCTGAGCCTATTGGTTAAAATGTCCTATGGATGTTAATTAAAGTTTACCAGAGATTAAAAAATCTATTCCAGTCCCCTTGAAAGCCCTAGTGGGAGCAGTGGGCCAAAAATATTTGTAGAAGATATATCCAATGGTTTGGTAAAATGTAAGAGTCCTTAGTCAGCCAAGTAAAGCCTCCCAGGATTACCCAAAGATTACTCACAGAGTAATTGTTGCAGTCTCAAAGTCTTCTATGCCCACTCTTTGACAATCAAGTTTTTGTAGGAAGAGCACTCTTCAAAGAAGATAAATAGACAGACATGACTTTTGGAGTGGGTGCTAAGAGGTTCTAAAAACCCAGCCCTGGGTCTCATGCCAGCAACATTTCTACTCACCGAAATGAGTAGATGGTTTTGGGAAGAATCGCCTGCTCCTCTCTGGGAGCAGCACATTTTCCTGCTTCACTTCATGGGGCTGTGATGAGGCCACCCAACACACCAAACACTGCAGAGCTCTCAGGTGCCCTGCTAATGGGGCTGCATTAAGTGCCACTGGACCAGGCAACCTTTCATATCAAGAAGTGCAGAGAGGAGAGGTGTTAACTATCAGCACACTTATTCCCTCACATAAAGTCACCAGGAGTGTTCTGTGGAATAAACATCATGAACTGAGTCATTACAGGAGATTTTAGTTCATTTGTTTATTTTCTAGATACATCAGATCTGCCTGAAGCAGTCATAGGCAGTCGTTGTAGTTACAATTATTCTTCCAAAGAAATAATTACCACACAGGTAATCTTCTCTTAATAAATAATACATACATAATCATTATTTTCAACTCAGAAAAAAATTCTGTAAAACAAAAGTGGCTTTCCTGTTCCCTCCTCCCCCTTATTTTGTGAATGAGGACATCCATGCATTATCGAGGCCTGCTCAAAATGGAGCTGCCTTTAAAGCAGAGTCTCTGTGTTGAGGATTATGTGTGGATTATTGCTGAGAGATCATTCAGCACCGGAGCTAAGCATTTACCCAGAAACCATTTGTAATACCAGTTGCCCCTTATTTTGGCTAATAGCGGCTGTAAGGACAATTGGATCAGCGCTGTGTACCTGTCAGCTGCGCCGAAATTCCCCGCGCAGCCCCGAATTGTCAGCGGCGCGATTACCGGGGGAAGCTCAGCGCTGTGCCTTATCTCCCCTGTAAATCCTCTTAATGCGGCGGCTGTCGGCTCCCCCGCACGCCGCCGAGTCAGCACCTCCTCCCGGAGACACCTAGGGTGGCTGTGCCTCCAGTGAACCCCTCCCCGGCCCTGGGACCACCGCAGCCTCCTCGGGAAGGGCGTCCACACCGGCGTGAGGCAGGAGAAACAACGCGG
>JBBMKD010000001.1:107838664-107901290 GCA_037834095.1 Argya squamiceps
AAACAACGCGGAGGAGCAAGGCAGGAGGGAAGGAGACGGAGGGCAAGGGAAAGGCTGCCTGGTGTCCATCAGTTCCTATCCGTGCTGATTCCCAGAGGGGTTTTTGGTGCCCCCGGGGCACATCTCCTCCCCACCCCCCGTTTCTCCATCTTCTCCTCGCTCAGAGTGAAGGGGGCAGGTTTCCCAAATGGGGGCAGAGGGCCCAGCTTGCCCACCCACACCGGGGATCCCGTCACCAGGAGCAGGCCACACGCCGAGCCTGCCCTTTGGAAAAAGCCAACCTTTCCCATGCCACAAAAGAGGGATCGCTACAGACCTCAACCCACTGCATCTCCCTGCTGCAGCAGCGGGCGCTTTTAAACAAATTCCTGCCTGACTGAGGGAAGGGAGGAGGGGGGGGATAAAAAAAAAAAAAAGGTTCCTCGGGTTTTATCCATTTTGCATGCACATAAAAGATGAACTTCCCTTTGGAAACAAAACGCACAGAGTTGCGGTTTGAAAAGGGGCCTCAATTTGGCTTCGACCGGGTGCAACTAATTGCAGTTGTGAGCGCCGGCAGGTGCGAGCAGGCAGCTGAGGAGCCTCCTCCTCCTCCCCCCAGCCCTGCCTGCCCTGCCTGCCCCCGGCACAGGGCATGTCCAGGCCTTGTGGGACCTGGAGATGTGAGGGACGGGACCACAGGGGTGACGGGGTGTTCACCACATCCACTCTGCTCCTGCACTCCTGCCACCACTCTGTCCAATGTCAGCATGGCTGGAGAAGGTCCTAGAAGGTTCTAGGAGGCTGTGCAAGGTTATAAAAGACTGTTGGGGTCAACCTGGGACAGGATGATGCTTGCAAATTAAGAGCCCCTCCTAGTCCCTCTGTCGCTCAGCTATAGTTGCACCCTGCCACCATGTCAGGAGGGAAAATTGTGGCTACAGCAAAACTGCAAACACCTCCAATCTTTCCTTGATTTTGCCCATTTCATGGCTGGGGAGAGGCTGTCTGTGCCCTGTGTTTCTTGTTGGCCTCCCCTCCATCTGCCCTGAACTGGAGCACGTAGGGGTTTCACCACAGACTGTGCAGGTCCAGGCCAGGCATCCCTCTCCATCCATCACAGGCTCCCAAGCCAGGCACTGTCCTTCACTTTTGGCTGCTGCACCGGAGCATCACTGACACTGGGCTGCTTGTTTTCCTACATGGAATGTCCACATCGACCTGGCAGCAGATGGAGGCAGTTTCATGGTCTGTCACTGGTGGGCCAGTAGCCATGCCTTGGCTCACTGCTACTCCCCAGGATGACTTCACTCCAGACAGGGGTTGTTTCTTCCTGTTCTGATTTTGGGATGTTCCTTGCCCTGTCCAAATTCAACACAGCACAGCAAGAGGAACGCAAAGTGCACTTTATCAGTATCTTTCCTGAAAGCTCATTTTTCCTGCAATGCTTTTAGGAGGGGAGAAAATTACATTTGCCATCTTAATTCTTTCATTCTTTTGATGTCTTTAAAGAAGTAACTGAATCACCGAGATAATGCACAGGCTTGCATGGAGGGGATCTGTGATCCTGTCACCCACACCCTTCTCCTCCCACTCTTACCAATTTGTCCCCTTACTATTTAACAGCCCAGGGTATGAAATGAAGTGTCATGAGTCAATTTGGGCAAGTGCTGCAAGTTTTCTGCAAGGTGTCTATGTACTTCAAGGGCTTGTGAATCACAGGGGTATTCCAAAGGCAGAGCAAGCTGGCTTGATAATCTAAACCGAGCTCCTGAGTAATACACACACTGAAGGACATCTCTGAATTCATTCCTGAATGAACTAGAGCACATCTCTGGCAGAGGGAGGGGGAGGAAATCTAATCCTGATTTAAAGTTGTTGGTGATAGTCCCCACAGTCCTTGGTAATTAGTTCCACTGGTTAATTACCCTCACTGTTAAACATCTGCACCTTATTTGTAGGGAAAATCTGTCTGGCTTCCAACTTCCAGTTGGATCATATTATAGTTGCGTCAGCTAGATTGAAAACCCTTCTATTATCACATTTCTGTCCCCCATGTCAGTACTTAGAGGCTGTGATCAAGTCATCCTCTCAACTTTGTCTTCGTTAGGCTAAACAGATGGAGTGTCTTCTCCAGTCTGTCACTTCAAGCCACATTTTCCAGTACTTAGTCAGTTTGTTCCATGGCCTTTCTTGGATCCATCCTCACCTCATCCACAACCTTCTTGAACTGTTAGACACATTTATCTTTCTCATCAATCCTCTCTAGATGTGGTGTTCCCTGCAGTCATAGGACTGTTGTTTGTATTCTGCTTCTGGATGCAAGTCCTAGTGTTTGTCTACATTGAAAGACACAGTTTTGGGTTTGTGCCCATCTCATTAAGTGATCCTGACCGTGCTGCCATTGTGATCCATCCATTTCACTCTTCAGCTGGTGTTCCCACTGGTAAGGAGTTTTCCTCATACATGGCAGGGCTGGACATGGTGCCTTCCTTTCCCTTTGCTGAACTTTCCCATTGCAGCACTCTGAAAGAACTGAGGTGAGGTATAAGAACTGAGGATGGGAAAGTCTAGCACTCAGCTTTTGCCTCTGCAGAAAACAGATGTGTCATCTTTTCCATTGCAGTCCATAGTGCCAGCTGGTTTAATTTATCAATGAAAGAAGTTATCCCTGGGGGTGCAGTGGGTTCTGATTTCCCATCACCACCGTGTATGGCAGAGATACTCTGCCCAGCTTTAAACAAACTGGGTATCAAAAGCACCATTGCATCTCAAAGCCCAGCCAGAGCACATGAGCACGGCTCTCAGCAGCTCAGCCCACACAGGGGTGGATCCTATTTCTTCTTAAACAGCACTCAGCTGAGGAATCAACATCTTCCATGGATTCCCAGGGAGCAGTAAGCATGCTATTTATGGTGTGCAAACTGCTGTAAGGAGGGCCACCAAAAAAACATCCAGACCTTTTTTTTTCCTTAAGGGGAACATGGAACAGCTCTCCTTGTGCCCGCACACATGATAGAGCTGCAGCTGTGGCTCTGCAGCCAGGTCATTTCTCTTTGCGTAACCACACACAGGACACAGCTCAAAAGCATGCAAAAATGCAGCAATACAAGCAGTCCATGGGCATCTGTACCTGTTTCCTGGCTCAGGGAATGTGACTGCAGTGTTATTTCCCTGTGATTCCCAGAGGCTGTGTACTGAATCGTCTGCCTCATGTCATGGGTGAAATGCCACACAGCAGGGTCAAGGTTTCCAAGTCTCCAGTCCCCAAGCATCTGGTAGGCAGCCAGTGGGAAACTGGAAGTTAATGCAGTGCAAGCTCTTCTTCTTTCCTTTTCAATACTAAATTGCCTCAAAACCAGCTAAAGCTTTTCTTGCCAACCCCAGTGACTTCTGTAGGTGTTACAAAGATGTTGCAGGATGACAGAAGAGAAGTAATGGGCAGAAGTGTTTCTGTGGCAATTGCCCCCACTGGATTTGCCCACCGTGTGCAGTTGCCTGAGGAGAGCAGTTACAGGAGCACATCCTGGCACTGTGCACAGTGCCACTTCCTGACTGTCTTGTTCCTGGGTTGGGGAAACAGTCATGTTGTAACTGAGAATGACCTGTGTTTTGGGTATCTCACATGGAGCCTAAATTGTGCTGAGCAAAGGCTTGGGACCATCTGAATGGATGGGAGTTTTGCCAGTGACTTCAATGGATCTATGATTTCACCACAACATCTGTCATGCATTAGCTACATCAGTACTGATGTAACAGGCTGAAAACCAAGACCTGCTCTATGCCACTTTAGTCAGGGGAGGAGTGCTGATATCACTGTTTGGGGTGCAGCCAGACACAGATATGATACTTCCATTTTTGGTTTAACTGCAGCCAGGTTTGGGGGTTGTGGGGCTTTTATCAGTATGGTAAAAATTATCCCCCCCCCCATCAATATAGTGATATTGGTGCAAAGACATTTGGGAAGCAGACACATTTTTCATGTCACTGTAACTGGGATGTGCTGCCTAATTCACAAGTGTACCCTAACATTCATTTCACTAATGCTTACAAAGCACTCTGAACAAAATAAAAGTACTGTATTATATCATGACCACATGGACTGAAACATTATTTTTACAGCAAGAAATATTATTTTCATACCATAAAAATAATGTTTTAAAAAGCAATGTAAATAATTCATTGCAGAGATCTCAGTAAAATTAACCACACACAAAAATCTGGACTAATCTCTGCACAATTCTAACATATACCCCAAATATCTGGACTTAATGACAGAAGCCTGGTAAACATTTCAGTTGCAAAACAGAAAAAAACACAGTTTGAAAATAGTGTCTCCTTTCTGCATTTTTTTTTCCTCACAGTCCAAATAACAGTGAAAAAGAACTCAATCCAATTCCCATAGGTCTCATTAATGGACCTGCAAAGGGAATGTGCTGGAATAGCTGAGGGCTCTCACTCCATTTAAAACATGTAACAAACCCAAAAATCACTTATCTTCGCTGTTTTCAGGATATACAAAGTTTGTGTTCAGCACTCTGCAGCTGGAGATTTCTGGCACAGACAAAATGCTAAATCTTCCAGGCTTCCCACTGCACCCCTTGCCAAACTCTTGGTGCAAAGCCAGAGCCAGGTCCTGCCTGCCCACAGAAGGTGGGGACCTCCTCTGTTTAGCCTCAGTCCTCCCAGTGAGACCACTCACAGCCAGTCATGTCCAGAGGCTGGTGACAGCTGCCCCAGGGGCTGAACTGTACACGTGTTCTGTGCTTCTTTATTGTTCATCCTCCATCCTGCACGTGCTTTTCTGAAGCATATGGCAAAGGTTGCCATATCTCTGCTTGGCATCAAGAACTGAGGGGTGTGATACAGTGGCTGCCCTCCCCCAGCAATGGGCAGGAGATGCTGGGCCTGGGGCACATCTTGGTTTTCCCCTTGTTGTGGAGGGAGTGGGAAGGAGTTGATGGACTTGGTCATGTTGCTTTGGGAACTGCAGCCATTCATCCCTGGGTGTGGGACTTCAAGTTAATCCACCTGCACATGAGCCGCACTTTCCTTTCATTGCTGTGAAAAGGTGCAGCCTAAGCTACAGCCTAACTTTCCAAGCTGTTGCGTTCTTCTGTCTGTATCAATTTGGCCCTTAGATCCTACATAACACCAACATGGTTGATCCAAAATGAGTTATCTGGGTTGGGGATCCTGGCTAAGCACAGCACAAATAGAGGACCAGATGCAAACCTTTACTTTGGGTGCCTGCCATCTCAAATATATACATGAGTGGAGCTAATTCTGTTCCAAAGAAAATTGAAATTGTCTGGGTTTTTTTTCCTCCCATGTCCTTTGCATAGTCTGTTTTTGTTTATTAAGACTAGGGTTACTCAGGCTTTTATCTAGATCTTATTTAGGATGACTGAGTTGCTAGATCCCTCCTGCTTCACCAAATCCAGTCCCCTGCTCTTTTAGGCAACCACATCATATAATGCCACTCATAAACTGAACAAGTGCTGTCTAAAGTCTAGTTGCATTTTTTTTGTTGTTGTTGTTGTTCCCTCTGCTCATACTGAAAAGATGCTCCAGAACCCCCTGTTTCAATCATGCCTTTTTCTCAGCACGATGGCAACTCCAAATAAGGGAAGGCAGTCCAAAAGGAATACATAATATTGTGTGGGGAAGAAAAGCAACTAACCTACACATTATCATTAAGCAACAGGACGTGACAGGCAGTGTAATGTTTCTGGTTTTGTTGTGAGTCAGGAAGATGAAGGTCATGTGATATCAGCTCTCTATGTAGCACAATAAACCTTATTAACATTATAAGATAAAAATAAATATTCAACAATTAAGGGGAAACAGGGTCACACGTTTGCATCTGCTGGGGATTATTGACAGCAATCTGACATTACCGTCAGCTAAACCCACTGCTCTATTTTGTCCAGAGTTTCTAAAGCCATTATATAGTAATCAGTCTAATAAAGTCTAGATTAGAGGCATTTCTCTTGTGTACAAAGAGGTTGGCTTTTGGGTTGCCTTGTGGAAAAGCAGCATTATTCTTAGGGAGAGAAAAGGTTAGTTGTCTCTAACAGCAATCCTGATGAAAAATGTAAACTGTCTGAGGCCATTTCAGACCTCCGGCAATATTTTATGCTAACAGGTTTATGTCTGAATTAACAAAGTTCTCTAACCACTTAGTCTGTTAAAATGCAGTTATTTTTAGTCCCCTTGCTAGGAAAGCATGTGCCAACCTGAATTTGGATTCTATTTATTACCATTTGCAATCACCTGGTGTCAGAGGCCACGTGAATCCTGTGAGTTTATCTGATTTGAGTCTGAAGCATCCAAATGTACCTTTCAACTTGTTTCTTCATGCTGTGCATGTCTAGAGTGTTTTGCAGTAATACCATAAGCCCCCACAAGTGCACAGAGTGATAGGAGGGAGCAGAGTGAGATACTGTCCCTTGGGTACCACATAGCTCAGAGGAAGGTGCTGAATTTGAATTATTCCATATCCACTGACCCAGCATCAGAATGCAAGCTTCCTTCCTTTTTTTTCCTTTTTTCTTTTCTTTTTTTTTTTTTTCTTAAAAAGGATGGGGGAAGAGTGCTGGGGAGGGGTACTGGGGGAAGATAACATCGAAGATGTTATCAAGCCAGGTGTCACTGAGGTACAACTCCTCTGCTTGTACAGTGCACGTGAAGATTAGCAACACAGGATTGGAATCCAGCAGCTGCTGCCCCAGACCTGCTGCTGCTTCAAGTCCTGGAGCAGAGTGAGGGTGAAGGACCTTGTGGCAGCTTCAGCTGAGCTGGCTCAGGACTGGTGTGGGAGGTTGTCCCAGTACCTGGGCTGCAAGGGCTGTTGTGGTGTCCTCAAAGACAGGAGTAGCTGCAGACACAAGGCACTGCAGTGACACAGCTGCATCACCTCCTCAAACTGAGCCAGCCCAGAACAATGCTTTGCATTTCTCAGTGTTCATTTTAATTAAAATCTTCTGAAAACTTTAGTCAGCTGTGACATTCATTCTATTTCTGCTGGTTTTTTTAAAAACACAGGGATGATTTCAGCCCTGGAGGACAGTCTATATCGGTCTGCAAAACCACACTAATGCTTTTCCAAAACATTGCTATAAACACTTTTCTTGCCTCAGAGATAATAGCAGTTTCACTTGGCTACCAGAGATGGGACTCAACTATTCTTTAAAACTGGTTTGCATAAAGCAGTTTCACAAACTATGTTAAAAATAAACTAAACCCTGTTTGCATTATCACCTTTGTCATAGAGATTGTGATTAGTTCCAGAGCATTGGAGAGATGGTAAGACATTTTT
Source organism: Argya squamiceps (assembly GCA_037834095.1). NCBI lineage: Eukaryota > Metazoa > Chordata > Aves > Passeriformes > Leiothrichidae > Argya > Argya squamiceps. The sequence continues at coordinate 107,845,965 of JBBMKD010000001.1, forward strand.
CCGTCTTGCCAGCTCAGGCAAGGCCTGAGATTTGTACCACAGACTTTGGTTGAAAAGCCAATACTGGAAAACTTCTGTTCTGAAAACAGCTTGCTCAGCCACACCAGGGGCTTGTCCACAGGAAGAGACTGCCTTTGCAATGGGTAGGGAAAGCCAGTTTGGCTGGCAAAGGCTCACAGATGAAAACATACCCTGCACTGTTCCAGGCAGCTGTTACCTTTTCTCCAAAGGCTCTGTCTTCACCTGGAATATTTTGCAGTTGATGCTCCTGACTAGGTCTGGCACAGTCCCAGGAGCACTGCAAGCCCTGCTGCAACACCCAAGATCCTCAACCCCTCTCTGGGAGCAAATTGACTGCACCCAAGGATGACTTATCAACCCCAGACAGGGGTGAGTAACTCCTGTCAGCCACACCTGTGAGCACCTGGCATTGTTTTAAGCTCTTTGCCAACCAGATGAGGGCACAGGCAGGGGGTTCCAGCATTTTAAAGAGACCCTGTACCTGCTGCTTCTCCCCTTTATGATTCTTGCATTTGCCAACGTGAATGCTATTAGAAGGCAGCGAATAGAATTAAAGCAAAAGTTCTGAAGTTCTGCAGAGTAACCATAGTCTAAATAAGATTTGACCTGCCTACATTAGCACTGAAGTGACTCACTGGTCGCTCTCATGTGAGCCATTTTTGCATCTCTACTCACAGGTGCCTCTCTACCACTGCTCTTAAGAGCTGTGGCACTGGTTCCCGGGAGTAGCTCCCCAGAACTGGGGCACAACAAGAAAGTTATCCGGGTAGGAGCACAGACCATGCCCAAATTTAAATTTGTAATGTATGTCTGTAGGCTTCTGTATCATCTGGAAGTTGAGAGACAGACACATAGAAGCATATGGAGCTTGGTCATTAGCCAGTGCTGGATATGCCTTTTAAACCCTAGTATGATGTGATGTGGTATGAAATACCTAATTACATACCCCGTTTAATTTTACTCCCTGTCTTCTGCACAAGTGCACACATGTAATATAAGGTTCAGAGTTGCTGCCGTGCAAAATTTGTGAGGGCTCTATGCTGACAGTGTCACACTGTGGCTGAGGGCCTGGAGTCACCAGGCTGAGCACGGCATGGAGCACAGAGAGCTAAAAGACTGAGCCAGGATCCAGCTGTGCTGCTGTCATGTGCTGTAAGGGTGACTTCTTGGTTGCATTTGATTCCATTCCTTATGGAAAGGAATAACATTTGTTTTATTTTCCTTGGAGGAAAGGTACACATTTGCCTTGAAATTTCAAAATAATTAAGTTCTCCTTTGAGTCCCAATTAGCTTTTAGTGCATAGGACTGTGCCTGTGTAGCAGTTTTCTACAGTGCTTTTAAATCCAGATAAAGGTTGTGCTTGTACCTAGAGACTGGACATGCCCAGAAATTCTTCCACACAACCCTGGCAGGTTTCTTTCTCCTTTGCCTGACACAGTGCAGCCCCACTGCAAGGTACCAGCCACCAGCATTTAGTACTGGAGGGTCAAGGGACTTCAGAGCAGGGAGGGAAGGGGTGTATTTTCAGGGTAAAAGTTGGCTCTTCTTTTTTCTTTATGCAAAATTCATTCAGGACTTAACCATTCAAGCATGCCTTTTCTTCCTTTACCGTATGCAAGAGAGGTCGCCTAGCCAGTGCTAGTCAGTGGAAAAAACATCATTCTCTGCCAGCCTTCTGATACTTGCTCTCAACCTGAGCTTCCCTGCTTCAGAAAGACACGTTCATTTAATTTTAGATCAGTGATGTTTTGCTCTTAGCCAGTTACTATTAAAACACTCTCACGTCAGGCAAAAGTGAAATGTGTTTATTTACAACCCCCAAAACAGACCACACAGTTTAAGAAGATGCACTCATAGAAATGCTGAAGTCTTTCTGTAGCCATCCTGGTAGGCCCAGGGAGATTCAAATCTTCCCATCAGAATATATTCACTTCTTTTCCCCCAAAAGCTTAACTACCTTTAAATGTTTCAAAAGGCAGTCTTGCTGCTCTTTCAGTGAAAACAAGCACTCTCACTCAGAGATGCAAATGTCAATGCACTAGACCAATGTGTCTCATCCCGTTCTTGACTTGACTAAACCAGCAACTCCTTCAATCAGTGAGGGCTAAATCCTGCCTACCCCCACCAAAAAAAAAAAGTTTTTGATGTGACTCTTCTTCACTGCAAGTGTGTCTGTCTGTTAGATGCTTTATTTTACTTCCCTCCAAACCTTAGCCAACCTAGTGCAAGCATCTTCTGGGGACAAACATGGGTAGTGTATTATCCACTCTTGGCTGAGACCAGCCACTGCAGTCATTGACTAGTGAACAGTGATGGAGGGATGTAGGACTGTGCCTACCCTCTGCCAGCAAAAATAGAGTGAGTGAGTGAGTGAGTGAGTGGTTGGTGCATGGGAAAGCTTCACTGAGACATTGTTGACCCTTTGCAGAGTAGGTGCATGGCTACCAGAAAGGTAGTCAAGGCATGCAGGAAGGGAATGAGAGGATAACAGTAGGTGCTGAACCAAATGGGGCTCATTCTTCAAGGTGCCTTCAAGGAGCCTCTTCTAGGTAAGACTGCCTCTCTTCCATTTGTGAGCTCTGAAGACCTTGCAACTCAGTTTCTCCTCTGTTCTGGAAAATAATTTGTGGGAGTTTTTGTTCTCCTTGGGACAGAAGAAGATACTTCCAAGCCCTCCCTTTGAGGGCTGATTTACTTATTTTCAAACAAAGAAGGGAAAACACCTGACACTGAACAGAGTGCTCTGAAATGTGATGTTTTTCCTTCCTCCCAGGAAGGAGCCAGGCATAAGAAGCCTGGCTAAGTCATCTTGACATGCTTACAACTGGCTGGCCTTTGTTCTTGAGAGTCTCTCTCCACTCCCCATCCCTAGGCCTGAAAATAATCCAGCTGTTAATTCACTATCAGCGCTCTGAAGGCCTTCCACACATCACAGACTTCCTCACAGTAAAGACACATATTCTAACCTGACCATCCACCAATCCCTCTCCTTCCATCTGCAGCTGCCAGTTACAAGCATAACAGGCATGTCTTGCCAGAACCTTTCACAGTTTATTCTGGTTTTCAAGAAGCCCAGTCTTTTTTTAAAAGCCTCTCTCAAGTCTGATGGAAAAGTCTGCAGCTATCTGCATCCCTGGCACAGGGAAGGGTGCTTGCCAAGGCAAGGCTTTCTATCCAACATGCATAAAATTGCAAGAGACTCTCCAAAACCTCTCATCGCAGATGAATTAATTTCCTGTATTCTTCTCCAAGGTCATTTTTTAAATTGCCTGCTGGAGGGAGACCTTGCTAGCAAGTTACTCATCTCCTGCCAGAACTACAAGTCCATGTTTTCCACAACAGTCAGCCCCTCACTGATTGCTCTCTCTAAAATTACCTTTTTCTGTGTGGTTATTTCTCTATGGGGCTACCATGCTCAGCTTTCTCAAGTCCAAGTCAACCAAGTTTATGGGGCCTGGGTAGATCCACTGTGGAATCAGGAGGGTGACATGCTGATGTGGGAGTTCTGTGTGTAACACAGCTCAGGCTCAGCATTCCCACCTCTGCCCTGATCAGATGGCTGAAACCAGGACTATTTATGAGCCTCCTGCTACAACTCTGCAATGAGGGAAAGGTCAGAGTTGCTTTCTTGTCTTGGATAAAATTCACATCTCCATGCCTTTGTCTGCATAAAATCTATTTTGGGGGACAACTTCTTGATTTGGAATGATAAGGTGGCATCAAGCAGCACATCCATGTACTGCAGAATGATTTCTCAGTGGAAGACACAGTTTCATCCGGCCCACCAGCCCCATGGCAATTAATGCAATTAACTCAGTCTGCTGTCCTGAATATCTTCACTCTTGTGAAGATATTTTCACTGTTTCCAGCAGTGTTCCCTCAGTGATTGTAAAGTTCACCCTCTCCTTCCAGATGAAAGACACACACAGGCTTACCATTTCAGAAAGGAAGGAATAGCATTTCTAGCAAAATGTAGCACAACACCGTCTTGATTCCATAGGGACAATTTTAAGAGAGTCCTCCTTATGTGTTTATGGTGCTTCTCTCACCACAGCTTCGTTCTTCACCTAGAGCTGCAAGGAAATGATGTTGAAACTCCACTTCTAAACTCCAAAAATACTGCATTTCCATCTCTGCCTGTCTGGCCTCTGTGGCCTCTCTCCAGAAGAAGAACAGTATGTTGATCACTAAGACGAGAGCTACTTTAACAAGTCACAACAAATTTTTCCAGCTTCTGGTGTAGTGCACTGTGTCAGAGTTTGATCCAGTCAATTCCATGACAATGACTTCTTTGCTTTTTCCTTCTGCTTCTGTCACAGTTAGCAAGTTATCAATAGATAGGCCAGAAATGAGCAATTGCCCTGTGCATGTGCTTCAGGAACAGTCTAATCCCTACTCTAGCCAGTAAAAAGTTTTGGAAAAAATCATCTGACAGCAGAGAAGAAGCACCAAATCTTAGCCTTAGAAAAAAGCAAAGACAAAATCCCCCATAAGAGGCTCATACCCACTGCCCCTAGACAGGAAGCCTCTTAAAAGACTTCTGCCAAATCTGGTTCTTTGAGGCTCTGTAGATGTACATGCATGTATGAGAAGAGGTATGTCAAAGTGTGACTTTCTCTCTGCTGATGGTTGCAGACAGAACCAACACTTAGGGCAAGAGATAGCATCAGGCTTGATTTGCATCAAAGCTGCTGCTAATGCTCCTTCACAAAGGAAAAAAAAATCCATTTCAGTTATTTAGTCCTCAGCTGCACACACAGCAAAAAGCAGCATTCAAATCAAGGGTATTTGTGTCCTGACAACACTCTGTTGGTACTCACTGTTCAAAATGACCCTCCTGTGGCCTCCTGTTACCCATAAGGTCCTCAGTTCTATTACTGGTAGCAGTGCATTTACAGACTTCCACACTTTCCTTCTGCATTTTGATCACATTACTGCACAGCTCCTAAACCTCTCTGAGATTCTTAAGCACTTGCAAAGACCTAGTCCCACTCAGGAGTAGAAGACATCCCACACCTGCTTTTGTTACAGCAGTGATGCTACTTCACCAGTACAAAACCTCATATAGAGGAAGGATGCAGGACCACTGCACTGTGTTTCCCCACATATCTCCTGAGTTCATACTGAGGTAATCTATATTTCACTGTGCCTTCCATGTTGTTGTAACATTGATACTAATTTTTCTAGGCTATAAAGAGAGAGTACAACTTTCTATGTTTAAAAAAAAACCAAAAAAACAAAAACAAAAAAACCAACCAACCACCAGGTTTTCTTGGTTCATTTCCATAAAGCCCAATGCATTATGCATTATCTCATTCAAAGGTAAATAGTGGATACGCACATGGATGAAAGATTAAATCCTGGAAATTCTAAACAATTGGCAGGAGGCATAACCATGGCAAATTGATTCTGTTCCCTCTCTGCAAAAAAAAGGAATGAAAGAATATTTGTGCATTTTTAAATTACATGTAAAATTTAAAAACATTTGGGGGTTGGTTTCTTCAAAAATTTTAACTATTTTTTTTTTTATTTTAGCAAAAGTACATAGCAATTATTGGAAAGTTCCTTGACTTCCAAGGATTACTTTAAAATAAAATATCTGGTAACCTTGCTATTGCTCATCTACAGTATTAAGGGCCAAAGTACCTGAATGATAATGCTGCATCTATCACAGCAATGATGTGCAGGGGCAAACAGTGCCAGAGTGGCATCCAGAAAACAACAAAATCCTTAAAGAAAATAATATTGCCCTGAAGAACACAAGTCAATTTAAATATGTAGGTGGTCTTGCTTGATTGGTTGGGTTTATGCCAACCCTAACCCTACAGTAACTCCAGCCTTGCTGATCAAAGGTGTAATGTTAAAGCTGGAGGACTGGGTTTGTAAGACTTTGCCATTGCCCTGTGTATTGCCTCTGACAGAGCTGTAGTTTGGTATCCGAGGGCACCAGTGAGCAGCCTTGCTGTCCTTATTGACCTTCGTTTTGGAGTTCTTTAGGTGTTGATGTACAGCTGATCACAGAAGTTTTTGTTTTCTGTCCTGTGTCCCAGCCTGGCAGTGAGGAAAGCAGTGACAGCACCATCCCCAGAGCAGAGCTGTGAGCACACCAGGAGTCCTTCCTGCTGTACCTGCACACATTTGATTCCAAGCAGAGTTTCAGCAAATTTCTGCTCCTTCTCCACCCAGAACATTCAGTGCAACCAGTGCACAGCTCTAAGAGCAGGCACGATGAAGAAAGCTTTGCTGCCACTGTCCATCTTGGCCAGCACAATCGCAATTCTGTTTTATGGCCACTGAGGCCAGACAAGCCTCTTTTTTCTATCCCTGTTCATTCCCTATCACACCTGGCTGTCCCACAGCCTGTGTGTATGTGCAGGTGTAGAAATGAGCTCATGTTGGCTGTGGGGGTGAGGAAGGTGCCCCTCAGAACAAACCTGCATCCTCCAGGCCAGCTTCATATCCACTGCCCCTTTGCTAAGAACCACCTGGCTTTCCCACATGCAGATGTGTGCTCTTGCACAGTGGCCCGACCATCTGCAATCCAATTTACTCTGCATTTCACCTGATGAAGTCTCTCCCCTCTCTAAAATAAAGGAGCTGTGAAGCAGTGTGGCATTTAAAACAGTTCTAGGTAAAGGAGCAGAGGAGCTTATGTTTGCATGGTCATACTAGACAGGCTTGTGATGTAGGCCAAGACCAACAGAACTGTTCCATCCTCCCCTCCACTTCCAGCTACACATTTTCTTTGCTCCTTCATGCTGCTGGTAACATGTGGGCAGCTAGCAGAAAGTTGGAACAGGGGACTCATCTGGCTGAAAAGAAAAAAAAAACAACATTTTTTTACTGAGACATAGCCCATTTCTAGACAACCATGACTCTCCTCCAAGGTCTGCCATGCTGTTGGACATGCCCACCAGTAGACACAGTTCTACGTTCAGTAATGAAGGTCAGAGAAGTAAAGAACCCTTTTTCCTCTGCTTCCTTTCTCAATCTTAGAGGTGCTGACAAGACCTCATAGAGGCATCTATTTGAACTTTAACACGGGGTCTGAACCTTCTCAGCCTTTGGCACCTAATTAGAACAGGGGACTTTGGTCACACCTTAGCAGATAGGGTAGTGTGATCCTCAAAGTTTTCTGTACAGCACTGCAGTTGTGTCAGGACTCAGAGCAGTCCCACCAGCATTCAGGTTTCATCTGCCACTCCTAGAGCATTTCATTACTCCCTCAAAATGTTTTTTGCCTGCCAACATTTCACATTGCCAGATAAGTTCCCTCATTGCCTGAAAGCCATAGAGATTTCATGTCCAAGAGCTATTGGATATAAAGCAGCAGGGCAGTGGGGTCTGTCCAGTTGTTTTATTGTCACTATGTTCACGAGGTGGTTTTTTTTTTAGTCAGTATTCTTCTCATTGAAAAATGCTTTCTCCATTGTCCTGAAATGATTGTCAGATTCAGTGTGGACTTACCAAATTGCTTTCCTGGAAAAAAAAATGTCAGGATTATATTCACAAAGCTGTGAGGAAGACAGCCACTTTTTATTCATTCATAAAGGATGTGGGAGTCCTGGGTTTAATTTCCTCGTCTGCCTGGGGGAACTTGAACCAGCATCACTTATCTCTCAGGAGAATACCATAAGGCTGTGCTGTGCTGCATACTAAGGTGTGTTTGTTCTCCCTCTCTGCAATTGGTGTGTCTTGGTCTGCAAGATCTTTCTAGACCCTCAGCTGAGGCCCTCATGTGGAAATGACTCTCCTGGCTTCCCCAAGTTGTGCTTATGAGTACTGAACTATTAAGGAACACAGAAATCGATGTATTACCCCCACCAGGAGCCCCCCTGTGCTCAAGACTGTGACACTCTCCTCAGAAATCAGAAGGGCAGATACAGCAGCTGCAGCAAGCATTGCATGTCCTGCACGAGCACTATGTCAGCCAAAGCCATATAAAAAGCTCATAAGGTAAAAAAACACAGCTCTGAATGCCAAAACCAATGGACCAAAATAGGTGTGTTGGGATCTAAACCTAACTGGTGGCTATTGGCATGTTCATCATCTTCTGGAAACATCTGTTTTGACACTGATGATAGGACAGGTTGACAGAAAATAGAAATCTGACAGTTGTCATTGCCAGCTTTGAGACCTAATTTAACACTGTGACACTGTTGGCACCTAGTTACCTGATCTGATCAGACCTTTTGGCCACATTTTGGCCAGGACATACGCAGATGTCACGGCTAGCTCCACCAACTTCAACTCACTGGAAACCCACTTGGAAGATGATGTCCTGACATGACCCCTTTCTTAGTTGTTTTGTCATTTCCTCACATGCTGCTTTCCTCGTTCTCTCTCCTTCACCTTCTGTTTAAACAAACTTGCCTAGACAGGAAGGGTAGCAATTGTGCAACACCCAGCTGTGAACAGCAGTCAGAGAAACTCCTGAAAACAGTGCCCAAAAGAGGCAGACACTGGTACAAGTCTCTTAGATCTCAGAGGGGCTAAGGCCAGGTTTTGTTCTTGTCCTTTTCTATCAGCAAGTCTGCCAAGTAAAAGTCAACACCAGAAAAGGAAGTAACTTTTTTTCTCTCTCTCTGCTATCCTTTTCTCTCCCTCTGTGCATGTGTGTGTGTTCAAGAGAGCAGAGCCCAAAGTGAGTAGCAACAACAGATCCAGTCTGTCTCGATGAGTGTCTCTCTTTCCCCAAGAACAGTTCCTGCTGCTGTGAACTTAAATAAAGGGAAGGAAGATTGCCATAAGAACTGCCGACAGCTAAGGGAAGAGGAATAATGGACGCTTTTAAAAAGGAAAGTCTTACTTAATACTTTATTTTTCAAGTGCTTAAACTGTTTTTCCTCCTTTTTGTGTATCTTTAATTAAAGGTTAAAAGACTTCTACTGGTGACTGTTTGCCATGGTAACCAAGTAGGCTGAGGTCTCTGAATTCAAAACCCAAAACCTTTTTAAGTGTTTAATGTTGCACGGTGTCAGGGTCATGTTAGCATCTTTGACTCACTGAGGCTGCTTCTTCCCCTGAAGAGAACACGACTGTGCCCTGATGGCCAGGCCTCCAAGCAGGAGGGGGACAGCCACCTCACCTCCACATTCCCCCTCTGAATCTAACCCCTTCCTCCCGCTTCTGTGGGTGTTTGAATGTTTCACTTTGAACTAAAGGCAATTTTCATTCTGAAACCAAGCTATTTTTTTAGCAGTTTGTCAGCGAGAGAAACAAAACCTAACTAAACTCCTCTGTTCCTACTGAGAGATGTTGTTTTCTTCTTTCCTGTTGAACCAACCTGCATTTATTCATGCCTTGCTGCTATTTTTAAGTGTGGGCACCAGCTTTACGTTATTCAGAGACTTCAGCAGCAGAATCCACATCATGGTATTTTTTAGTTAGTCAAGAGAAATGACTGGCAAAGTAATTTTTGCACTGTGTAGTGTCTGTGTCAATGCACATGTGTGTCTGTATTATGTTAGTCACCTCAACTGCTGGAATGATTTGTGATTAAGATTGCAGTAGTACCTGAAATGTCACATTGGTTGTCTCTGTTCTGAAAGGGCCACTGTCTACCAGGTAAGGCAAAGAAAGACATATGAGGACATGACCAGACTCATCCCTATGACCATGTTATAAAGGACTAAAAATGCTACCACGCCTAGTAGAGAATTGCCTTGTAGCTGATGCAGTCACTGGCCATCTGCAAGTTCTCAGTTTCTTGTACTGCAGAGTAAGATGAGTTTCTGACATGGAAAAAACCTAACCTGTTTCACTTTGCCTTTGCAAAAGACCAGGAGTGCACAGAGCTCTCAGATCTTTCCAGGGAGCCAGCCCTCTCCAGCCACAGTGGCACACATTTCTAAAGTTACTGTGCTATGACACACAGCACAGTCAGAACACAGGCTGAGTTTGAATGAGGTGCAAGATAACCAGCACAGGAGTACCCACATGGCTGATGTGTTACATCAGTTTTGCCTGTGGACAGAGGCAGGTGTGAGTTGCACTTACAACCAAACCCAGAGCTGGGACCTGCCCCTTCAGCAGGATGTGGGTGGGTAGACACTGCTTGGATGCCCCAGGAATTCTATACTACCTTTGGAGCAGGTCTCCATGAACCACAGACCAATGCTTCCTCTCACTTTGCCTCTCCTGTGCATTTTCCATTGCTTTCTCATCAGTAGTACATCCCTGGTCTTTGTTTCCAGAGGCCATTTCCTTCATTCTGCATAGATGAGCAAATCAATCTGTTCCTGTAAGCAGATAAATCAATGAAAATAGGAAAGAACGACAGCACCTATGAATGAATGTTGGGATGGATATCCAGTATATGCAGCCACCCAGCTCTCTCCTCACACTTGTCTAAACTAACTAACATAGGTGGTCAAACTGTGGCACAGAAACCCAACCATATGTGTTTGTTCACAAGACTCACTCACTTCAATCAGCAACTTAAAACAAAATTAAAAACAAGTTTCTCCAGGAGAAGAAAAGGCAATGAGTTTATGTTTGCTTTTATCCCTTCCCCTTCAAAGTTTTTCTCTTTCATAAATTACTCTCACCACAAATGTTCTCATATTAAGTGTAGAGAAAAGAACAAGATTATCTGCTTTGAATATCAGCAGACATACTAATTTGGACACATTCTCATCTGCCAGATGCTGGAAGAGCTTCTTTCTCTGAAACTATGTTGAAATACCCAAGCCAAAGGTTTAGATTTTTTTTTTTAAGTACTTGCAGTGACTTATATGCTAGTCCAGGCTGCGTGTTGGTTTTGGACCAGACACAAGCCTCTTTTAAACATTTTTTCTGAAAAAAGAAAAATTGTCTTGTCAATTCCCTGTAGTCCTGTTCTGCAGGGCTCTATGGACAGCATTTCTTTTTCTTTTTCTTTTTCTTTTAACAGTTCTCTAATTACTATCTTTCCTAAGCCTTTTAATTTGTCATAGTATAAAGTTTTCCATGGTTGCAGAAGTCCTTATTAAATGTCAGTGGTACTCCCTGAAAACACCTGACTAAGTAGGAACCATCTAACCCTTGGGAGTTATTGACTGCTGCCTCCAAGGACGTAATTAACAAGTGGCAGAACTTGCCACGTGGGTCATGTTTTACAAGATCCCACAGTATCAGTATTGATTATGATTTGATTAGATTAGGTTGATGGTAAATGCTTATTTAGGTTATGAGGTTTTCAGGCAAATGTTGAATATCCTGTCATGGGCAACACCAATCACATTTTGAACACAAAAAAAAAAACCCAAAACCTTTAAAATTATAGTTATAATCATTATATATGCAATACCTTGAGGCATGTATATTTGCAAGGGGCTGAGCCTGCCAGAGAAAAGCCTTATTCCTGCATTTAACACCTTACAAGCTAAAGGCAAAAATGAGTTTAACACACTAAGAGGTAATTTTACATTAAAAAAAAAGAACAGCTTATGGAAGCCTCTGTTCTGTGCATGCCTGCCAGCTAATGGCACATTTATAGAAGATGGCAGCAAATGCAGCTGGGCTGGCACACCACAAGTTATTGCCTTGACACTGATTCTAAGGAGATTTTAATAAACGTGTACAAGGGAGAATGTTATTTTTCAGTCCCTCAAAATACGTAGGTGTTTCTTTGAATCCTAAAACTTCCATGCATCTGTGAGAAAACTTCTGTTCTGTTCAGCAAGGAGAGAAGAAGCCAAGGTGATTTTGGTGCCCAGGCCAGGGTGTGTGTTGCCCTAGGGATGTGGTACAGCATTGGAGACATCTGCAGACATAACAGAGGACTTAACAGAGACCACACCTTTACAAAGCTGTGGCTGAAGGGAGTCCTGAAGTGTCTCATACATCTCTTGTTGCCTAAGGTTAGGTAGGTAAATCTCACTCACTTTTTATTTTCATGTGCCACTTGAATTTTTTAATATCTTATGACCCTTTTTTGCTCCTTCTGTGTCTTACTTCCTTAGTAACAAAACTAAATAAATTAATTACTAATTTACTTATATAATTCTTAACTCCTTATTAACAGCCTTCCAGTACCTAAAGGGGGCTTACAAGAAGGCTGAAGAGGGACTTTTCTGAAGGATCTGCAGTAATAGGACAACAGGCAATGGCTTAAACTGAGGGAGGGTAGGTTTAGATTATATATTATGAAGAAATTCTTAAAAGTGAGGGTGGTGAGGCACTGGAACAGATTGCCCAAAGATGCTATGGACCAGTCTGAGTAACCTGGTCTCATGAGAGGTGTCCCTGCCCATGGAAGGAGGCTGGGACTAGAGGATCTTCAAGGCCCCTTCCAACACAAGCCATTATTCCATGATGCTATGATTCTATAAAGTGGGGAAAGTCTAACAGGAAGAGAGATAAAGAAGAACAAAAGAAAGAAAAAGAAAAGTTGGAACATTTTTTAATTTTAAAAAGCCCCAACAAAAAGGATCAGAGCTATAAAAATATCTACAACAAAACATTTTTCCTTGGTTTAAAGTGACTTGGCAGTTTTTGCCTGATCCATTCTGCCTGCTAATGCCTGGAAAACTCCCCAGCCCATCTATGAATGCTCTTTTCCCAAGTATAAGCCACTGGCAGATTGATTCAAAAGCTTTGCTGTGCCACAAGCCATCGGATGATGGAAAACAGTTCAGTGAAGCTTCTCACGTCAGCCCAGGTTAGAGCCTCCTACATGGTCTGGAAGGCAAATTAGAGAGCCATGAATGGTGATGCTGTTGCTGACCTTCAGAATGGCCTCAGTTGTCCCACTGCATCTTCACTGGGATAGAAGGAAAGAGAAATGAACCCCAGTGCAGTGTCATGAAGATTCATGTCAAGTATTATAACTGCAAGTCCTCTTAGCTGCCTGCAAGAATTATTTCAAAACTTTATCTGAGAGAAGAGCTGGTTTTACTGGCAAATGAGCATAGAAAATGAGTGCAGAAATTGCCCTTCTAGCAGGAAAGACAGCAGATCTTCAGACTGTGAAGTCTGTGGGTGTTTGTGTGTGTCTGTGTGCAGCAGGGGAAGAAGCAATAATTTGCTGCTTTCCAAAAAGCAGCAGATGGATCTAACTCCCTTGATATTGGAAGCGTTTGGTCCTAGAGTTGTTGATTTGACTCAGCTGTCTCCTTTCAGGACTCAATGAGATGCTATGGCCACAGCCAGAACTCCCCCTGGTTGTAGCTCTGGAGAGGAAATGGGGCTCAGTGACTGAGGATGTGGGGCTGTCCACTAGCCAAGGCTTCTGTGCCTCTTCCTAAGAAGGCTCAAGGAGAAGCTACCAAACTGCCTTGAGAAGTTAGACCATAAAAAAAAAAGGGATCTGAATTCCCAGAAGCCTTTTAAATCAGACACATCCTGAACCATGACAGGCTCCAGAAAGCAGATATATGCAGTTCACTCAGGTACAGAAATTTACGTTACGAAACTCCTGTTGTTGCCATCATGTTACAACACCTTTAATTTCTCTTTTCCTCTGCGGTTTTATTTTCTCCTGGGTACAAGGTGCTGCCAAGCCTCAGGTGCTCTGCCATTAGGGTTGCATCACTTTGATGACAACACCATTGCTCTGATAAGCCAGACACTGAGGGCCCTCATGTGCCCTTCAGACAAGCATGTAGAAGACCTCTGTTTGCTGCCTAGTTGGAAACTGAAATGGGAGAGTCTAAAAAGAAAGATCTGTGGCCCTGGCTAAGATAACAGACAGACTGTCAAGGGCAGTTTGGTGACCTCATTAGCTTTGAAGATCTGAGCCAGGAGGGAAATAGCACAGAGTTTTGAATTCATCTCAGTGACCATCTCCTTCCTCACCCAGCCCTCATGTTGCCCTGTCTGGCTCTCACAGGTACACAGATCCAGGCAGAGCAGAGTAGGCAGCTGTATTACTTCGGCAACACTGAAATTTTCAGCCAGAGTGGCCTGTTGGGTCAGAAGTAATTCCACTTCTGCCAGGGCCCTCTCCTGCTGTGTGCAGCCTGGGATGGAGCTGGGGAAACCCAGACCCAGCTCTGCCATGATCTGTGCAGCTGCAGCCAGCCACAGACTGCTATTGGTGCTCAGGAGCAAGGAAAAATGGCACAGCCACTCTCCATCAGCATCTTTGTGGTTTAGCCTGTAATCCTCCACACGTTCCACCAGGCAAATTATCAAAGCAGAGCCCTGAGTGTCAGCAAAGACTCTCCAATATCCTTGGGTGACAATGTTCTGTTGTTTTTGCAGTCTCTACTCCAGCCAAGTTAACAAAAGCAGGCAGAAAGCAGTCCAAAAGTGAGCATAAGAGAAACACATAAATCAGAGACTACATACAGATTCTCTCTTGCCCAACTCTGCTGCACCCAACAGACTGTAGTGAGCACAGAACCCCTTCACTGCTGCTATTCCCCAAGAAGTCTTTCCACTTACAATCCCCTCAACACCATTTTCCCCTTCTTGCAGCAGCAGGATCCTCCTTCTCCTCTGTCACAGTCACTTGATGGTAACTATGACCTGCCACAAAAAGGCTGGGACTTAACCCCACCACTGAGACCTGCTTCAGCCAGGGTGAGGTGTCCACATACCAACCCTGCAAGCTCATGCTGGGGCAGTTTGAAGGGTTGTATTAAAGCAGGCAGCTGCCCATTGTCCATGGGACCCCTCCTCTGGTGGTCACTGACTCTGCCACACTGATGGCAGGAGTGGCAGAAGTGCCTGGTCTTTGCTGCACCATCTCACAGCCAAGGTGCTAATCTGTGCTGGAGAGAAAGAAGCAGCTACAACTGCCTCACAGGTGCTCACCTGCAGAGGTGATACCCTCCAGCAACACATCCAGGTGTGAACTCTTAGCAATCATCCCAGTGTGACCAGGCAGGGCTTTAGGAGCCAGAGCCCTTAGAGGGAGCCTGAACAGCCCTCCACAGGCTGGCTAGTTGTGAGATGGCCACCAGCAGAGCTGCCACGGCCTTCCTGCCATGGAAGTGTTCTGGAAAGAGAGGTTGTCACCACGTGATTATAAACTCCTCATGGCACAGCACATCTTTCATCCCTCTGACAGACCTGAGCATGACGGGGGAAAGCCCAGGGACAGTGCCTAGCTGACCCCTTCTGGCACTCCCCAAACATAAATATTTATTAATAACACAATAAAGAGAGCAAAAAAGGAGCAGACCCTGAGAAACAGTGCAAGTTACCTGCCAACTGAACCCTAGCAGCAGCAACAATAACCATGGTACAAGTAGAAATTATCAAAGACAACTTGGGAGGAAACCACAAAAAAATGGCAGTTGAGCCTTATTAGTGCTATAAATCATAGGACTGGTTTCAGTTCCTGCAGCTCCTCACACGCCGTGTGACGCTGTCTCTTGCACAGCAAGCCACGGGGGTCTGCACAGCCTGGAGGCACAAAACAAAGCAGGCAGGGAAAAGCACTGCTTTTTACCAAAGTAATTCTTAATTTAATTGTAAATCAAAGGCAGGGGGGGGTTCTGTTGCTGTCTGTGAGGGGATGAAGCGCAGGGAGAGATGTGTGTGAGGTGGGAGAAATGTGGACTTTCTAGGATTTGGAAACTTCTCTAAGTGCATGTTTCAGGCAGACATCCTCACAAGGCTATTTATTTGTTTGTTTGTTCATTTATTTATCTAAAGATTTGCCACCTCTGTGCTCTGTGTGTCTGGTGGTCTTTAAGCCCATTGTACATCCTCAGCTTTTTTTTCTCCAGGGGTGATGTTGGCAATGGGAGCTATGATGTTTGATTCCTCCTCTGACTCTCCTCTGAAGTGAAGGGAGCAGAGGGGAGGTTTAGCCCACCTCACCTCTAATTTTAACAATGCTTGAAGCTTCTTGAGCCACATGATCATTTTTTTACTTGGGACCCTCCATCCCCGGCCATTGATGTGCATCATTGATTATCCTTCTTTTCCTGCCTAGAAAATCCATTCAATACTGAATTCTCTGAGCAAAATTTTAGACTCAGCAATAACCATTGCTATCTACCTTGTTCAGGAAAGCAATGAACCTGGGAATTAATAATAATGCTTACTTATTTTTATAGTTTATGAGCCAGCAATGGCTCAGCATGGTAAGGGGCTAAACACAGAGACAGATAAACACACAGACAAGTGTTTTTGCCCTAGAAATACCCACCACTTGGGAAAATTCAGGCTTGCAGGAGTAGCTCCAGAGCCTTTAAAGGAAGTCCCCAACCCAGAGCAAAATCCTGAGCATTAGATTTTGGTTTTGAAGCACACCTAAACCACAGCACCCTGATCATTATGTGATTTCTCATGCACTACTGCATCAGAAGCAATACCTAGTAAAGACATAAGCCTGGCAGGTAGCACAGTGTGGAGCAGCAAAATGACCAAGACTCAGACCAGAATGCTCTAACAAGTTCAAAGGAGGAACAAGTGAAGTTCTGTGTCTCACTGGGTGTGCTTTAAGTTTGAAGTATTGATTATCTTCTTCTGGTCAGTAAATAGATAAGAGTCACTCAAGTCTGCTTTTGTTCTCAGAAACCAGTCCTTAACCATCTCACATGAAGTGCAGTAAAAGCTTTCACACCCTCAGAGCTCAGACTACGTGAAGGAATTGTGTCCACATCCACACATTAGGATAGGAAGCACAAGAGGAAGGTGAAGTCAGATTCCAAAATGCCCATGCAGGCATTGCAATACACTCTAGCTTGCTTGTGTCCTCTGCAAGTCTGAAATGCCTCATAAATAAGGAACTACTGCTAGAAAAATGGTAACTGTGAGACAGGATTTAATCTTGTCTTATGTTATTTCCCTGCATCAGCATTGAGCTTTTGGGACAGATTCTTTCAACTAATTGAGCTGTGCTTTGCAATAGCACAACCTCAGAGGAAAATGCTGTCAACCCACCACACAAGCCCTGTTTGGCCCTTGACGTAACCACTTCAGCTAGAGAGATCTTTAAAAGGCTAAAGCAACCCACTCTTCCAGTCAGGCAGGGGAAATGTAGGTTCTGTACTGCCAGCAGGTACCCAGAGGGAAAGGCAGGCCCACATGGACCCTTTCCAGACCACAGGTACCAGGCAAATGGGGCAGGAGCAGAGGCAGGTTGTTCACACTCCTGAGTGTGAAGTTACCAGCAGAAAATGGTTCATCCAGAAACACTTCTCTGCATCCACTCAGCTGCAGGAGGTGGTTGGGGCTGCAGTCTTGTGCTGTAGTCTTGTGTGAGGCCAGGGAGGGACAGATATGCAACCTGGCCCTGGCAGGGGACAACTGACACTAAGGCTTGGTGACCACAGGCTATGCCAACCCCTGCCAGAGGAAGCTGTCCTGGCTTCCCCTGCCTCCTGCCACTAGTTCTCACCCCGAGGTCATCTTCCTCTTTGGCTTCAGGAGAACTGATCCCTCACAAACACTTTTTCTCAGTGAATATTAATGCAGGGTAACTCCTTCATTCAGGTCACTGTGTGACCTCACGTGCTTTCCCATCCAGCAAGAGAGCACTGGGAAGACAGACCAGCAGGAGAGTTTGCTTTTGCTTCCTATAACAACTGCTTATTGCCACTGAGACTTTGGGAGGTTGTTTGGGTTTTTAAAGGGAATCTCTCAATTACAGGATACGACATTCAAGCTCTGTGTCACTGCTTATGGCCCCAACACATACACAGTGAGTTTGTCATCCTAAGTAAGAAAAACTCAAGTGAACCTTAGTCACAGTAATGGACCAACCACATATTTCTGTGTTATGGACAACCTCATAAAACTTTTAGAGCACACTGCATGAGCTCCACAGTCTTGTTGGGAACACATCTCATGTGGACTCTGGTGGCTTGACAAATTTCTAGGTGTAAAGCTAATCTCTCCCATTGCTGGAGATCCTAGACAGCCTATACTTCTTGCACTTGTACTGTAGGACAGCCTACTGAAGGCACTGAGCATTTTGTGTGCAGCTGCTTTGCTGGTGACTGGCAAAGCAAAGAGCAGTAGGACACTTGGCTTCGTTCTGACTCAGTCTGGTTGATCTTTTGTGTGTGCAGCCACTGCTTTCAGTGGCAGTAGCTATGTATGTTTTAAATGAGTGTGAAGCTCAGGCTTGATCAATCACTATCTTGCTCAGGGAACAGGTGTTTGTGCAGTTTCTGAAATCACCACATCACACCAAGGAGTTACCCGAAAGCACATCACTTTCTTCTCATTAACAAGATCATGAGGCCCCAAAAATTATCTGTTTCTTTCATCATCATCTTCTGATCCCTTCATTACTGAGCCAGAAGCCTGGAGGCAGCACTGTGCCAAGCCAGCTGCCAACTAGCAAGGACATTCCAGCAGACAGAGCATCGAGGGCTTGTACATGGCTTTGCAGAGATCAGGGCATCAGTGCAGAGGGCTGCTGCTGCTTCTGACCTGTCATGCTGCACAGCATGGGAAGTCTCCCTTCAGGATGGAGGAAGCTGCTCCTTTCCCTCCCACGCAGCACTGCCACTTGTCTGGCAGGGCTGGGGGGTTGGTATGTCACCTCATCACACAACTATTTTAGTCTGCCAAAGCTTGCCTCACATTTATGGAGATGAGTCAGACCACAGGAAGTGAGGAGAGATATGCATGTGCAAGAGGAGGGGTTTGACCCTCTTAGATAGGATGGTTGCTGTAAAGGAAGGGTTCAGGTGTAATATCCAGTAGCTCTAGACCAAGCAGATATTTTGATTCATAATCCCAGCATGTCTTCCATTCTCCAGGCAGTACAGTGAAAATGTTCACTGCACTAAGGATTTTTTTAAAACAATTCAACTGTAGGAGCCCTCAGGAACTTCAGACTTTCAGGCCTTCCTCCTCAGTCTCATCAGTACAAAGAGAAAGAACAGAAGGTTTTATTTAACAGAGCACAAACTAAGCTCTGGGTCTGGGATCCTGGGTTTGTAGCAGTGTTGCTGGCTAGGAGGTTGGCATATCACTGACACATTCAGGACTCCATTTCCCAACTCATAATGTGCAGTGTTGGACTAAGGATGTGAAACGCCTGAGATGGAGCCTGTTTATGTATGATGCCAGTCATCTTGCCAGATCCCAGCAAAACTGATATCAACATCAGGCTGAGATACTGAAAACGGAAATGGCCTTAACACATGATGGTGAGCATGGTCTGCCTTGATAATACTTTTATCTCTGCTAGCTGCCTTCACTGTCCACAGCCTTTGCCTTCTGCTGAAGTTTCCCCCACTCAGGCTGTCCCTGGCTCCTCTGTGCCATTCTGTCCCAACTTCCTACTAAACCCAACTGCCAGACCCCGTTTCTGCTGTCCCCCTCCATCACTGCATTCCCTTGTGAAGTGTAACCAGGCTCCAGATTTTGATACAGCTCTGTTACAAGGAATCAGCATCTGATTAGACCCTCCAAATAGCGTTAGCTTCCCACCCCTCTCATTACTTGGAGCTATTCTGAAGACAATAGATGATCAGATGTGCCCAGGGAAAAAGCTGGGGTGAGCACAGGGATAGAAAAGCTAACTTAGGAGAAAAGGCACCAAGAAAGAAAAACAGTGAACTGCACTTTCAAGTTTTGCCAGCATAGCAAAGAGTGTGGGAACAAATTACAACATCAGTGAGATACCTCTGGCAATGAAAGCCCCAGTTTCTTTAGGAAACTGGTATAACTTATACCGGCAAGAGCTGTATCTCCAGTAGGAGTTTGTCAGAAAATCCTTCCCAGGGTAGGCAGAGCCAGCAATATTAAAAGGCAATAATATAGCCCAGCTGTAGGAAGCCTGTTTTCATGGGGAGAAATATTTTCCTGTGACAAGTCTCAAGCAGTTAAGCTCCAGAGAGCTTCACAGTACAGGCAGAAGCTTTGTACATTTCTATATGAATATGTATTTAATTATGACTCCAGTGCAGAACACATTAGCATAAATAAAGAAGAGAAATAGAAAGCAGGGAAGGAGGGAGGGGAAAGGTCTGTTTTTCACCTGTCTCCACTGGTAGCAGCCCTGACTCCTCAGCATTCCAGGGAGGACACAGAGCCAGGCTTGGACACTGCAGCCTGCCCATCTGCTCCCAGCAGGTAGGATCAGCCTCCTCAGCCCCATGGGTCTTGCTTAGGGATTATTAGGTATGGAACCATGGTCAGATAACCACAAATCAGTATGACAAAGAGACATAATATGTGGAAGAGCAGCAGAAGAAGAGACTAGTTGTTGGGGGATTTTATGAAGCCATCTGCAGAACCATGGGCCTTGAGAAGAAGAAAAGTGAGCCACAGGAAGCCCTCTGTCCTCACATTTTCCAGGCATTTACATGGAGGAAGCAGCCTTCAGGCCATCAGAGCTTTCTTCTGATTGTAAGTATCTGCCACAGGCTCAGTGTCTCAGGGGAAAGCAGGGCTCTCTCCCTGATCCCAGCCCTCCAACACTGACACCAGTGCAGCCCCGACTCAACACCTTCCTACACCTGCTGCCTTTCAGGGACCTGCCCTTACACAGCAGTTTTCCTCTGGTATATTAACCCTTCACTTTTTTTGCTATCCATGGGCAAGGGAGACAGCACCATCTCTGTCTCAGCTCTCCTTCACCCATTCCTCCTTCCCCCTGGCTGGGACTCACAGTCAGAGTCCTTCCCACAAGAGTGCTTCATGTTGCCAGATGATGGTGGGTAAAAGAACAGATGAACAAGAATGGTGGTGCAGGAGAAGTAAAGCTTTGCCTGAAGGCAAACACAAAGCTCTCCCTCTGCCACTCAGGCCTGCAGGACTGACCCTTCACATGGGCAGGAACATCCTGCTCCCCTGCCCTGTGCATGCTGATGGCCTGTAGTCCATCAGCTTTCTGAAATAAATCAATTATGACCTTTGCAGAGGACAGCGCAGGGTTCCTTCTGCTGAAACTCTGTCCTGACTGCTCTGGACCAAAAATAAAGACCTCCCTTTTTTATTATTATTCCTTAAGGCAAGGACCTTAACCAGAGGTCAAATATTCTCCTGTTTCTGTACCAACAATCTCACATGCCCACCTTCAGCTGAGTTCACAGTGCCATCCTCAAGGATATGATGAACTTGCAAAGTGTGTTACTGTTTGATCTTTCATTATTGTGCTTAAAAAATGCACTTCGAGGGAAATATAAATCTGACTCGCTGACAGAAATCCCTCCCCTTTGTTTGCACTGAAGGTGTTTTCCAGTGCAGCACCAGCAGCAGCTGAATTCCACCTCAACACTGAAAGGCTGAGCAGAAACCAGCTGTGCCTGGTTTGTTTCCAGGAAGAACCTCCACATGAAACTCAGCTCAGAGCAGGCACAGCCCAGACATCTCTTTCAGTGCAACTGTCTCCTTGGTACCCCATCTGCTGTGAAGGTATTCTCTTGCCAGTGAAGCTGTCAGGGTTAATATTGCAAGGACTTTTTCTTTTTTGGAAAAAAATCCATACTGTAGATGGGGTAGAAAATTTTAGCCTCTTTGTGGTCAAGGCTGGCTGATCCTGTACCTACACTCAGGTCTGCCTCAACAAGTGCAGAGCTGTTTAATTATTGACAAAGTAAAAAGTTCTCTAACTGAGCTATGCTTCATTTTAGGAAGAAAAAACAACTCTATCCAGAGTGGCTGTGCTTGAAAGTTTTGCTTCTTTTTATTTTTAACATCAGTGCACATAAAGAAAATGTAAGGCCCAGCCTGAATAATTGCAATGAGTATTTAATATTCTTTTTGCATAACCCTAACAAATCAGTGCATAATTTAAAAATGTCACTGCCCATCTGTGTTTCATGTGTGGTGCTGCAAAGTGGGGCAGGAGAAGGGGGAACATAAAGAGTAGAGATCCTGTAAGCTATTTGCCTCTCTGCTGAATAATTTCCCTGGCACTTGCTGCAAAGCAGGGACAAACACTGAACTCCTGCATGGGCAGGACAGTGCCACTGCCCTGGAAGAAGGCTCCAGGCCCTGCTGCAGCACTTGGCCTCTGAGGAAGCACTGCCACCAGGAGCTGGTGAGGCTGCTCATAACCTTTGCTTCTTCTCCTGCAGATAAAATCTGTGGGATCTTGCCTTGCTGCAGGTTTACAGCAGTAACAGCTAAGCTTTGCAGTGAAGTGTTCTCAGAATTAATCTTCTAATCCTTCTTTTGGTGGCAAAAGAGAACCTCCAGGTTTTTTTCCAGCAAATCTACTGCATTTATTGCTTTAATGAGGAAGCATGGGGTCTGCTCCCTCCATACATCCCCAGATGACAATTCACAGCCCCTCAAGCAACACTCCCAAAGATCATAATTGACTTTGGATGAGACCTGGCTTGCCTGAAAAGACAGACACAGCTTCACACCCACTGAATCAGGCAGAGCCTCTGAGAGGGCAGTTGTTTTTGCGGTGAATCCCTCCAGGGCTTCCCCAGCTGCTCCCATGAGCAACCTGACTGCTGCTCTTCCAGGCATTGAAAAAACACTCAGTGGGTTGAACAGAAAGTACCATCCTCTCATGGGACAGGCCACCATGTTCCTTTCAAAATGTGAGAAGAGAGACATTCTGGAGAAATGTGTACTGCTTGTGCTGTCCAGCTCTAGAGATAAATAGAGGACAAGTCTCCATGACTGCCAGTCTGGCACCTATTGTGGGTAATAAAATATGCTCAATGCTTTTCAAGCTTTTCTACAAATAATCAGACCCGTTTGTCACTATGTTGAAGGAATTAGGGGGCTTAGACACTGCTGGAATGATTAAATAGAGGCCTTTCTTTCAGAAGGGCATGAAATTTAGCTGAAAAGCAGGGTTTGTGAGTGTTCTGCTGGGTGGACAAAATAGCCAGGACAAACTAGCAGGAACAAAGGCAGGCTCTCTAAGGGGGTGGATTTCCCCAGGGCATGTAGGACCACAAAACCTGGTGACCTTGAGCATGGTGGCTGCTCCTAATGCTGTCCATGTCTCTGAGTGGGATGAAGAGGGCAGAGAAGACACATTTTTGTGAGCCAGGCACCCTCTGGGACATGTAGGAGGGCTGTTACCACTCCCATAGTGACATGCAAGAAAGGAGAGGACGGAGGGCAAGCCTGGAAAGAGACAGTTCTTGGGGGAAGGAGGAAAGAGACATAAAGGAGAAGGTGCTGCAGGAGCTGTTGTAGAATGGACTGAGTAATGCTGAGGAAATAGATCTGTGAGTTGTCAGCACAAAAACAATCCCTGAAGTGGGCGGCAGGATAGAGCTATCCTGGGGACAGAGTGAGGAGGGAGGAGAGGGACTAAGGCAATGTCCTAGGGAAGTCTGGTAGCAGGGAGGAGAAAAGCATGTAAAGAAGACAATGCAAGGACACCTAGAGAGGAAGAATGAAAACCAGGAGCACAAAAGGCTCAGGAGGACCTCAGGAAGGGAGCTTTTCAATAAAGGAGGAATGATTCACATCAAAGGCAGGCAACAGACTGGGAAGGAGGCTTCAGAGTGTGCCAGGAATAACAACTGTGCCTCAGCTCATGTTGTGTTCCCTCTGCCTGCAGCACCATACTCTTCACAATTCATCTGCAAACTCTTCAGGGCAGGGCCCTGGTCCTCCTCCCCATCCAGCAGTTCAAGAAACCACTTCCATTTGTACCAAGAATATTAACTGGATGAATGTGCATGTGTGCTTTAACATGCAAAAAGTGATATACCCCTGATTTATCTGCTCTTGATTTACTCACTGTACTGCCACCTCATGAGCTCAAATCCCTGCATAGGATCCCTGTCCTCCTTCACCTCTCTTGAAATTAGGAGGCTGCAGCAGGGAAGAAAAGAATACATCATGGGAGAAAAGAGGACATTTTTTTGGCTTTCATTTTTTTCATTTCCCAGGATCACCCCCATGTAAACATTTAACTTTAAACACACATAAAATGAACTTGTAATTCTGCAGACCCTGGCTACCTCACTTGGCTCACTTTTGCTCTCCTGCTGCCCCAGAAAGCCCTATTTACATGATGACTGCTTGTCTCCAGCACCTGCCGTGCACCTCAACTTGCAATGGCAACTTGCAACTCCCAGTTCTTCCGGCCCCATTTTTGTAGTAAGAGCTGTGTTCAACCCAGAGAGTCTTTAAATTTATTCTTAAATGTTTATATTGTAGTTAGCAGTGATCCAGGAAGGAATTTAGGTGCCTCTTTGTCTCTCTCTAGCTCCAGTGGCACTCAAAGCATGTTCATAAGGGCTTTGCTAAATGGGAGCAGGCCTTAATGCACACTTAATCACCTTGCAGTCTGGCCCCAAATGTTTGCCTATATTGCAATGATCAAGCTCTGTCTCTTGATTTCCTGTCTGCAGTACAGGGATAAAGAGAACAGCTGATGATGTGTGATGGAGACTCCACTGGTCTGACCTTGGGTTTGCTGAATAACTCATGACTAGCAAAACTGTGGATTGATTTCAGTTGGATTTTATGAGGCATGGGGCTGGAAAGACTTTTTTTCTCCCTCCTCATTACATGGCAATGACTAGCCTAGCCATGGCTCCTCATCTTGCATTCAATATTTCCCATTTCTTATGGATGCCAAGTACTTTCTTTTGTTACTAGTGTTCTGGGGTTTAACTTCTGTAATTTGTTGATTCCGTGTATATTTTAAAGTAGAAGTAACCCCCTCTGGAAATTCAGTAGCCATGGGGTTACCTTACAGGTCCATGGACTGCCAAGCACTGCCCCTGGCTCCTGCAAAGGCTTTGTCTGCTCACGATTTCTAGTGACACTAATGACAGCCAGTATGTGAAAAGCAATGTTTGGATTTAGACTGGGGCAAAGTCCCTGTAAACCAAAACTCCTTATAATTTTTTCTTCTCTTTTCAAGTGGACCTATTCCCTACTCTCAATAAATTTGAATTTTAATGGTACAGATTTTCTGCAATGGAGCACTGCCTTTATAACCATTTTAGTATGTAGACTAAGGAAGCCATTAATAGCGAGCAACAAAGAGGAAAGAAGATTACTACCTTTTAATCTTTCATTTATTCTGTGGGTAACTAATAATTACTTAGACATTATGGCCAGTTACTATTAATTGCTAAGTTTCACAAAGCCCTTTTTCTATAGTCTTTAAAAACAGTAAAGGAAATGACGTATCTAATAGAAAGAAGTAGTTTCTGAGGGTAAAGTCACAGAGATCCTAGACCAGATAATAAAGGTTTCTAGGTACCTGCTGCTCACTAAAACCAGAGAAAAATAGTCACTATTCATGCCCTTCCTAATCTAGATGCTCATGACTACACCACTCGCTATTGAGTGGTATGATAGTAGCAACCTGAGATGAAATTAAAGCCTCCATCTATTCACAAGGGGCATAAAATATTTCTCTCTGGTTGTTTTTATTTTTAAACCAGAATTTCAGGACAGGCCTTCTCTTCCCATTGCTGCAGTGTTAATCAAAGCCGTATTTTTAGCTCTGATAAAAGTAGGAAGAAAAAAAAGAAAAAAAAAAAAGAAGTGTGGCAAACCAGCTGTGATTTACTTGCTAGGTATCAAAAGCCATGGAATAAACCACGGAACATCTGTATCTTCAGCTGTCATTTCAGGGAGCAATCATCTCCTTCTACCAGCCAGCAAGAAGTGCCACGACAGCAAACTGATGTGTACAGTCAGAGCTGGACTGGAGGCAAGACATGGGTGCTGTGCCCAAGCAGGCCAGGCTATTTCTGGCTCTGGTGCAGGCTCAGTGAACACAAGTGAGCTGCTCACAGCAGCAGCAGAGCCCAAAGTCTTTGCTGGCACAAATCACCTGTGTTACACTCTACAAGGGGTTTGCTGTGGGCTTTCACTGCAGGTGGTGCCCGGTCCTCCCGTGTGCTCTGCAGATTTAGCTTGGACAGACTGGGCATTCAGGTCAGTCCAGAAGAGCTCAGACTTGCTGGTCTTCCAGGTAAGCTGCAGAATCTGCCCCTTATCCTTGGCTTTCAGCAAGGGAGGAGAAATGCAACAGCAGTGATTGGCAGAAGGAAAACCGCTGCTGGGTGAGAGCTTTATGTCATTGTCTCTTTTAATTTCACCATCACTAGCTATGTCAGAGAGTTTAAATATGAGCAATGGTGTTGCTCAGTATTGTCAAGGGCATGCAGAGCCCCAGCCCAGTATCTAAATGAAATCCTCTGAAAAATGACTAAACAGGATTAACACGGCCTGAGTGCAGATACAACACACCTGCATGCTCATGAATCATCCTACACCCGTGTGCAGAGGTGCAGAGGCCCCCACCAAAGACAGCAGAACAAACTGGTGTTGGCAGGGCAGGATCCAGCATTTTCTCCATGCAGGGCATGGACTGCAGTTCCTTGTGAGGGCCCTGGAAAGGTGCTCCCACCCCAGGCAGCCACTTCCAGACCCCTGAGCAAGCTGGAGTATGGGGCAGGGATGGTGTGGGGCTGAGCCTCCATCTGCTCCCTGCTGCAGCAGCCCCTTGGCTCCGGGGGCTCCTGTGCCTCACAGCAATCTCGTGGTGTGGATAAAATCACTCTCTGTGACCTGGGAGCCCAGGAAGAAGGAGGGGAACTCTCCCAAGCTCATGGTCCTGCTGCAGGGATCTGCCTGCAATGTGGCCGCCTCAGGCCACAGGCCTGGTGTCACAGGGTGCTGGTGTCACTGGGAGCTGGTGACAGAGGGAGCTGGTGCCACAGGGAGCTGGTGTCCTGGGGAGCTTGTGGCACTCAGAGCTGGTGGCACGGGGAACTAGTGTCACAGGGTACTGGTGTCACAGGGAGATGGTGGCACAGGGAGCTGGTGGCACAGGGGAGCTGGTGGCACAGGGGAGCTGGTGGCACAGGGAGCTGGTGGCACAGGGAGCTGGTGGCACAGGGAACTGGTGGCACAGGAAATTGGTGGCACAGGGGAGCTGGTGGCACAGGGAGGTGTCACAGGCAGAGCCCCTCATGCAGGAGCGAGGCCTCCTCAGGGGAGGGCCCTGAATTCTGCCATTTGTTTCCCTTTTCAATCTGACAGAGCAGACACAGACTTTATTGAGCTGCTGGAGCAGCTTGTGAGGCCTGTCTACTCACCGAGGCTTGTCTGAGAACATGGGTTGAGAGGTTTATTGGATCGGGGGATAATTTAGTATCCATTTTTCACAGCATGTCCATTTGTATTAAGTTGCCCTTGCAGTCTGTTTCCCTCCCTGCCACCCCTGGAGAGAGGAACAGGAGGGGAGGGAGTGCCCTGTCTCTGGCTGGTCACCTGAAGTGGGACTCCAGGGTTCCCAGGATCACAGGGCTCATGGGGCTGGGTCACCTTAGGCACCACAGCTGCCTTTTTTCGGGGTGGGAGGAAAGAGGCCCCAAGCAGATCTGTCAGTCCACACCCCAAATGCCCCTCTGCTGCCTTCCACCAGATCCTCCCAGCAGAGACAATGGGATATTTCTAGAAGACACATTAAATATGAGAGCACCCCTACCTCCCAGAAAGAACCTGTCCACCCCACCAGTTAGGAGGCACAGGAACATGCCTCTCCTGCCTGGCTTCTGAGGACAACCCACAAGCAGGAGACAGGAAGGTCCCTGGTGGAGCTGCTCCAAGCTTTGGGTGCATCAGGTTTTCCTGCAGGAAAGCTTTCATGGCTGCACACCTCCTGCTTTAGAGAATGGTACAAATTCTCCCCAGGGGTCACTTGAGGCAGCACCCTATTGCATCTGCCCACCTCAGGCTGGGACTGGAAGCCCAGCCCTTGGAATGTGATGGGGGTTCCCCATGACTATCTGTGATCCAAAGATCATCTAGAGTTGTCACTTGGAGGGAACAGCAAGGATGACAAGAAGAGCTTCTGCCACTACAGTAGCAAAAAAAGGCTAAACATAGAAATGTAGGCCCATTGCTGAACAGGGAAAGTGATTTAATGGCATGGGCACAGAGAACGCTGAGATACTCAGTGCCTTCTCTATCTCAGTCTTCATCAACAAGGTCTTTCAGGGCTCTGGGCACAGAGCAAAACTACCAGCAAGAAGAGTAGTGTTGTCTCAGGGATTGCCTGAAGCATCTTTTCAAGTCCATGAGACTCAACAATTGCATCCAAGAGTGCCACAAGAGCTGGCCCATGTCCTCACACCGTCACTCTCTAACATTTTCCAAAGACTGTGGAGGTCCAGGGATTTCCCTGACAACTAGACAAATGTGAGGGCCCTCCAATACCTACAGAAAGGGAGCTGGGAACTTCACTGGTCTGTGGCAGGAAAACTAGGCATAAACTGAAACAAGAGAGATCAGGTTAGATGCAAGGGAAGGAAAAATTGCCATGATGGCAGTGGAGCAGGCAGTGCAGGAGGTTCTGCAGGCTCCATCCTGGGAGCTTTCAAGCCCCAGCCAGACACAGCCCTGAGCAGCCTGGTCTGGTCTGGGGGTGACCCTGCTCTGAGCCTCTCAAGGTCATGCCCAGCCTGAATTATGCTGTGTTCCCATGCTGAGTTGAATTGAATAGCAACGGTAGGAAATTAAAAATACAGAAATATAATCTCACTGTTGACACAAATAACCCCAATTCTCCAGACTGCTATCGTCCTCTGTCTGTTCTGGCTCATGCAGGAATCCAGACTATATCTGATCTATCCTAAATACTCTTTTGCCAGTCTGAAGGCTTGGAGCTGCTGCTGCTGAGAAAAGAGTCAGATATGTACAAAGCAAGTGCAAAGGCTGGCTGTTTCTCTGGGGCACCAGTCACCATCACCTCCACTCCTTTTCCAGCTCTCTCTCTCTCTCTCTCCTCTCTCTCTCTCATTGCTCTTACAGCAAATACCCAAACATGAAAACATGCCCCCAGGACTCAGAGGATCTGTGTCCCACATCTCCCTGTCCCCTCCACTCCCTAAACCTAGAGGGACTTCTGCCAGATTCCCTCTCCTGGGGGATAACTTCAGTGCCCTCCAGCAACTGCAAGTTGAGCACTCTAATGACATTAAAGGTCCTTTCACCCTCCTTCCTAGCTGAGGCTAAGCACAGCTCAGTGAACCATCAGGAACAGGAACCTCATCATGAGCAGAGAGATGGCCAGAGAGATGATTTTGAGGGAAGGCTACAGTAACCTGAAGCTTAGAAAAGATGCTTGAACCCCTCTTTTAAGCGGTCATGGAAGCTATTTTCATCTTCAGCTGCTGCAGATTTGTTCCTGGGATGGTGGCTGCACAGAGTGGCTGACACAGACCTGAGAATCAATCAAAAGTAATTGAAACAGAAGAGGCTCGGCAATCAACCTATTAGGTTGCTGGAGCCAGAAAAATGCTGCTGTGAGGAGCCAGAGAAAGGGGAACCGACTTCCCTTCTGAAAACTTATTGTGAGGAAGAAGCTTAATCTGTGACATCTTTCCTTACAAGAAGAATAAAAATTTGTGGAATTCTCTTTCTGTGTATTTTTATCCTGTTTAATGGGAGGGGGGAAAGGAAAGAAACTATTAAACCCTTATCTGTAAAAAAAAAAAAAATAAAGCCATCTCTTTTGCTTTTCTTTTCCTCATTTCCCCCCTCCATATGTAATAAAATTATTCTTTGCTCTCAATTGTTGTCTGCTGTGGCAGCGGTTGGAATGAGCTTTGTTTTTCTTCACTTCACTGCTCCTCACCGGAGGACTTCGCTGGCTGCAGCAACCTATTAAACTGGTTGCTGGCTGTCATGGTCTCTTCTGTCAGAGTGGGAGCTGCTGCCAGAGTCCAGTTATTTCCAAATGCCTGCATGACTCGGCTCCTGAAAAGCCAGACCTCAGAGCCGTCGACAAGAGCGTGAGCTGAAGTGTTAGGGGGTTGCCAACCTCCAGTAATTAACAGCATACACCCCTCCGCCATCCCTCACCCAGATTTCACAACCTTCTGGCAGGTGCCCCAGGGGGATTTGCAGCAGTGAGCTTAAATATTTCATCTGAATCATTAGAGCAAAAAAGAAAAATTAAACGTGATCTTTAAAAAGGAGGAGGAAATCTTAACCACTTGCATTCTTGATGAGACGTATGCAAAGAGAAAATGTAGCAGCAAGAGTTCAAATTTGGAAAGGACTGCTGTGTATGCTGGTGAGCAATACCTCAACAGGCTTCTCAGAGGTGAAATCTGAGGGGCCACCCAGTCCTCTCTCCCCCACAGGTATGGTTCTGAGGTGCATTACTTTGGATACAGAGGATGTACTGACTTGACCCTGACACCAGAGACTTTTGTTGACCCTGAATTCTGCACAATACATCCTTGGTCAGATGCAGTTATGAAACACAATAACCCCTGTTACTGTCTGGATGAGCCCTTCCCCCTCACCAATCCCTAATTACTCTCGAGGGAACGAAAACCAAGTTTCTCCTCTCTACCTCACCTAGAAAATACAGCCGGGCAGGGAATGGGGCATGCATTTAATAATATGATTGAGGCTGGAATGGGAGCCAACCAGTTGACCAATGGGATTTGGCTTCGGTTCTGGGGTGATGGGAGCACTTGTTCTCACCAAGGAAAGGCTGAGTGCACCATGCTCCTGGCAGTGCCCTACTCCAGGGAGTTTTCCACAGCTGAGCAGTCTGTGAAGGGGGCACTCACAACAGTGAGGTTTGATCAGGGCAGTTCTACCTGACAGGGGTTTTATAGGGTCAGAGGGAAATATGTCCTGGTCTCTACAGAGCAGCGCTCCAAGTTTTATCCATACTTACTGTTTTCTGAGGGTACCACTAAAAATGTCTGGGCAAAGTGCAGGTTTGGAGACCTTAGCAACTCACACCTGCACCTAGACAGTGCCTGTGCTACAGTATAAACACTGTCCAGATTCACCATCAAGCACAATTTATGTGAGGGACGTGCTCTCCCTGTGGGCTGAAGCAATAACACTACAAACACACCTTCAGAAAGGCTATTGCTTTCATGAAAGGTTTTCATGAAATACAGGGGTGAGGGAAGGGGGTATGAGAAATTAGAGGCTGAAATTGTGTCCTAACACTGCTAAGAAGAAAAAAAATCAATTTTTTCCCACTAACCCCTTATAGCAGTACTTGATCCAGTATTGCCCTCCTCCCAGGGATCAAAGATGATGATGCCATGCAGGAGTAATGCTGGGGTAATTCAGTAGCTTATAACTGCCGAAGGGCTGTGACCTAAAGCAAGCCTTCCCTGCAGATGCTGAGTCACCAGAAATGTGATGCCCTTCCACCATTATCTAAGAACAACATCTGAAAGAGAGAGGGGTGATTAGACCAGGGCTTGGAGCTGGGACAATCTGAATTCTGATGCTGGTTCTGATATGTCCCTCACATGAACATGGGGAGTAGTTAATAGGACTCAGATGTTCCAAGGTTCTTAACATCTGTCACTCAAAACCCCTCAAATGCACCATGGGTACTTAAATCCTCCAAAAAAAATTATATTTAACCTTCTGAACACAGGCAGAAGAGGAATTAAGGTTAGTATTTGTAATGTGCTTTTCAGAAGAAAACAGACAGAGTATTGCTTTTAGTTCTTCATTACTTTATGCAGCAGAAAGGGAGAAGATATAGAAAATGAACAGCAGGATAGGACTGATTATTAGTATTGGGAGTGTTGTTGGGTCATTTCTGGGTTTTTATGGGTACTTCTATCAAATAAATTGATGGATTATATGCGCCATGAAGGAATAATTCTGGATAGGTGATGTTTGTTCCATAAAAGGGACACTTTCAAAGGACATGCAAAGTCCTCTAAAGTTTCCAGGATTAGCACTGAGTGACCTAATATCTCCTCCCACCACTGGTGCCTAACACTTTAGAGAAATTTATGCACAGAATGTGACAACTTGTCATGAAATGCTCAACTTCATCTATCCCATTTTCCTGTAGAGTTCTCTGCATAATACATAAACAGAGGGGGGTGGGGGAAATCTCTCTGAAAGCTCCTGCCAACTCACATCTATTTCATTCTTCTCTTTTGAAAAGAAACCTATTCCAGATGGTTTATCATTAGAACTTTTTTTAATCTCTGACGTTATGAAAAAAAAACAGGGGAAAAAAAAAAAGAAATCTGTGTGGTCAGTTCTAGCACAGCCTGGAAGCCCTCCTGAAAATCTTTCCCACTGAACCTGGGCCTGTGAATGTGTGTCCACTGCAGGGAGCAGTGGGCTGCCCCAGGTCAATAGAACCAGCCACTGGATATTGCTGACAGAGCAGGATTTGGGCCAGCCTGTGACTGGGCGATCTGTTTCCCTGTCCTCAAAAATCTCACTCTTCCCAGGGCTTGGGCACCCACTGTACCACAAAAGCAAATATGCTCAGAGCAATGCCACGAAGGTCATTCCTGCTGTGACCTGGGCGAGCTGTTCCATGTTTGTGTCCAGGCTCCCATGGCACCCTACAAACAGGACAGGGCACAGGAGCTGCAGTATCTCCCCCTGAGCTGCACGCCCTCCTGGGTGTCAGGACTGCAGCTGGGCAGCCAGCCAGCACGCTGAGAGATGTTTGAAGCCAGGCCTCTGAGACAAACCTCTGCTTTCAATAAAGTGCCACAGGATTTTTAATGCCCATGCAGAGCAGGCAGCTGTTACCCAAAGGACATTCTCCACCCTAAAATTACATGGAAATTATTTGCCTCTGAAGCTATGTTTAGCCTACAGAGATTCAAACATATAATTCTAGGATATCTAGTTATTTGATTAAAATGCTAATATAGCCACCTCACTGCTAATGCTGCCAACCAACCGGCCTCCCTAGGGCAGCGCTGTGTGTTTGCTTTTTGTGTCTCTTTCTAAGCCAGAGTCTCACCCTAAATCAGGGATCGTGATCACTGCTCTGAGCCCAGGGGTTCAGCCTCCCCAGCACAGTGACTCAGAGGAGCAGCCAGCTCAAAGCTGGAGAGGATGCACAGAGATTTGCCCACTGCCTCGCTCCAAGCATTTTCCCTCTCCTGCTAGGACCTGCCAGGCAGCAGCAGTGGTGGCAGGTTCCTGAGGAAGGTGTGCATGCTGAGGAGGTGCACTCCTTCTACTGAAAAACTGATTTTTTTTATAAGAGAAGCAGCTAAATAAGTGAATGGGAGCCATGAGCTTTTCCCCAAAACTTTTCTTAATTGCCTTTTGCTCACTGTCACTACAAGGACTGGGAATTGTGCCCTCAACGTTTTCCCTATGAAGAACAGGTCTCATTTTATCCAAAATTACCTCTGTCCAACTTGATTTAAAATTTCTAGTTTGTCAAAGTTAATTATTTCCACCAAAAATCCAGGTGCCAAGGTGCTCAAAACCAATATTATGTGCGAAGGAACTCACTGTACATCATTTTGAGCTCCTGCTATGAACAAACATCCCTTCATCCTACATTCTTTTCCCACCTCAGGGTCTCAGTAAAGCACTATGCCACAGCAGTAATACACGATTCCATGACAAATAGACCTAGGTCCTTCTCCTAATGATTCCTGGGGTTTGTCAAAGCTGCTATTCATTTTGCTGAGACAGAACAGAAAGGATGACCATCCTGATGGTGCCAGTCCTAATGATCCAGCCTAAGTGCAAGGACTGAGCACAAGGCCAGAGATGCTCTGCACTGTCCATGTCAGTATAAGCTGTCTCATCTCTGGCTCCACAGGAATCAGGAGAGAGTCTGAGGGGGCACTTTTTTCAGAGGAACAAGGAGGGGAAGGATGAGTGTACATGCCTGATTAGTTACAGGCAATTAAACACGTCTAGCTTCCCCTTGCCTCTCATCCCTAACCTCCAGCCACTGGAACAGAAACCCAGAACAGCCATCTCCTGATGCATGATCCCTATATCCCTTTGCCTTTATAACATGGTGCCTGCACTCTTTCAGCCCCTGGGCATCAAAACATTTGCACACAGGCAAGTGAAATGTCTTGGGCTGTCAGGAAGGAAACCACTCCTTCCATGCAAACCAATCCTGCCTCTAATCAT
The DNA here is from genome assembly GCA_037834095.1 of Argya squamiceps. NCBI lineage: Eukaryota > Metazoa > Chordata > Aves > Passeriformes > Leiothrichidae > Argya > Argya squamiceps. Next base: position 107,879,695 of record JBBMKD010000001.1, read on the forward strand.
AGGGCAACACTCTCTAGCACAATTCCTGGAGCTGCCATTGCTCCCCTTGAACCAGAGGCAGCTTTCAGGGACACCAGATTGCAAGAAACTTCTGTCATCCTCTGGTTTGCAGACCCTTGGGTTTCCCATTTGGCTTCACACAGATTTGACCCAGGGTGCTTCCCTTACAGAAACATTCTGTCTCCATTTAATTTTAAAACTGCTTTTGCTCTAGCACTCGTCCTCCCTGCCAATCTGCTTGATCAAGAGCAGCACAGTCTCAGGGTTTTCCCATAAAATCACTGCTGTCCTAGGTAGAGGAGGCTCAGACTATTTGTCCCCTTCCTCCTGTCCTCCCCCAGGGACTGCCATGAGCCCTCTAGGACCCTATCATCCCTTCTCTCACAGGGTTTCTACTACTGTGGCTGAGTTCTCCAACAAAAGTCTCACCAGGGCTGGGCATCATCCTCACCCACGCTCCCCATCCTGCTTCTTCTGCCACTTCTGCCTCCAGGGAACAGGCTCTAGACTGCTCCTGCCAGCAAGGAACACAGCCTCTTGCTGTTTAAGGAAAGAGGTGGGTGGGGAGAGAATCCCTCGAGCGAAGTGGAGAGGCACAATCTGCAGTCAGAACTCCAAAAGCTCTTCCTCCCCAGTATACTCATCCCTGTCAGGCCACAGCCAAGGCCTTCTTTTGAGAGAGAGCTGGTGAGGCCAGTGCTTATTTCATTGCAGGCTGTACCTCTTCCAAGTAGGGTACAGGTACATGGATGGAAAATACAGAAAAAAGAAGTGCATAGGATGAGTCTTACTACAGCATGTAACTGTGTTGAAATATGATCACCACCAAAACATCACTATGACTGAACAAATCTTGTTTTTACGTGCAGGCAAGAGTGAATCTGGATCAATTTTCACCCCAGTGTTGCGAATTCTCCTCATTTTACTGAGGACCTTGTGATGCCCAAGACTCTTTAAAAGCTGTGTTCCAAGATTTGGATATACAAGAACGACATCTTGAGCTTCTTTCCAGATACACTGCTTTGTGTCTTCTTGTCTCTCTCGTAAAGATTCCTGATTTTGTGAACTTTAATGTTTCAAAAGATAGAGGCACACCCTCTTCCTCATCAAGATTTTTTTATCTCATGAACCAGGAAGCAACTGTACTTCTGATTTTGTACTGTTTGGACTCAGCACTATAAGCACAGCAATTCAAATACAGGCAACAGGTAAACTACTGAAATGCCTTTTGCTTTATGACTGACCCAAAATCCATGTCTAATGTTCTGTCAAAAAACACAGCAAACACAGTTGTGTTCAGACTGGAGAAAGTACCAAACTGAAGGCAGACCTTAGCACACAGAAGAGTTAAGAAGCTGAAAGTATCCTTACCTTTTTCTAAGGTCTGTCTTCATTCCCAGCACCTCACACCATAGCCCACCTCACCTCACCTTCTGTCCTGCTCTCCCTGCATGAATTTTTGCAATATTCTCTAAGTTACTTTTATGCTGAATAAAACTGAGTTTTACACCAAGTTATGCCCTGTCAATCCAAAGAATCAGCTCCCTCTGTTTAACTATGGGCATGGGGAACATTAGGAATTATTTCCATAAAAGGGTACTAGGCTGGTATTTGATACAGGGGTCAGAGTAGAGGACGTGGTCTAGATTTGACCAAGACAGAGTTTAAAAGTGGTCTGGATAAATGGACTTTCACCATAGAGTAGACAGGGTTAGAGGTCAGCCTTTGCAGAGAAAGAACAAAAGAGTACTGATCCAACTAGGTAATTTCTGCAAAAAGCAGACTTATTTATCAAAAACTGAATTGATCTGGCTTGCACAACATTAAAGCCAAAGAATAAATAATAAACAGCACCTCCATTTGTCACATAGTAAAAAAGAACAAAAGTGCACAACTGGGAAAATGTAATTTGGAGGAAAGTCCAATACAGAAAAAAATAAGGCAGAGTTGCAGTAGAGAAATAAAACCAACCTGTGATTTATTAGCAACCATTGTGTGCTCTGTGCCATATTTCTTTATTCAAATAAAGCCCTGCTCAGATTCCTCTGAGGTGACTTTTCAGCAACGTTTAGCACCTTGCAGGGCAGGGCCTGAGGGTCACAAGTTCAGGAAAGGACTTGTGTTCCCTCTGTCCTCCAGCCACCTGATCTGAGCTATAGACATGACTTTCCTCAGCTGTGGTGATGCTGCTGATGGGAAGGAATTGTCTGCCTTGTGCATTATCATCTCCTCTAAATTATCTTAGGAACGAGGCAGATAGAGCTGCAGACTGAAGCAGCATTTCAGTTGTCCTAGGCTGGGGAGAAGCTGCAGCTGACGACAAGAAATGGAAAGGAGGAAAGAAGAGAGAAAAATGTAATTTTGGAGAGCTCAGAATGAAAATTTTTAGTGCATTATTTGCACAGGCCAGACAGCAATAAAGCACAAACTTGTTGGAATGGCTTATTCTCCTCTGGCTTCAAGCAATGCAGGAAGGTCTCCCAGTGCCACATGGCCCCTCCCCTGTTTTATTATTAACCTCCTACATTTTCTCTGCCTTTAAGGGTAAATTGCTTTCCAATCAGCATGGGGTGACAAGGCTAACCAGAGGCAGCCAGAGCCCGTGCAGTGCTGGGCCCAGTCAGGCAGTGACCACTGCCATCCACAGCACTGACACCTCTATGTTATTTTCCCCACCTCCCCTGACCCTTTGAGATCAGGGGGGCCCTGACCATAGTGCTCAAGCAGTGAAAAAACACAAATCCTGCTGGACTTGCAGCTGGGGCAGAGACAACCTCAGGAGCTGGGAAAGGAGCTGTCAGCCTTCATTATTAATATCCAGCTGTTAATATTTAATGTCATAAAACCGCGTCTCCCTCCGCAGCCTAGTCATCAGACATGCAGGGGTCACAGCAGCCAAAATCCTTTAGACAGACAATTCAGTGACACTGTGCTTTAGCTGCATGCCAGGACTGCTAAAGGTGTTCTAGATGTATTTGAGATGAAATACTAGAAGCTTTAATAAAACCTGAGACTTAAAAAAAAAAAAAAAGGAAATTGAAAAAACAGTGGTGACGTTCCTCCTGCCTTCCCAGCTAGCCCTGCTCACAACATTGACCCCATCCACAAAGCCAAAGGGCACCTGCAGCTGGAGAAAAATAAACAGGACTGGCCAAAGCATTGGCATAGTATGGACATCGCCCACTGCTGCAGCTGCAGAGCCAAATCCCTGCTCCAGCCTGGTGTCCAGACACAGAGGGAAGGCTTGAACATGAGACAGAGAGAGGGCCAAGATTTAAATCCTTCAGACTACTAAAGCCAGATGATGCTGCATTAGGAAAAAGACTGTGTAGTCCACCCCAGCCTGTGTTGTCAGGCACTGTGGCACACACTGAGGAACGCCAGGCCAAGCACGCCAGGAAATGCTGCTGAGTGTTTGATCTCACACCAGATGAGACAGAGAGAGGGCCTCTATTGTGGGGGGCAGGCCAGGGACATTTTAGTGATTATTTTCAGAGCCTTCACCCTCACAGCTTCGCAGAAGGGTCAAACACCAACACTGCTTGCAGGCAGTTTTCCTCTCAGCGGGTGCGAGAGTGTCACCTCTGCTGGCACAGAGCCACGGGTCCTGCTCCCTGCTGCAGATCCCGGGCTCTCCCTGCCAGCGATTCCGCTTGCGCTGCCAACGCTGCCACTAAAGCTGCCTCGCAGTATTAATTTTTAAAGACTCCTTTCTCCTCCCGGGCATAGATTCCGAGACAGCTCCAGAAGCCCACACATATATACCAGCGCAGCGTAGCAGCCAAATGCGTCAAACGAGATTTTAAGGGAGAATGGGGGAATAAAAAGCACAGCCAGAATGTTTTGGCATGCGGCGCAGAGAAAAGCGTGGCACCACATGCAACATCTGATACCCTTTGGCCTTCCCTGCCTCTCCTCTTTCCACCTGTAAGCTCAAGATTGATTTCTTTCTCCTTTTTTGCAGAGCAGTGTAGTCAGAGGGGCTGGAGCACCCCAGGCAATGAAGAAACATAAGTAATGAGAATTCTCCAAATATGTTAGTCTGCATGACATGAAGACAGCTGAGACGGTCCTCAAAGAATTGGTCAGATCCAGCAGAGCTCATTAGCTCTGGCTTGGGGCTACTTCTGCCAGACCTGGGTTAGCACAAGCTCCCAGGTGTCTGCGAGCTGCACTCTGGGCTCCAGGCTGCCACATCAGCCCAGCACTGGCCTTTGCTGGCACTGTGGCTCAATATGGCACAGACTCTGAGTGAGGTGAATGGCTGCAGAGCTCTGTGGAGCACAGTGTCTCCAGGGGACTCTGCAGAAAACAACCTGGGTGCAGCTGTGCCCCTACTGAGATGAAGCTATTTAACCTACCTGGGTGTGAGCTGGCTTTGTGCAGTGCCTCTGTCCTCCAGCCCCAATTTGTGGGTTGAGGGACACAATGCAGAGACACCCCAACAGCCCTGCCTACAAAACCATCTTGGGTTTGCAGGGATTAGTAGTACAGACTGAGCACTCTGGGGACACAAGGGGTCTAGGTTCCTTTTTATCTGGAAGCAGAGAGTTGTGTCCTCACAGCACAGGAACAGAGTCCAGTTCAGGCTGTTATGCACAAAGGCAGTTCCTACTTCTTATGGATAATCCACAAACCAATTAGACTGCCTACAGTGAGGTACTGACAGCAAGTGGATACTAAAAGAGGGTGGTTATGACTGTGGTCAAGTGTGACAAGCAGGACAAGTCAAATCTCCCCTTCTGCCACACTGACATGGCAAGGTAAAAGTGACTATTTACAGATTGCATCTCCCTGCCCATGGATAACAGTAACTTCAGACAACTCTTGCAAACTAGGAACTAGTGAACTCCAGCAGTTAATTATAGTAAATATTTACATAACAGCTGGGCCCTTCAAATTTAGAAGGAATAGTCAATGCAAGGACATGCCCTTTAACCATCCCATTTTATTACACAAATCACCAGGGAGCCCAGCACAGTAAGATTTGCAAATGAAGTGTTTGATATTGGCTGAGACATTAAACTACTTACCTCGTGCTATAAAATGCATAGGTACAGTACATCATTCTTTTTGCAGAAATTTCAACCCCATTTACTTTAGTTAACTCTTCCTCGGCAGTTAATATTTTGTCTGCTACGAAGAAACACAGTACATAGCCCTGAATAGACGTGGTGCCACCACTCTAGCAGAGTCTGACTTAAAATAAAAATGCTTTCCCCTTTGCTGTTACTAAATTTGGCATTGCTTATGTAGATTCTATTGATGTGTCTAATCTACTTAATATCCTCAATGTTCTCCTATTAGCTGCTTGCTTGGGAATTTGCCTTACATGAAAGATTCTGCTTCTGTCCCATCCCATGCTTTCTCCCCACACACACTGGGTAATTAAACCAGGTTCTGTAAGTGGGGTAATATGTAACTATCCAAAATTATTTGGTACTCCGGAGCATTGCAGCAAATCCCATAATAAGCAAAAGCTCCCAGGGTGCTGGGAGCTGTGGGTGCATGGTTTCCAGACAGAGCACAGTTTTAAAAGGATCATGGTTTGAGTTTGGAAATCTGAGTCAGTCCCAAGCACCCTGGACTGGCAGGACTCACATGTGCCTTGGGTAGGGTGTAATCTGTACCAGGAGCAAGATGAGACACTGACAACTCTCAGGAGCCCCCAGCTGTGGCCAGTGGCTGGAGTAACTCCAGAAATACCTGGAGACAAAGCATGACGAGCTGATCATCTTTAGGGGCTCAGTGTGGAGGAAAGTGGGAAGTAATGAAACGCAAAAATTCCAGAAGATATTTCCATCTCACCACTACAAAAGATTGCATTCCCAGATGCACAAATCAAATAGGGAAGGGGATGACCATGGTTGCATTAGGTATAGTTTTAGGTGGTCCATAAAAGAGTTCTTCTTACTGAAATGTTATCCCAGATAGTATATACTGCTCCATGACTTCCTTTCTGGAGGATTTTTGTGTTACCTTAGGGAGGCAAATGCTGAAAGGTATCATAAGTCAAGGTGCAAAAGTGTGCAGTGTAAAATTAGCTGAGAAGAGAGGATGAAGCAGCCCAAGAAATGGTCAGGTTTAGCCAAGGGACAGCTGCTGCAAAATCAGGAACCCAAAGGACTTAATGGATGGGGGTTTTGCATGCATCAGAAACCTTCTGCCAGGCTGGCTGATTTATGTGGCTGAGAAGGCTCAGATGAACCCTCCCTCCTGAGCTTGCTCATAACATTATAGGGTAGGCTAAGAGGGTTACTCAATGTTATTACTGCTGTTGCTGTTGTTTATTTATTAATGCATCTGTATCGGAGGCCGTGGCTGATCCTGGGAGCCTCGCTGTGCTACGTGCACAGGATGCAGAGCAAGAAGGAGCAGCCCCTGCCCAAGAGAACTCCAAGTGCTCCCTTTTCCCAGAACCAGAGCAGGCTCCCAAAGCTATCCCAGAGACACAGATACCCCTCTTCACTGCCATGTTAGCCACTTATTATTTCCCAGCATAAATATGTTTTATAGAGAAATAAAAGTCTGCAGTTCTGAAAAGGGAGTGCTTTCACACACCCGCTTCCCATCTATAAAGCCCCATGATTTGGCATCTCAGGTTAAAGTATGGAATTATGACACCAGAATTGACTTTAGAGTTTCTGATGCTTCCTTGGATGATTGCTTCTATAACTTATAGAGACAGGGGAGCGTTTGTATTCTACTGTACACATAAATTAATATCCATACATGAAAACGATGTGTAGACAGCAGGACGGGCAGGGATGACTTTGCTACAGTGAATAACACCAAAGGAGGGCTTGTCAGCAGCAGTTTCTGTTGTATTTGGAGTGTTGTGGTGAGAGTCTGCAAGAGTAATGAAGTAAAATAAAAGGGGCTTGTACTTGTCTTGTTAAAGCAGCTGAGAAATTCATGGTATTTTCCATCATCATACCATTTGGGGGGGAGTCCTACTGAAATAAATATACATTTTTATTTTTGCTGATGGATATAATCCAGAATTTCATATTTTCATGTGCTCTGTGTGTTTTACACCATGAGCAGGGTGGGTTGTTTTGTGGCCTAAAAAACATATGTAAAGGTATTGGAATCTGGTCTAATAATGCATGAGAGATAAGGTTCTTGCTCATGCTTGCTAAAAGCTTTATTTTAGTCTGTCGTGGCAGAGACAACATTATTTGATTTTGCCTCTTCCCTATGTTTCTAACAGTAGCAATATTATACGTGTTGAAGAGAAATTGGAGCAAAATAAGAAGCAGAATACCCCAACCCCTGCGCATCCCATAGATCTCAAAGCCTGTTAAATTCATGGCAAAATTTTAAAAGCAAAGGGGATGAAAATCATAGCCCCAGTGATATCAATGGAAAGCTCTCAGTGGGAGACAGGAAGTAGGAGCTGGATTCCACCACGTCCCCTGCTCACACGGTCTTACATTAGAAACAGCAACCACGATGTTTCTGTTTCTCTCTCACCTCTGACCCAAACCTTTTTAAAAATTAAAACAAAGTGTTAGAGATGCATCATCAAAGGGCTGGAAGCACAAAGGAAAGTGGGCCTGCTCCTAGCCCTGCACACGGGCAAAGCTGTGATGCTGACGAGCCAAGGCAGCAGGTAAGACATTCCCGCCGGCACCGCACGCTGCCTGCCACATCCCGCAGGGTCCTGCCGGTGCCATCAGGAGCAGCAGAGGGGCTGTGTGACACACACCGGTGGCTGGACCAGATGGTGCCTTTGGACTGCACTGCAACGTCCAAGTTGTCCCCAGATCCGATGGCAAAATAATGTGCCAGTTTGTTAGTCTGGAGAGCTCGAAGCGATCCTGGGAGAAACCCTTATCCCACATAAATCGTCTGGAGTTGATGGATGGCAGGAGCCTCAACTATAAAAATCTCAGCCAGAAACATGATAAATAGTTGCATCCTGTTAAAAATAGGCAGCAGAGCAGCAGGCACATGCATTGGTTGAGGAGGATTGCCAGTCAGTGACTGAACTGCCAAGGCATTTTGGCGTTCAGCTTCAGAACAGGCTTTCAGGCTATTCTTGCAAGTGAACAACCTCTGTAATAACCTGGTTTTCAGTACACATCGAAGTTCCTCTGGGTACCTCAGGAGCTGGCAGAAGAAAGCCCAGAAGAATGTTCTGGTTGACTCTGGTTTTTGTATATAGCAAGTACTGGAGCCAGCTTCTTTTGGCCAAAATCAAATTTTTCCCTGTGGGCATCATTTAGATGTGTTTGCTTTACCACCAAATCCTTATTTTGTATAAAGTACTCAAGGGAAAAAGTTGTCTCTCTGCCTCCTCCAGCAGAGCTCCTGCATTTACTTTAACAGTAGCATATTTGCATGGTGCCTGCTGCATTGGAGGCTCAGACTCCCATAGTGCAGGTAATAAACAAATATTACTGTGAGCTTTTTGGAGCAACTCTCTCTCCCTCATAAGAACTTCCATAAAACAGTTGCTAGATTACAGGCGGGAAAGCAAACCTTTCAAAGAAATTCTCTCAACACTTAAAAGTGCAAGCTAAGTATGTCAGTCACATGTGGTTTGCTCTTTATGCAGAACCAATAAAACCTTGCAAATTTCAGTTGTAGACCTCAAAACCTCCTGTTTATCACACTTGAAACTTTCTCTCACCAAGAAATTTCCACAGTAACATCCCAAATCCTTCCCTAGTCCATGGTCTCCAGGCTGTTCTAGCTTCAGGTCTTTTCCATGCTCCTTAAACACCCAAACCCAGTCTTCTTTTCATCTCTGCAGTGCCCTCCTCCTGCCCTGTGTGGTTTCTACCACACTTCCATGTGCCCTCACACCACTCTTCCAGCCTTTCAGCTTGGCAAGAGACAGCACATGCTGTGACTCAACCAAAAATATGTAGATTTGGATGGGGGAGTTGTCAGATGCCAGTCAACACGGGTAGCACCTTCTCTCCAGCTTTTCTTTGGTGGAAGTACTAACTGGTGTCCTTCTTCCCCAAGTATTGCCCTGGCCCTCTGCCAGATGTGATTCCATCCTGACCAGTGGAGCTCAAAAGCTCCTAGTTGGGGACTAGCAGATAAACAGTGTGTTTGTGTAACTTTTGTGTCCCTAGGAAACAAGGCTGAAAACAGAAATATGAACTATGTCCATGTTTACAGATATCTTTCTTGCTAATATTTCTGTTTAACTTGCCCCTGGGACTCTGAGCAACTCTATGATAAACACTGCATAAACAGATAGTAAGGCATGGTCTCTACTCCAGTTAAAGACAAGGTGAAGTATGAAAATCTATACCATTCAATTCTTTTTAAAAATGGCTCTTGTAAATAAGCAGTGAGGAATAAATTGCACACAAACATGACACACAAACACAGGGATAGTTTCAGACTGGGATCATCCATATCTGATCAGCTGAAAACAAAGATAGATACAAACTTGTGCTGTCTGAACCCAACTTTGTAAACACAGTGTGGTGCATTCACAGCAGCTCAAATGTTAAATATAAAGCCTCATTTATCTTAAGAGGAAGTGCTAATGAAAGGGGTAAGTCTTAAAAACCACATATCTTGTAGGGCATCAACTTCGCAACTTAAGACTTCCAGCAGAAACTTATCCTCTCTAGAGATTCACTACTCCACTGCCTTGCCATTAACCATCTGTCATTTTTCCTCAATGTCCATGGGTTCAGGACACTCATTGATAGGGGGGATGCTTGTCTTAAAAAACCCAGGCTTGAATTTCTATGGGTGCAGCACCTCCTGAAGCTGCTGTTTCACTTCACTTTTCCCTGAAGCAGTGACTGACACCTTGCTCAACCATAGTTCAGGGAGATGCCATGGAACTAGCAATCGTCTTAACTCTAGTTTCAATCTATACAGTCCTGAGCTTGACGGTCAGGTCACTTTGCTAGGAGAAACATGTAGATCTGCCCCAATTAGGCAGGGTGAGGCTTTGAAAACAGGTTTTCTGTCTGTTGAAAGATTGCTCTCACCAATGGATGGTGGGTGGAACTTGCCCACAAGCTCAGGAAGTAGCTAAGTGGGGAACGTGGGCCTCTCAGCTTACCTAACCTAGAAGCCTGAATGCCTCAGCTGATTTGGGCCTTACCATAAAAATTTGGTACATACATGAGACAAATCACACCAGACTTGTTCTCCATCAAGGCTCTGCAGAACATTCAATCACCTTTCTTTTTCTTCACTGCACCAGGAAGGAGTTATGCAATTTAAAACTGTGCATATCAGAGTGCTCAAAACAGACTGAGCCTGTCCCACCAGGAGTCCTTTTGCCATCCCAGGGAGCTCTAACATGCATGATTGGCTCAGTGTCAAGCTCCTGAAAGAGGCGGTTTTTGGTTACCAGCACTGGCAGGGAATGACTTAAGAACTAGGAATCCTGGTCTGCAAAATACTGCCATACAAGTAGCTAAAAGTTAGCTGCACACATTTCAATGAAAATTGACATGTAGAGGTCCCCTTCATTGTTTAGTATGGTTTGGGATTTGAAGTTTGGTTTTTTTTAAAGGAAAGAGGTTTTGGGTGGGTGTAGAAGACTTGGCAGTGAAGCATCAGGACAACCAGTCAAATAGACAAGCAGGACTTCCATTTCTACCTCTCTTGTCTTTAATCCCAGCTTTCCTGCAGCTAAATCTATGGGTAGGGATGTAGGGAGGGAAATCTACACTTATTTATTTCTGGAAATTAGGATGAAGCCATTATAGCCTGCACAGTATGTTTGCTATTATGAAGTTGCAAACTGAGCTACAGAAAGGGCATTTAGTGGGAATTATTGTCAGCTGGCAGTCTCGGGCACTTGAGTACCCTCCATAACATGCATAACGGAATCAATTTAAACCTAGTGAAAGGGACATTGTCTGATAAAGTAATTCCTCTTTGAACACAAGATGGCAGCCTTAAATAAATGCAACCCCGCACAGCTTTTAATCTTACACATCATTAAATTCCTAATTTACACATTATGTTTTCATGGGCCAACCCATAACTCATTAGTGTTGAACTCTTGAGTTGTAAAGACCAACACACTAGACAAATGTGGGCTTCTTTATCTGCTTTTCTTTGGGTGGCAGTTCTCTTTTAATTTACCACAGAGGCAGACTTCAAATTCAACATTAAGAAAGCTTTCTGATCTTGTGTGCTTTGTGCATCCTCTATCCCAAAGAAAAACCTCTCTGATTACTGTTCTGTAGCCACAGATTTTACTGATAAAGTGTGGAATATGGAATGGGGAATACCATCTTTTTTCAGCTTGTTCAAGACACTGGAGTTCCTTGAAAGAGGCATTTTTCTGCAGGAGGATTTCAAACAGGCCTTGAAGTCAAAACTAAAACAGACTGCAAATAACATAGGGTTTGGAGCTGGTCTTCCCACTTTTCCACAAAGCTTAACACACCAAATCATGTTTTGACCTTTTGTCTTTCCATTCTCTGGTCTGGGTGTTGTCTGAAGGAAGTCACAAACGCCATCTGAGCAGGAGGGTCTCCACAGGGCTCCAGTACCATGACACTAGAAATAATTCTACCAGAATGGATGGAAATGGCAAGAGAAAGGCTATAATCACTTTCCCTGCCTTGGGAACTACAAGTCAAAAATGTCAAGCATAGAAGGAGTCTTTACAAACCCAGTACCTCTGCTTTAACAATGCATGTAAGAACACAAATGGCTCTTGGAGCAGGTCAGACCAAGAGCCCTTTCAAGCAAACCCCTGGTCTCAGATTCCCCATGCAGGCAGGGGCAGTGGGGAGTGTCACTCATTATGTGGGGTCAAGGAAAGCAGAGCAGCAAGGCAAGGCTTCAGGCTAAGTTTGTTCTTCCTGGCTGGGCTGCAGTTTATTGTGGCTGCCAGGCCACTGGTCTGCAAGAGCTGCTGCTTTGACAAAGCCAAACTCCAGCAGCACAAGGCCCTGCGTGCCCCGATGGAAACTGCACTGAGCTTCACAGATGGCTGGAAAGGCTGTTTATGCAAAGGAGATCAGGATCATCCTTTTCCTGCAGAGTTGAACAAGCTCCTAGGGAAAGTCAGTGCCCCTCAGGGGAATGTTTTGCTATGCTACCGTTCAAAAAAAAGCCACAAACCTAAGGAGAGAGGAGGAATATTCATAGCTCAAGTGTAAACAATTGCAGGATCTCCTCCCTGTCCTCCACTAAGCCAAATGGAGGCCATCCACAACACCAGCAGAAGAAATCTTGATGAAAGTCCCCATCTATTCTCTTTCTACTCATATCTCCAGCAGCTCACAACTGTCCCAGTGGACACCTTACAGATCCTTCAGCTATTTTAGAGAATGGTAGTGCTAATCCAAGTCATCTGCCTCACACCTCCATGAAGCTAACTCCTTATTCTTATAGGATGGATGTCTTCACCCCCACCCAGTCCTTTTTTCCATTTATTTTGTTATATAGGCATTCATTTTTTCTCTAGTTTTCTTCATCCCTCCTTTCTCTTCCTTTTGGTGGACAAGAACATACAATTTTGTTCATGGTGAGTTGGTATCCACCTAGAGAGGAAAGGTCAGCAGACAAAGAGGTAACAACCAGTCAAAGTGTCTTTCTACTGACACCACGTTCCAAGTGGAGCCTTCCAGAGAGCTTGTGGGTGGTGAGGGCCAGTGTGTAGCAGCAGGGGATGTTCTTGTGTGGCAAATAAAGGGACTCTGGCTCTTGCTTGAGATTAAACTACCTGAGGAAGGAGGTTGGCTTGTGATATCAACTGAACATCAACATCAGTAGGTTTTGCTTCAATATCTGGCACAGATTTACAGATATGATTTAAAGCCAAACTGAGCTTCCCTATGTTTTAGTTTACTCCTAGAGGAAATGAGTCCAGCATTTGGAGCATTTATAGGATTCCATTCCATGCTCCTGCAAACACATTGAGAGCTGGAGACTCAAGTTGCATTCTGTCCTTTCTCCACATCTTCCCTATCAGAGATTCCTCCAGAGGTCTAATGCAACCCCCAGCAACATCTGTACAACCTCGTAAGGACATAATTTTAAAACAATGCATTACACAAGCATACCAGGAAAGGATGGATTCCTTTTGTGGTTAAAACACAGCAGGAGGCCCTCGAAGATTTAGGTTCCATTCTCAGTTCTGCCTCATAGTTTGAACAGATCATTCAATCTTTTCAAGCTCCCAGTTCCCCTTTATGAGAGGGGAGCAGCTCTTGATGGGAATGCCTACAAGGATTAAAGCACACAACATGAAAGAGGTGAGGGCTGCATTGCTAAGCTGCATGACAGCGAGTGCTCTCCTTGGCTTGCCAAGTCTCCTACGCTCCTGCCAGGGATGGGACACAGCCTCCAGAGGTGGCAATTAGAGCACTGCCAAGTATTACAGTGATGCGTGGCACACGGCACGGCCACCCCTCCTTGGCAGGGAGCCTCTCCAAACAGGGCTGAGCCACACAACAGCTCCCGGGCAGGGCAGTGTCCCTGCAGGCGGCCCGACACAGCCCACGCAGCTCCGGGCGGCCTCAGGGCCGGGGCGGGGGGCAGGCTCAGAGCCCGATGTCCTGCTGCCACCTCTGCTGCCTGAGCACGGCGCTGGGACCTGCCTGCAGCCTGCCCAGGCTGCCCACGGCCTGCCTGGCCTGCCTGTGCCACCCTGCCCCATTGCCCACCCTGCCGATGCTGCCCCACTGCCCACCCTGTCCACCTGCCCCACTGCCCACACTGACCAGGCTGCCCCACTGACTACACTGACCAGGCTGCCCCACTGCCCACCCTGACAGTTCTTCCCCACTGCCAACCCTGCCCACACTGCCCCACTGCCAACCCTGCCCAGGCTACCCCACTGCCCACCCTGCCCACACTGCCCCGTTGCTCATCCTGCCAATGCTGCCCCACTGCCCACCCTGCCCACCTGCCCCACTGCCCACACTGACCAGGCTGCCCCACTGCCCACCCTGACAGTTCTTCCCCACTGCCCACCCTGTCCTGGCTGCCCCACTGCCAACCCTGCCCACTCTGTCCCACTACCCACCCTGCCCCAGGCTACCCCACTGCCCACTTTGTCAATGCTGCCCCATTGCCCACCCTGTCGATGCTGCCCCACTGCCCACCCTGTCAGTGCTGCCCCACTGCCCACCCTGTCAGTGCTGCCCCACTGCCCACACCACTCTGCCCCCAGTGCCCTGCCTGTGGCACTGCTCACCCCGGCAGTGCTGATCCCCTGAGGCTCACAGAGTCCCCCACAACCTTCTGTTCCCCACAGCCCCTAGTTCTGCACAGCCCCCTCTCCAGCCAGCCCTCACCATTACCCCCAGAGTCAGCACTTCCCCAGTGCCTGCCCTGCTGCTGACACCCACACACAGAGCCAGGCACAACCCAGCCTGGCCATATGGACCAGCAGCCAAACACAATTTTCCCCTCAACCACAGCCCCTCTGCAGTCTCCCATCTGCCCTCCCTGCTTTGCACACAGGGCTCAGACAACCCTTTACACGAGGGCCAGCCTCTGCAAGCCTCACCAGAATATAGACGAGACATACCCTTCAGCTACACACTGCCAGAGACAGCCCCTCACACCATGCTCGGGGTTCCCTCTGCTCCCTCTCTTTTGGCCTCCTGTGCATACCAGAGTTACTCCACACCCTGCACAGACACAGCCCTTCACTCCCAAATGCAGCCACAGACACCTGAAGCGTGCACACACCTGTGGATCCAGAGCTACAGAGGACAAATCACTGATCTTGTACAGGCAGGAGGCTGAGTGGAAAGGCAGCAAGGAGGTGGGATCAGACCATTAGTGGAGGTCACAAGCCACTGTGCTGCCTTTTAGGAAATGCAGTTACCACATTTGTGACTGCATCCACCTCAGTCAGACGCCAGCTCCGTTACCCACAACGTCACAAGGTCTTCATCTGCACTCACCACTTGCCTGTGCCCCACTGACATTTATCTTCCAGGCAGCTCTCCAACACTGCTATAATATAGGACAAACCCTATGGCAGAAGCAAATGTTCTGAATCACAAATATCTCTCCACCAGTCTGGCTCTGCATGTGCAAACACACAAGTCCTGGCTGCAGGGCTGTGTTGCATCTCTCCCAAGCACTCCCCACCTCGTTCAATACCTGTGCACCTTACACACAGAGCATTCTTCTACAAGCATCCCAAATATAACCCTTACACTTCCACAGTAGTGTCTTCCCAAACTCTTTGTGGAACTCAAGCAACACAAATCCATCTACACATTCCATATGGATTTTCATATTATCCAAGTCAACAGTGGTCTGCTGGCAGGGCAAGTTACATTGTGGTTGCCAAACCAAGAAACAGATCCCATAGTTCATCATTAGAGGTAGATGAAGTCTGCTGGGAATGGAGACTGGGACTGCTTAGGGCTTTATTCAGCTTATTCATTTGTCCACTTGTATTAAACAAATTATTTTTAAAAACTGTAATATTTATTTCTATTTTTGTGGCATTGTGTCTGATGTTGTATGAAAATAGATCCCAGGCTGACCCTCATACCAAACAGAATATATCCTAAGTAAGAAGACACAACAACCTGTAAATAATAGAGATGATGGCAATATGCAGAGTTGTTCTGTTGTCTCCTCTTGCTATATACACCCCATGATTTTACTTTCAAAATCTCTTCTCATGTTTAACACTGCAGTGGGCTGCTTTATGCCTTCCTGCACTAGGGAAAAAAACCCCAAACAACAGTTCTTTTCTCTCTGTCATACCAGTGGCATAATCAGTTCTGCCTTGGTTTTCCCTGGGTTCTATCACCAGTTCCTGGCCATAGGTAGTGCCTTTGGTGAGATTTCACCCCATTTTATGCCCTTTCCATTGTCACAAGGTCAGGTCACTTCCTTAAAAGTAACTTGCTGTGGTCAAGGTTGTTTCCCTTGACCTGGTTTATTGCCTTTTAAATGTTTTAGTGTTTTGACTGTTTCTCAGGTTGAGCACAGGATGTTTGTTGCACTGGTTAGAGGTTAGTATTGCGCAGCCTAGGGAGTGATATATGGATGGTTCATGCTTTCTTTTGGATTTAATTTTTCATCCTCTAGTGCTCTGTGGTGAAAGGAATGTTTGCTGCTTGCCTAGGGAGACACCTGACATTTAGACTTTATCTTCTGTAAAGGCTTGGGCCAAAATTCGCTTCTCTGACTTTGGGAATGGCAGTAAAGGGCACAGAGTTGAAGTGAAGGAGGGGGGACAAAGAGGGATATGTGTCTTTGTGATACCAGGCCACAGCAAGGAACTGTGCAGCCCTCTGATAAAAGTCAGTTCCTCCAATATAAATGGGGCTTTCATCCCCAGGCACCATGCAGAAATTCCTCAGTCCCAGAGTACTCGTGGGCCTGGGGCTGGAGGAGAAGAAAAGAAGACAGCTTGGGCTACAATGTCCTGCTATAATGTTCTAACCAGGGGAGTGCTCAGATTCTGGGTTTGGAGATTTCACAGCCCCTGCACACTCAAATAGAATACAAAGGCTGGAGAAAAGGTAAAGAATCTTCCTCTGGAATACTTTTTGCTCAAGCTCAAAGCAATGAGTGTTTCCTTTTTTTTTTTTTTTTTGGCTGCCCTGCCTCTGGCTTTATCTCATGTCCTGAGTCAGTAATGTTGATGTTGATTTAACAGAGACAGATCTGACAGGAGCAGAAAGAATAAGGAAAGGACACCCTTCTGGAGATAACCCTCCAGTGTAAGATAGGTGTGTGAATCTTCACATCTCCAGGGCATCAGGAGCCATGATCTCTCCCTCCAGAGCGTTCACTTTCCCAGGGCTGAACACACTGGCTTTCAGAAACTCTCCCCTTAGGTGCTTACATCTGGTTTGCTACCTGGGATAGGAAACACCAAGAGGTGTTGTGCTGGTCTTTCCATAACTCTTCATTCCTGGCTTTCTCTGCCCCAACCAGCCACAGTCCCAGAGGACAGTTCTGAAGAGAGCAGTTCTGTGAGAATATGAATGGTTGATCATAGGTCAAAGATGCCAGGAAAAGTTTCTTCTGTGAGTGAAAGGTTGAAAGTTTGTGTTGCCCACCTGTGTGCCCACACCTGCCCCTCCCAATCATTTGGATATCTGAGCTGTGGTGACTGATGGTCCATTAATAGCTAAAAAGCCCCCTTGGCACAATTGCTAAAAGAGATGTGAACTTTCTGTAAATGGCACTGGTTTATAGTTGTTGGAATGAGTGTTACTTAGATGCTTTCCCAATTTTAAATAAGGATTTTTTGTCTTCCTTCATGTGCTCAGTGTGAGGGAGGATTGTTACGGTTGCAAGTTGCATTTTTGCTGGCCTTCCTGTAGATAAGTAATATCTGCTTTGCAGAACTACAGGTGAAGGTCTTCTGCATGATTCTTTTATTTCATCAAGTATGATGGGCTGTAAAAGACAGACCTGCAGCAAGAAGGACTCAGTTATGCTTTGCCCAGCTCTTTTTCTATCAGAAATTTTCACTTGCGGGTTGTGTCTGTCAGGTGGATTCTCCACAGTGCAGAAAGGCTGGGGAGCTTTCCCTGCCACGCTTTGAAAGGAGGCCTGAACATCCTCGGGCTGGCAGAACTTAGAGTGTGTTTAATTTCGCTGTCACTGAAATAAAATAGTATTTGTTTTAGAGATTTTGTGAAATACTGTTGTTGTTTTCCCGGCTGACCTTTGGAGGCTCTGTATCGCCGTGGCAGCAGGTTGCTATGGGGATCTCCTCACACGGGTGGGAGCACGAACCAGTGCACACACATGCCCTGGATGCTCCATCCTGCACCTCTTCAGTGGTGCTGCACCACTGGGAATTGCTCACAGACATCTGCTAGGCTGATCCATTAACACATAGGAGATCGAGCTCCAACTTATGTCCCCTTTTTTCCTCTACTTGCCTGTATTGTTTGGTAAAAGTAACTTTTTTTAAAGTTAGTTACTTATTTTTGGTTAGTAGTATTTTCAGGTGCATTAGGGTTTTTTTCTATTAGCAAATATAACTTGCAGCAAACTGAGGATTGGTCCTGAAGAGCTGAGGTTAAACCAAGGGTTTAAGCTATACACATTTATGATGTAATTACTCTCTTCTCTTTTTCCCCCTTCTTTTTTGTGGTTTTGTATCACCGTTAAGGTAAAAGCATGTCAGTGGTTAATTCCTCCTGGAGAAATCCAATACAAATTCAGCAACACTTTGCTGTTGGACAGATCTCTGAAAGGAAATGATTAATCTACTAACCTTGGATTTAGGAGATATGGATTTGAGTATCTGCTTGCTGCAGATTTTCCATGTGACACTGATGCGTAAATACCCTCAAATATGGCCACTAGCCTCTGTGCCTGGGTTCACAGACTGCAAAATAGCATCACCCTGTCTCTCAGGACAATGTGAGGAGAAAGAAGGCACATGGCCTCAGCTGGGTAATCCCAGCTTCTTTACAAGGGAATCTGCTGGCCCACAGCAGCAGGGTAAACAGAAGGTGGCTGGGAATGAGTGTGGAAGAGAAAGCGATGGCAAAATACTTTGTTACAGTTTTGGGGTGGTGCAGGCACACACTACAAACTGAGGCTGCTGCAGGGATGGGTTCCACACAAGTGCCTGGCAAAAGCAAGGCTATTTTCAGGAAACAAGACCATAATTTGCAACTGCTCATGCTGACACAGATTTTTCTATAGTTTCATGTCTCAAGCACACTTCTGTTTTGTATGGGCATAATTAGTGCCAGTGACTGTCTCCCAAGGGAGTGTCTGTGCTGGAACTCAGCCATCCTGAAGATACAATATCAGGAGAAGGTTATCTAGGAAAACAGTTACATCCTCCTAATCCCCATCCTCTTTCCTCATATCCCACATGCAGCCTCTTTTACACAGTCCCAAGTATTTATTATTTCCTCAGCTATTCCAGAGGACAGACCATTTTTGCCAAATATTTGCCACCCTGCATGCAACATGAGACACACCATAGGTTGACTATAAGCAGTACATCCAATCTTCCAACACTTGTATACATGCACTGTCTCCCCTCCCCCTTCCAAAACAGATCTTCTCTCTGCATTTTGGTCAAAAATCCATCATCAAAAGTATTTATTTGTTGTAAGTGAATCCAGAAACCAAGTCTTCGAACTGCTGTCTTTTGCAATTTCCTGAGCCAACCCCACTTCTCTGCACAATTCATCACTGCTTGCTTTGTGCTCTGCCTGCTCTACCCTCGAGAAACATTGAGTACAGGCCTTAAGAGCACACATGCCTGTGCATGGCTGTCTCTGCACATCCTGAGGCTGTATGGGCTGAATTCTCCAGGATTTGGAGCTTGGGGGAGGAATGCATCCAGCAGACACGTCACAGGCAGGGGCCACAAGAAGTATTGCCAGAGCTGAGTGTAAGAGTTGATATGTTGGAGAGAAAAATCACAAACATTCCCCAGCAACTGTCATCGTGGTCCATCTCCAAGAAGGGCTTCACATCTGGGAAGAAACTGCCTGCAGGTAATTGGGTTTGCTAGAGTTGCCTCTCTAATTAATAAGTGATTTGACTTGGAGATTGGAAATAATAGTTGAAATGATGGCATAAGCACAGGGGCATTGGGGCTGCTGTTGCTGTACTGTTCAGAAAGGACTTTCCTGCACAATCTAATGACACTGTATGGCAGTTTGAGGAATGTGAAGTTGTTTGCCCAGGAGACCAACAATGTGATAATATTGGCATATAACCTTCTAGTATTTGAGTAATTAGTTGCTTAGCTACTTTGGATAGGTCATTATTTTGCAAACTGGAAACATTTGCAAGTGGTGATATTTTCCTCGGTATGGTGAAAGAGCTAAACCTATTCTGGCAGTGTACAACTCCTAGAAATATATATGCATAAATTGTTTCTAATGAGACCATCTGCCTTTTATAGCCCCTTTGGAACTAAACAGTACCCAAAGACCACTCTGTCTTTCAGATATCCGTGGTCAGGAAGGCTGCTCCTGGCAATAACAGTATGTAGCATTTTGCAGCTAGAGAATCTTTTTGATTCCTACATTTCAAGACGTGTTTGTGTGTGCTTGTGTGCATGATGCTGCTTATATTTGTTAAAGTTATTAGAAATCGCTGTCCCAAATCTCTTAAGAGATAGCATCTGGTAACTCATCTGTTAAATTAGTATTTTCAAAGATAACAGAAAGTACAATCTTTCACTTACAGGGCTGGGGGCAGCTTGGCAATGATTCTTTGCCATGTCAGGATATTCCTATATTTGTAAAGAAACAGCACTGTTTTAAAGGAATACCCTCAATTTAAAAATCATGGCTGAGTTGTTCAGACTCAACATCTCACTTTGAGGTGCTCACATTTTGACACTGGTGTAAAAACTGTGTGACTTCCTGGGTGTTGTGTGCCCAGCTATCCCTGAGCTCAGTATGTTGGGGATACAAAGGGGCTCAGCATCCCTCAGTCTCCAAGCAGCTGCTGTCCTGGTG
Organism: Argya squamiceps; assembly: GCA_037834095.1. Lineage (NCBI taxonomy): Eukaryota > Metazoa > Chordata > Aves > Passeriformes > Leiothrichidae > Argya > Argya squamiceps. The sequence goes on from JBBMKD010000001.1 coordinate 107,900,085, forward strand.
CCCAAATCAGGCCTAGGCAACAAGTTTCTTCTTTTACTCATGTTTATAACCTCACACCAATTACTACAAAAATAACAGGATAATCTGTAATTCAGCACTTGCCTGCTCTTTGCCTTCACTGGGCTGGAGCCCACTGACTGAGAATAGTGGAGTCAGGTGCTTTTCTTCACGTCAGGTTTTCAGTCATATCCCCTCTCAAGTCCTTCTATAGCAACACAGACCTTTAAAAAGCCTCCACTGACTGTTTGTTTGTTTGTTGCTTTACTCTGCAACCACGTGGATGCATTAGCTTTAGTCTGAGGATTTGTAAAGTCATGCTCCATGTGGTTTCTCTTTAAATACTCCCTGCAGTGTCTGTCGGAGGAGACCTCAGGCATGTGCTGGGGGACAGCCTGTCTGGGAGGGAGGGAGGGAGGGAGGGAGGGAGGGAGGGAGATCTGCATGGGCAGGGCAGGGCTCGGGGTCATGTCCCCTGGCAGCTGGTGAGGCCAGCTGGAGTCCTGACCTCTGGCTCCAGGCTGGCTGTGACTGGGCATGCTGGGTGTACTGGGAACACTGGGTGCACTGGGTGTGCTGGGCAGGCACAATGGGGTACTGGGAACACTGGGTGCACTGGGTGTGCTGGGCAGGCACAATGGGGTACTGGGAACACTGGGTATACTGGGCAGGCACACTGGGTGTACTGGGAAGGCACACTGGTGTACTGGGCAGGCACACTGGGTGTGCTGGGAACACTGGGTGTCCTGGGAACACTGGGTACACTGGATATACTGGGCAGGCACACTGGGTGTGCTGAGAACACTGGGTGTGCTGGGCAGGCACACTGGGTGTACTGGGCACACTGGTATACTGGGCAGGCACACTGGGTGTACTGGGCACACTGGGTGTACTGGGAAGGCACACTGGGTGTACTGGGCACACTGGGTGTGCTGAGAACACTGGGTGTGCTGGGCAGGCACACTGGGTATACTGGGCAGGCACACTGGGTGTGCTGAGCACACTGGGTGTACTGGGCACACCGGGTGTACTGGGCTCACTGGTGTACTGGGAAGGCATACTGGGTGTACTGGGCTCACTGGGTGTGCTTGGCAGGCACACTGGGTGTACTGGGCTCACTGGTGTACTGGGAAGGCACACTGGGTGTACTGGGCTCACTGGGTGTGCTTGGCAGGCACACTGGGTGTACTGGGCAGGCACACTGGGTGT